>JAMADQ010000007.1:600000-1111855 GCA_023624055.1 Paecilomyces sp. PK2413
TCCAGAGACTCTTAGCAGCGTTGCAGTATGTATCGACAGCCTTAAGTATCTGCGTCGTTTGCTAAACATACCTTACAGAGATCCCGATAAACCTCCTTCAACAGCGCAGCTTTCTGAAGCCTCTAAAGTACGAAGACGACTTATTGATTCATTCGCGCAGTACGACATTGCTGCGAGGCGGATTCGGGACATGCCCACTCAGTCTCGCACGCAGGAACGACTCCAGAAAGCCATCTACCAGCAAGCCAGCAACTTTCTTCACTTACATATGTTACCCCTCAAAACTCTTCCAAAAGTCCTTAAACATGCCACGCCTCACGGACGTTTACCAAATGGCGCTTCTGATGTTAGCAGCAGTTCAACACCCAGCTCTGCGAATGGCCGGCCTCAACCGTCGGCCCTTGCATCAATCAGATATGGCAGTAACGCTGCCGGCGGTAGTAATGCCAGCGTTGTTAGTGACAACAGCAGTGCTATTTCTACAATGGAAGCAGAGGAGAAGTCACTTAGGGAGCGACTGATCGTCCTGGAGGAGCAAAAGTTCTTCGTCTCAGAAATGATAGCAGATGCTAATCGGCGGCGCAAATTCGACGAGGTCAGCAGTCTTGCCATGAACGTGGAAGACCTCAGTCGCGAGATTGACAGGATCAACGGCATGTTAGCCCAATTGGACTTCGAGGGAGTATATACTGGTGCTCAGAGGTCATAAAACTCGAACACCTCATGGTGCGTATATTCTCCCACATAGCGGGAGCTGATATTCGAGCGTTATTCAACAATGCAATGCTCAACCTCAGCCCGAGCGCAGGATCGGCTCCGACGGCGTTGGATATGCCTTACCAGAGCCCGGAGCTATTTGAACTATTCTACCACATGCTGCACTGTTATGCACAGCGAGTCTCTTTTTAACTATTCTGCGGAGTATAATGGGCTGCTTTCGCTGGCGTTTCATGGGAAAGTTCACATGGTGTGTCATTTGCATGGCATTGGGCGTTCTGTTTCTATTCCTTGCCACCACAAGATCTACTGCGTTCTAGCATCAAAGCAAGCATGCTCGCGTTCTATTTGTTTACATCATATCCTGCTTCTCGTAGCTACATATCTAGAATGTTCAGGGAACAAATATTTAATTCTCCTCGGTTAATCACAAGTTTGTTTATTGATCTCGTAGCCTTGCTTGCAATTGGGACAGCCAGCTTGCATTCAGTATATGTGCTTCAGTTTCCAATCGCAGTCAAAGCACTCAACTAGACCATCTCCTTACATCATGCTATATATTCGTGATCGGGCTACTGAAAACCTCAGTTCCGTAGTACTGGAGGACCTCACCGTAATGTTATCTCCGCCCCAATTGCATTGTTCTAAACCCCGATTAACTCCGTTTCGGGAACAGCATTTCCAGGCCCCCCATTCTAAACGTAAAAAGATAGCTACTCAGCTGGAGAAATAAATCTGGTAGATCTGTCTTTTCAATATACACCAGCCATCAAGGATAAACTCCTTCTGAACTATGTCTAACAAGATAGTCCTCTGCACTGGTGCCAATCAAGGCCTAGGCTTCGCCGTCGTCCAAGTCGCTGCGCTTCGGTATCCGGAAGACACTTATATCCTTTGCAGTCGTGATCTCTCTGCTGGCCAAAATGCAGTTCAGAAACTGAGAGACGCGGGCGTAACGGCTAAAATAGATCTGGTTCAGCTAGAGGTCACCAATGATGAGCAGATAGAAGCGGCCGTGGAGCATGTCAGTACTACATATGGGAAGCTTGATGGTAAGTTATTTGTCTTTTTCCCTTTCGGAATCATCGATAATCTATTCTCGTCAAATTTCCAGGAGGTGTGTTCCAGGTAATTAATCATTTTCTCTGACAAAATAATCAGTCTTGATCAACAACGCCGGAATCCTGCGTCGTACTCCCGACCAAAACGAAAGCTTGACTAGTATCCGAAACACGTACAACGAAATCCTCAATGTAAATCTCACATCCGTAGCGGTGATCTGTGCCGCATTCACTCCTCTTCTCTACAGATCGAGCAACCCGAAAGTCATCAACGTCTCGTCCGGACTGGGAAGTATCCAGAACGCACTGACGAAGAAGATGGGCCGGTCTGTGCCGTATGGCACGAGTAAGGTCGGCGTAAATGGTCTTACGGCACATTTGCAAGTTTTGGAGAACGATCGTGTACAAGCTGAGGAGGGGTCCGCGGAAAGTGGTCTCGCTGCTCATATGCGAGGTGCAGGAAATGATCGTGCACAAGTGGATGGTTCTCTGAAGAGCGATAGCAGGAGTAAGCCGAGGATTAGGTATTTTGCTTGCCAGCCTGGGGTCTTGAAGACGGCTTTTTCAAATTATTTCCCCCAGGGTAAGGACCCGGCGGATGGGGCGGAGGTTGTGGTGAGGTTACTGGGGGACGACGAGGGAAAGTATGAGGGCGGGTCGTATTGGGAGTTTGTGGATGGGGAAATGAAAATTGTTCCTTGGTAGGGTTAAAGTGTGCTGGTTTTGTCTTTACATGATGGCAGTTTTTCCTAGATAAGGAAAATGAATATGGAATTGCAAGACTTGGTATCTGAGCAGATATAACATGAAACAGAAATATGAAATATCACGCGGAAGAAACACTGTGCAATGAAAATCATAACAACAATACTCGTAATCACGTTATATCAGATCCTGACATCGTGCGAAAAATGGAGTTCGTAGAAGCAGCGACGTGTTTGGCTTTCACAATTTGCACGATGCCACAAGGTTTAGTTAGTCTTATCATCAGTTTGTCCACCTAGATCTCTATTGCTAGATGTGGTGTCCCCTTTCTCCGTCAACAATCTTATCTGCTCCGTCAGCATGGCAACTTGGTTCTTCAGATCTCTAATCTCCAAGACACTTGTGTCGACAGCAACATTAGGGGTGGTCAAGGAAACCTGGCGTTCCCATTCGTCATTATCATAGTCGACCGCTCTAGCAGCTTCTTCCCATTCTTGTGAAACGTCGTCATCCTCTTCACCGCGGCGGCGATTGGCGCAGATACGGTGAGCCTCGCGTTTCTCGGCGAAGGCAGTTATTACGAGGAGTGGAGCGTAAAGAGTCGCCATCACGTAGTTGTTGAGGCGCTGATATGTCTCACGAGGTAACCACCACTCAAATGGGACGATGAGGAATATGATCTCCACAAGATTGAAGGCTAGATTGCAATAATTGAGCATTCATCTACACAATAAAGGGAAGTGGGGAGCTTACGTGGTATGAAGACGTTCTCATCTGGTGCCCGGACAAATCCCATCGTCTTCTGCGAGAACAGACCCAAGTATTCATCGATTGCATTTCCGGAGACGTCCTCGTAGGCACTATTGTAGAGAGCAATGAGAATATTCAGAAGCACTGTATACTGTTAGCAGACTAGCGACAAGACACAACACCAGCAAATGGAGAGGGAAACATACAAACCATGACAACAAAGTTGAACAAGTAATAGAGGATGATGCCAAACGGAAAGGCAAAATCTTCGAAAGTCTCGAATTCCGGACTCTGCATAATACTGTTGGCCATGCCTTGAATGATCAACTTAGTGACAGGCACACCAAGATCCGCCTGATCCATGCCCATGAATGCTTGGAGAAAACCAATCAGAACGAAGAAGAGCAATGCGAAGAAAATTAGACTCTCCTTCATCATGACTTTCAGTACAACCATCATGGCACCGAAGAATCGAAACGTGTCCAGGTAAAGCATGAGTCTCATCCAAAACATTGGAGCGGAAAATGCCAAGAAGTTGTAGCTCAACTCGTTAAACTTGCGCCTTGTCTCGTCAGTGTCAGACGCGGAGTGACTTAAAGCAACCACTCGAAGGAAGAACGAAACCGCAAGAAGGGCGTAAAGGGTCGAGTTAAAAGCGTTCCAGAAGCCGAAGTAGTATCTTCCAATCTTCCAAAACTTGGCGACTTCATCACAGATGAATGCAAGCGTCATTGTGTATAGGATGCACTCCACGACATCGAGGTCACCCGATGGGTTGACTGTATTAATGACGCCTGTGTACAGCGCAAGGTAAAGAAGCGAAAAGAAGATCTGACATGCATTCTGGTAAATAGGAGCTCGCATGCGGTCAGGATCCAAGTGTGCCCAGTAATTCGTATTGTTTCGTTTCTCATACTCGACGAAGTTAGTAGGGTCATTTTCATCCTGCCAGATCCAGCCATGCCACAGGTACTTGATACACTTCTGGTAGCCAGAAGATCCAATTACTCTCAGCGCATGGAGGTCTACTGCACGTTCCACGACGTTGGCGGGCGCCGTTTCTTCTTCGCCTCGGACAATCGAATAGCGTTTGAGGAGGACGTTCAGCAACAGGTATGCTTGATCCTGCTCGCTCTCGATTCTGAAATAAATACATTAGCATTGGCCAACTACCATAGAATCAGGATGTGCTCGGAGTTGCTGCCCCTACATTTGCTTTGCGATGACTTCACACGCAACGGCCCTGCATTCGTAGAGCTCAGAATCCCAGAGTTCAGCAGAGCCTTGCATCTTGAACCAACGCAGGCAGACGAGAAGACAGTAGACGACGCATGCTCGATACTCGTCACCACCCGCTTCTCTGGCCGTCTGGATCACATCCTTTGTGATGACACGGCTGTTCGGTTTCGTGATTAGATCTTCATCGAGCTCGCAGGGAATCACCTGCTCGATCTGATGCTTCAATCGCAACGCGACCTTGGTTACTTCCTTGGAAGGCAGAGCAGGAGGGATCTCATCGTTGATGTACGCAGGGAGCACTATTCACGTCAATTCTCGATTCTTTGGGGATTCATGGAACGCGTCCGCAGTTTATGACGTACATCGCCGACTCTCATCGCGGATGTGATGAGGAGTCCCTTCGGTGCCCCCATTGAGGATGCCTCGCCAATGCACCATTATTTTATAAGACTAGATGCCAGAGACTGGTTAAGGTGAGGCAAAGGCAAAGGCCATTAGAACAAGCAGGTGTAGGAGTACGGAGGGTGAAAGAAAAAAAGAGGGCGTGTTTATCAGTCCAGTCCAATTCATCACCAGCTGCCAAGGCCTGATCTATCTGCTTAGTGCTACCTAAGAGTCGCCGTCCCGCTTAGTGCCAGATCGATGCCCCGCGGCACGATTGGACGGATGGGCAAACCAGATCGCATTCTTGCCTCCGCGCTCTGCTCTAGCTTTGATACAAGTACAATCCGCTAAATTGCGGCGAGAGTTAATCTCACAGATGGCGATCTGATGGAGCAAGGATAGCCATGTCGTCTGTCGTGGTTCATTCTGCGATACGTGGATAGGCCTGCTCTTATCAGTGCCCAGAGATCTTCAACATACTAACTATACCCTCGCTCTTATGGCCGGTATACCATACTTTTGCAGGATCTATTAGTTATACCACGGAGGCATGGCATGGGAACAGGCAACTATTTTTATTGTCATTGAAATCCTAGCTGTCCAGGAGTATCATTGTCGCAAGAGGAACCGCTAACAGTTCTACGCTCAGGAGTAAGTTAAGCTCCCTGGTACAGCTGATGCAGAGCGACATATGTACAGGAGGATTCTGGGGATTACCTCGTGTTGTGCACCCAAGGAAGAGTCAAGACCGCCGGTTGAGGTACAAAGCCAAACCAGGAACAAAGCAACAGCTCAGGGTATGGCATAAAGAACATGGAAAGGCTCGCAAAGATCAAACCATTTTTTCTAAACAGCCCCGGGGACCAACAACAACTTGTCCCGTCTAGAATCCCATTTTTCCTTGATGCAACCCGGATCGAGAACGCACCAACGTCACCAACCCTGTTTTGCCCATCAAAGTCACCGTGCTATGCATGAAATCGTTTCACTTTTTGCCGCCACTCCTTTATCACGTAGGGAACCCGACAGCCTGCGAAATTTCTCATGTATCCTCATTCAGAAACTGCGTAAATCACAAGAAGAAGTGAGAAGTCGAAACGGATCGGAAGACAGTTTACTCGGGAACTCCCTCGTCGCTTTCCGACATGCTCTCGTCTCCGCTGACCTCCATGTTTTCGCGCTCGCGCTTGTCCATGAGAGCCTGCAGCTCAGCGTCATCGTGCTCGGTAACAGCCTTCGGTGCCATCTTGACGATGCAGCCTCCACCGGATGACTTGATCTTCGCCTCAATGTTCTTGATAGCCTCCTCGAGAAGCTGGATACCCAAGTTCTTGTCCAGACACTGACTAGTCAAGACGTATAGCGGAGGAGAAACCAGCTTAACCTTGACCTGGTTCTCAGGGGTGTTGTTGGCCTCTGCCGTGCGGAGGGCCTCCTTGACAGCGTCGATACCATCGTAACCGAAGCAGGTGACCTCGACGTCTGCACGAACCTTGGTAGGGTGAGGAGTGAGCTTCTTGCTGATGTACAGTTGCAGTTCATCCTTGACGACCTGGCTAGGGAATTCCTCGACGTCCTTCCAGACATCAGGGTTGCTAGGGTCTATTAGCTGTGTGAAAGGATCACGGAATACCATCTGCCACTTACGTGATAGAGAGCTTGAAGGCATCGTAGGCATGACCATATTTGCGGTTCAATGGCCAGCCGATCGTCTGATACAAAGTCTCAAGAGGGGTCTTGGTCTTCTCCGCAACGTGGCGCATGATCGAGTGGACACCCTTGCTCTTGTTATACCGCTCCTCACACTTGACAACATCCTCGGGAGACACTCGTCGCTTAGAAAGATCGATATAACCTGGGGAAGACCTCAGTCAGAACGTCGCTTTTCACACACGGTGGGATGACTTACCCTTCTCCTTGTCGACTCGCAGAACGACGACGACCTCATTGCGACCAATACGGATGAGCTTCTGGATACTTCGAATACGTCTTCGCGACAGTTCGGAGAGGAGGATCATTCCGTCGATATTGTCGTATTCCAGCAACTTCACATATGCGCCCATCTCGGCAATCTGAATTTTTGTTCCCCAAGTCAGCATAGTCCCAGCAGCCTCGACAATATGCAACACTGCATACCTGCTTCACATTCACCATCACATAGCTGTCCACCTCAGGATATTTCTCCTCGTAAAAACGGCAGTTGGTCAACGACATCTTGGCGGGGTTGCGCCTTTCCGAGGCGTACGGTCGGACGGTTGGCGAATTAAAATTTCTGGACCGATGAAGTCAAACTGTCACTGAGATGATCTCCGGTCTGTTGATGTCGACAAAGGACAGCGGTGAACGGCGCGCGACACAACCAGGTAGACGGCGTGACGGGGAATTTGCGAGTGGGATAAAGCACAGTCAAATCGCTTTGTGGCGGCCTCGAGAACCCACTTGGTTTCTGGAAAGATCACGGGCAGGCATATCGACCACTCGTGCAGTCACGTGGTGATCTGAAACTGTCTCGGGATGAACTTATCTTGGTCGAGACTGCGAGACTGCTGTGTAATCTTGACAGTGCCTGGGCTCATCCTGTTCTCTTTCAGATTGTTGTTTTCCGTTTCTGAGATGGATCGGATATCCTGCCCAGTCTCTCTCCTGAAGAATGCGAGATTATTACCCTAGGCTTCTGTTTTACCGGCTCTCTCTGTACGCTTATCTTTTGGCTAACTGATACTGGCTACCGTCCCTACTGTCCCACGTAGCAGTGCGGAGAACGCTGGTTCGTCTGCACAGACACGCTCCATCACAACATCCCTATAGATACTGGAGCTGCTCTCATGACGGATCGTGAGAATCATGTTCCTAATCGACCAAGCCAGTTGAGGGTGTCTTCTACTCATTCTGGTGGAGAGATGTCGGACCCTACGCCAGGCAGACCTCATGCGGTCGAAGAGCCTCGTTCGCTTCGCAACCGTATCTTCGAGATCTTCCGTTCTTCACCACAAAGTGGCCCTTCGACTCCTTCTGCAGTAGCGGAAACCTCCGATTTGCATCCCGGCGAAGAGTCGGCTTCTCAGGCCGCAGATGAGCACACTCGCTTGTTGGAGTCATACACACGCCGGGAGAGCGTCTGCGGCACCAGTCCTTGCAATCATGGGACGTTCTCGCCCAGGGCTGTGACAGAGGACGGATATGGAGCTGGTAGCGTAAGCTCTCTTCCAGGGGCCCCAGGAGCTGGCAATCACTCAGAGCCTGCTACACCACGGACCGGTTCTAGTGGTGTCCAATTTCCTGTTGGCCATACGGATTCTGTAACAGATAGCCAGGAAATATCGCCCACAAAGAGGCTAGCCATGGAACATGGCGTGAAAAACCGCCGTGTTATGTAAGTGCACCCTTGACGTAGTCTGGATTGCTACGGTCCCGTGCAAGGAGCTGACAGAGGGGACCTTGTAGGTATCTGTCGTACTACATACCGTTCTTTAATTGGATCAGACAATATCGCTGGTCCTTTTTCCAAGGAGATCTACTTTCGTCGTTGACGTTGGCATCGATCTACATTCCCATGGCTCTTTCTCTAGCATCCAATCTCGCCCATGCGCCCGCCATAAATGGACTCTACTCTTTTGTGATCAACCCTCTCATTTACGCCTTTCTTGGGAGTAGCCCGCAGTTGGTGGTAGGGCCAGAGGCTGCTGGGTCTCTGCTTGTCGGGACGGTGGTAAAAACCAGTGTCGATCGGGGTAACTCAAACGAAGATGATCAGATCGCAAGTGCCCGAGTAGTCGGAGTGGTCACAGGCATGGCTGGATCCATGATCTTGATTGCCGGTCTCACGCGACTAGGATTTCTTGATAATGTCCTCAGCCGACCGTTTCTGAGGGGTTTCATCACAGCCATCGGATTCGTGATATTCGTGGACCAACTAATCCCTGAAATGGGTCTTGCCCAGAGAGCAAAGGAAGTTGGTGGTGTCAGTCACGGAAGTACAGCTGAGAAATTGGTCTTCCTGGTACGGAATGCGAGTTACTCTCACCGTCTGACCTGTGCTGTGGCCTTTGGCAGTTTTGCAGTCATCATGATTTTCCGGTAAGTTTAGATATGTCCGGCAGACGAGTAGCTCATAGCTAATGTCCATATGCTACAGATCTTTGAAAAGACGTCTCGAGAAACGCTATCCGGGAGTTACTTATTTTCCGGACCGTCTTTTGGTCGTCGTGCTATGCGCCGTCCTCACCTGGAGGCTGGGCTGGGACAAGCAAGGACTTGAGATCCTCGGTCCAACTAAAAGCGCTGGAAACGGTGTGCTGCAGTTTGAATGGCCATTTCGTCTCAGTCATATGAAACACATACGCACGGCCATGAGTACTTCATTCATCATTGCGCTTCTGGGTTTCTTTGAGTCCTCCGTCGCTGCCAAGGGGCTGGGTGAAGGGGCTACTGATGGCTTGAGGGGAACTAGCGTCAGTCCGAACAGAGAAATGGTCGCCCTAGGCCTTGCGAATGTTGTTGGAGGGTGTTTCATGGCTCTCCCCGCATTTGGCGGATATGGCCGAAGCAAGGTGAATGCTTCGACAGGTGGCCGGACGCCAATGAGCAGCATATTTCTGAGCATCATCACCTTTATCGTTATTGAGTTCTTTCTCTCATATTTATATTATCTTCCGGTATGTACTGAGGTTCCGGAAACGTGGGCAGTGCTAATCCCAGACAGAAAGCAGTATTATGCTCGATGATTTCTGTGGTGGCCTACTCTCTTGTCGAAGAATGCCCTCACGATGTATCTTTCTTCATCCGGATAAGAGGCTGGGCTGAGCTGATACTCATGGGACTCATCTTCTTGGTCACCATATTCTACTCATTGGAACTCGGAATTGCTTTAGGAATGGGACTATCCATACTTAGTCTTATTCGTCACTCAACGCAACCTCGGATCCAGATCTTGGGCAAGGTACAAGGCAAGCCTGACCAATTCGAGAACGCAGAGCTGTACCCGGAAAAGGTCGAGTTCATCGAAGGCGTGCTTATTGTCAAGATCCCGGAGCCACTCACTTTCGCAAATACCGGCCAGTTGAAAAGTCGTCTCCGCAGACTTGAGTATTACGGCACAAGTCGAGCTCATCCGGCACTTCCACGGATAAGACCGCCGGAACATAATAAAAACATCATCTTCGATGTCCACGGTGTGACGAGCATTGATGGGTCTGGGACGCAGGTCTTATTGGAAATAGTGCAAGGATACGTGGATCGAGGAGTACGAGTATTTTTCTGCCGCCTCCCAACCCCTAAAAGCGAAGTGTTTCGGAATTTTGAAAGGAGCGGTATTGTCGATTATTGCGGAGGGAGCGGACACTTCGTACCAAGTGTCGATGAGGCCCTGCGGCTGGCGGAGATTGAGAATGTATTCGAGCCGTAATCATAGAAAAGCGGCGCGAGAATGCTTGGCTATGAAATGCATTTTTATGATTTATATGATGTCATGTATATATTGGGGTACTATGATGGTTTCAGGTTGAATTTGGATTAGAACGTTTTCTAGTATATATTCCCTTCGATGGACTATACTGCCATTTCTCTTCCAAAAGATAATGTAGGCTCTTCCGGAGTTTCCAGTGAAACACTCATATAGAGCTAGTTGAATGGGATTTACCGAGTCTCAATCAATTTCTTCCAGCTAAGGATGACGACGTACAGTCTCCAGATGCAGCATGTAGATAATTGCAGCTCGAGTAATACCATGTGATGTTAATCTAGACGCAGAAACAACAGGCCCGTGCCATAAGAAGCACACGCTACTAAAACCAACATGTAAAGGGTATTCAATCACAAAACTCCACGCAGCTTCGTCATAAAAGTCATGACCTTACACAAAGCTAACAGGGCTATTATGCCTAATTCTGCTTCTTATGTTCGGGAATCGCTCTGTGGACTAGGGCCCGCAGAATCCCCTCATTTGCTTGTAATAGCAATCGGTTTCTTATTTCGTCCGGATCGTCATCTTCCATTCTGGAGTCCTCAGGGGTGGGATAGCCATGATCAGCTGCCAGTTTCATTCGTCCCTCCGCACCAAGGACGAAGGCGCCGCACGCGACTTTCGTCAATTTCGCGTAGTCATTGGGGCCTTTTTCGGCGGACTGATCGTCTAGACTGAGTTTCATCGCGAGGTGCTTGTCGATATATGCACATAATGAATTTAAAAACGGCCTTTGTTGGCCTGGAGCACTATTTGTCCTTGCATTCTTCCGCCCTTCAGCGACGAATGTAGAGACAGTGGCCCGAGGGAGATTCAAGTCCAGAGTCCTTAGATTCGGCGCCACGTGTGACGAGAAAGAGAGTGTCAGCTGCGTCTCTTTCAAAACTTCCTCGAGGATGCTGTCCGAGGAAGAAGATCGAGATCTACTGCGCGTCGGAGATAATACGGAGATGTACGTCTCCAGGGCCGTACACAGGAAGCTCGGCGGGAGCCGCAGCACAGTACAGTAAGTATCAAAATTCGTCGCCAGGAACGATATCAGTGTCTGCCGAAGGGAGTTGGGTAGACGCGTAAGAAGTACTGGTAAGTATGTCGACCCTTTTCGGTCGTCATGATACCCGTCCGGTCCAGCCAGGAGCGCCGCTTTGTAGACGATATTCTCATACTCGAGTATCATCAGTATCCCGAGAGCATTTTCCGGGGATACAGATGGCTGTGTATTTTCCGGATCATCCAGTAAGGACTCATCCTCTTCTCTGAAATGAGACCAAACCGGTACGACTCGCCATGCGCATTGTCGCAATGGTCCGGCCTTTAGAAGCGCGTCATCATATGCCGCAGCCGCAGCAGTGACACCTACTTGGACACCACGAAGTACGTCTCCAGTGAGTGTCTCTTTAAGCCGGTCCGCGTAAGTCTGTAGAGCAGTCGCATTGTCAAGGAGCGTTGGAAACTCCTTGCCGTGATGTAGCGGCGAGAGCCGATGGACTGTCCATGACGTGTTCAGGATCTGTTTTGGACTGAACAACGCCATTGTGAGATGATTATATGAGGTTCAAATATTTCACGGACAGATAAAGGTCACATTTTCATTTCCATTGAAAAGAGATACAGTCATCAAGTAATGTTCCATGCTGTTGTAATAGCCGCCATCCGCCAGGACGCGCTTGTCAACAACCCTTACAAACACGTCAAACATACCGAAACAGGTGGGCAGGGCTTAGGGCAGAGGGCTAGGGCAGTTTGCTTTGGATTGAACCTGAACGCAAGAATATAGTGTACGAGACGTCTGTATCATGCTTCGATCCTGTAAGGATGAGGTAGTCCAGCATATAGGGACATACGCAGGTCAACCGGGCCCTATTCAAGTCCTTATGCATAACGCGCCGGGTGCCTCGAATCACGACGGACCGCAACCGCAGATAGCAGATCTATATCTACTCTCTCTCAGTTAGAGTGGCATAACATCTCCTTTTTGCTAATTATAGGTAATGCGGACAAGGTATCCAGAAGCTAGGATACTCACGTCTTGTTCTAATATATTAATTTTCTACAGACGTATATAGTCCTCGTCGATACGGACGATCCAGTCCTCTATCAAACAATTAAGAGCCTCGAAATTTCTTAAGGGTTCACAAGAGTATGATAGCTTCAATATCCCATTGTTGCAGTTATCGAATTTCAGTTTACTTAATTCATACTAACCGCATGTTTTCTCGCCATCCGACGCCCCAACTACGCGTGGGTTCCTAGGGATATTTCTCGCTCTTTTCCATATTGACTATCTTCGCAACAAATGTTCTATCGACGAAAAGGTGTAGTACACGCCATAAAACAGGAGTCGAAGCAAATCCATGGAATATAAGTATTCTATCTCCTTATATTCTCCTTTCTCACGCTGTTATCAATGTTTTCATTGGCTGTTTCTTGTAAACATATAATTCACGAGTTTTCAATATTCGCCAGCAAGAGCATAGATGAGGATTTCTATCTATTAGTCTAGGTTTACATTTGCGTCATCTAAAAATATTGATAAATAGATCCCTACAGAAGACATGCTTCTCCTAATTTGTGAAAACTCCAACTGAAATAAAGATAGAATAAACCCCAGAAAACAACGAAAACAACGTAAGACGGGAAGTACTTCCGATACGCATATCGAGATTAATCAAATGGAGGCATTGAATGACAACTTATATATACTAGACACTGGCGCAATGTGCTTGGTGAAAAGGTCCCATTAACAATATATCCTTAGATTAGGCCACCGAATAGACAGGATAGCTATCTATATGATTGAAACATTAACAAATATAGCAAGACCCTGTCATCCTACCTGAACAACGAATAGTGATATAAGCCAACTGTTAGAGGGAATGAGTACGTTGTGAAACAAGATGGGACAGGCTAGCCCTAATACTGAAGCGGGGTCAAGTATCTGACGTCCGGGCCACATGAAGGGGCAGTCTCTCCTGACTAAGAGCCTATATGTGACAGTAGCAAGTCCGTGGCTTGGTCAATGGAGGTAATAATACAGGGAGCAGGTCGTAAAGGACCATTTCAAAACGGAACATATCTCAAACGGGTAAGTCTCTGTAGATTAGCCAGGATAAGTCCTGGACCGTAGAGAGATTCCCAGTCCCATTGGTTCAATCAAGGAGGGTTGTGGGTGATCTAAGGGTCATTAAATTCTACGAAGCCAGTCAGAGGAGCTGCTACTGGTGATTAGGCTTGTTTCCGGTGTGATTGAGCCTTTACGAGACAATACATACGCCAGACAGGACGGATACCGGTTTAGAGCCTTTCCTGGCTTACGACGCGCACAAATCCGCAGTGTTTCGTTTCTTGGGGAACGAGACACCTCCAAAGTTCGTGTTTACATTCTCCCACAGAGTCAATCCCGAAAGAGACTTCGTCTGTCCGGCTTATGATGGAGAGTAATCAATCAGGAGTGAACAGCTCACCAATCCCTGGAAATGCAGGCTGGGACGGTCTGCCAGTCAGGACAGAGAGAACGGTGTCTAGACAGTCCGTAGCAGCCAGTGAACTCACGGGGCCTTGCATGGGGCACGATCTGCCCACTGGCGCTCTCTGCGAAGCTTTGGCGCCAGGGGAAGCGTGATGGACCGGCAGACGCGGGCTCGGCTGCGGAGACAGGGACCGCCAGTCGCAAAAGCGGCAAGGAAACTGTTCTAAAACGTGGGGCGGAGCGGAAATATGGCTGTGCAAGGATTCCTAGTCTCAGCAGCGGAGCGGGGTCGGCGGAAAATAAGACAGCGCAGAGCATCAGGGGGCGGAATGTAGACCTCCGGCAGCGGAACAAAGCAGCACAATGCACTGCTGTTCTTCCTCCCTGAAAATCTGTTCCCATTGCCAAAGGTTGGATGCGCTTGCAAAATGGTGGCTGTGTGGCAGAAAAGGGGTTTTGCGACTTCGCTGCCATGTCCAGATGATCAACCAGGCTGCGACGTGATCCACGCTCACGAGCACATGACTTGAGATTAGCCACAACATCAACTTCCGTATCGATGGTTGACAGACTGAAAAGTTGCTTTTTCAGTCCTCGCATCTCCCCAGTCACACTATGCTCCGCGATTCTAGGCACACTGGCCTACGAGCAATCAAAATCCAGTCACCTGAAAAGAGAAATAAAATGCGTAGATTTTTGAGAATAAATTGGTTAACACAAGTGATATCGTGGAAATGGAGAGGAACAAATTCCAACAAATACTCAAGGTGGAGAAGAGACAGAAATCGCCCAAGATCACACAAACCTATCCAAGACAAAGGAAATAGTCGCCAAATGAGATTTCCCAAGAAGATCATTACAGTCGTTAAGAATAGCAGTCGAATCCGCCTGCCAGGCAGACACTCGCGAGATCAGTATTCGTCATCATACGTGTATGTTCTCGTTGCGCGTCGATATTCGTCTGGGTGAACGCTTTCTGCTTTGCTCTTGAGAGCACTAGAGGCGAAAACAAACATTAGCATCTTGAAGAGCGCGGTGCCACCATATCTGCAGTTCCTGACGAAGGGGCCAGGAATTGGCCTGTGTGCAATAACGCTGCCACGAGAATAAGGCTGCCAAGAATAGAACTGACGGCGGAGCGCGGCGGGAATCGTTCTCCGCTACGCGGAGCGGAGGTGGAAAGGATTTCTTTTCTTCTGACGCAGATGGGAATAGTAAACTCACCTAACACGCTTCTGGGTCCATTCCAGATCACGCTTGGTCTCTTTAGCGGTTTTAATGCCCTCCGAGAAGTTGGCACGGACGCCCTTCAGTCGACGTTGAGCAAGAGCTTGCAGCTCCATGAGCTCGCGCTGTTTAGCATTGAGTTGACCGGATCTGTCCGCAAGCCTCTGTCAGATATCTGCAGCGAATAACAATTTATTTGGAGGTACTGGTGGAAACGCATTGTACTGCAACAACGCCTCCAGAAAATGGGGATCTTACGCCTGTGCCTGCTTCGCCAGTCCTTTGTCGAGTGGAGTTGGGTCGAAAGCATTGTTCATGCGGTCGCTCAGCATGTCGACAACATCAACTCCGGAGTATGATGCCGTGCTCGATTCATAGTCGCCGCTGAGGCTGCCAGCATAGCTGCTGGGTCCCAAACTATAGCCGGAAGTACGACTGCCAGTCGTAGTACTGCTGTCGGAAATCTCTGGCGGCGAGCCGGCCACACGGCTGACTGGAAACAAACTGGCGCTCGCTGGAGCCTTCGACGGCATGTTGATGGGAAGAGCAGCGCTCGGCTGGTAGTATTGACGTTGAGTGGCCATTGCGACGGTATTTCCTGCTGAATCGGGGCGGAGACAACGGATGAAGCAGGGAGCTTAAAGAGCTAAAATGATATGGAAGAAGAATGCGTCTGATGACAATCACAAAGTCGGAAGAGCAAACGAGACGACGAGGTCACAAACAATGCACAGGAATATCCCGCGGGGAGTCAGTCAACTAATGATGAAAGACAGGAGATAGGACTCTGTCGCAGAGAGGAGGACGACGGTGGAGTATGAATGCTCGGAAGGTCTGACTAGAAGTATGCTATAGTCAATGGGGACCAGGGCAGCCAAGTGCAGACAGTACTGATAGGAGATCAAGAGTGATAGAAAAGGAAGAAGGAGGAAGATGAGTCTCCAGAGGAAAGAAGCAGGCTTTTATAGCCGTCGACGGAGGGTCTTCCATCCGACGAGAAGGATCTCCGCCGTGATAGCCCTGGCCATGGCCGGGTCGTGGACGAGTCGAGGGCTTTCCTGGCGTCTCAAGTCGCATGTCTCCCACCCCCTATATCCCAATCCTGACCTCCGAGTCCGCCCCCTCCCCCTTCTCCGGAAGCCAATTCGTCCTCTCTGTGTCCCGACCCCGCTCTGGCTCGAAAAAAAGACCAGAGGAGAGAGCCAGCCATCTGCATTATCGGAACCATCGTCCCCCACTAGGCCTTTTTTCCGCTCTCCCGTGTGGCCGTGCTCCTGTGAATGGGCTCCGAACCCCTCCACCAGGACGGACTAGGAGAGCGGTTTATGCCAGCCATGTTGCCTTCTCGCGGGGGCCTGTCATGGCGTTTTTCCGTCTGCCGTGGCCCGTTGTGGCCATTCCGGATATGCCTGTCATTTCCTGGGTCTCCGCATCTGTTTCTCGTGCTGATGTTTCCATCCGCAGAGGAAGACCGGAGGAGATAGTGGGGAGGAAGGATATAGGACGGCGGACTGGATGCTAAGAACCGGTGGGCGCATTGGAACGTGCGAGATGCATTTCGCGACTACGGGGTTCTAGAAGCTCTGGAGATCCCATTGGGCCTCTAGAGAACATGTCTGCGTGGGTGTTGACTCTTATTTACCTGATGTGTTTATCTTTTACTTACCTTGAGACGTTTGCTACTCTTTTTCGGGTGAGAGCGGGGACGGGTCAGATCGCTTGTTTGGTAGACTTCGCCTGCGATCTCAGCACTCTTTCTCTATTTTTTTCTATGTCCTGCAAATGCAGGATATGATTGGCTGGGGCTGAAGCCAGGCTCAAATAACATCGTGAGCTCTGGGAGTTGGTATGGGCAGCGGAGGGTTGTAGATCGTGGATGTTGGACATCTCTGCATGGCACGAACAACCAGGTTGCCCTTTTGCTTGCTGAGCTTCCGCACCAGGCTGGTGGCGGCCGGGCAGCTGTTCATGGCGGCACAGTATCTTCACCACAGAACAGTCATATCAGCTTAGGCTGCGGAAAAGATTGCCAATCCGTGGCTAAGTTTGGTGATGAATCAGATGAAGAGAATGCCGACTAAGTACGTGCGTATACTGACTTAGTCCGCCTCCTCTCTCTCACTCTTTTCTCTCCCACAGCAAGTCGCACCAGCTTTCAAAGCAGCGAGAGGAGAGAGACGCCACGAGCAGGAACCAAGCGGTGACAAGCGCTCTAGACGCGCCGACAAGAAGACCTGGACAGTGTCCTTCAGATGCTTCTCCGGCTACGCTATCGGCTGGTTTAGGACTGTGGGCTCGGTGGGCTGTCAGACATTATGCTGGAGCACCACTGGACCCCCTGCTGATCCAGCCGACGCATCCTCCGTGCCATTGCGTTAAAATTGGGACGAAACTTCAGCCTGAAGGCCTGGCGATGTGATATGATCTGCGCCAGACACGAGCTAGAGAGAAAGTCTCTCGATCTGGCGACCGAGTGACAGTCATCCGAGCAATCCCTGAGAGTTGAAGCCCATCCTCAGGACTACTAACTAGGTACTACCAAACATAGACCTCCAACCTGACGGCCATGGATATGACATACTGGAACAGATTGGATTTTCTCCCTATGATTCATACTCTACGGGCGGATTGCCCAGTCGGTTATAACAGCCTGCGCTGACCGAATAAGCTTCTCCCACCGCGATTCTCTCGGCTGCAGATTTAGCTTACGGATCCCTCCAGACTGAGCAACGAGATGATGATTTACTCTCAGCACGCACTTCAAATCATCTGGGAGATAATTCCCGATGACGCAGGGTCGATGGAAGTGACGCAAAACTTTCGAAGAACCTTCCATGCCGGCAGGGCGTTCGTCTCGCATTTCGTTGCGAAGCCATGACAGCCCGTGTCCAGTCCAGACCGAGAGGACCCGGCGATTCCCAGCGAACCAAACGACTAATTACCCCGTTTAGCCTGCGAGTGTCTTTTCTTGGTTCGTTCAGTGCAGTTGCACCACTACATGCCTGGTCCGTTACTCGACAGTTATGCCCTCTGCGTTGCTGATTAGGCTGGATCCCCTCCCTCGCCGATGCAGCCTTATTGCGCACCGTTGGGAAATGTCACCAGTCTGGAGAAATATCCACGCCCAGCGGATCCTCTGCAGCGACGAAGCTGAGCAGGTGACAGGATGAAAATCTGGAGCCGATCCCGAAAGGGCCAGTGACCATTGAAGCGCATCATCTTTGCAGGAGTTAAAACGACCCCGGATCATGATCATCGAGCTTTGTCCTGCATTACGACCCCAGAGCCAGAAATGTCCATCCTTCATAGGTCCCCTTTTTTTCATTTGCGCCTGCAGATAACAGTTGCCGGAGGGGGTGTCAGGATTCAGAACAATGAACGGAGCAGGGGATTTTGCCAACCACCACCAGTGGATTTTCCGTTTCTTCACCGCCACAAGCAAAATCGAGTATCGACTGACGCCGTCACAGCAGCCGACACCTCTCCACTTTTTCACGGTGAGACGAGACGAGACTTTTGAATCTTGGAACCCCATCTTCCCCGGAAGTGTTTACGGAGTACCGATGCAACCATTCCAAGGTCAACTGCTAGCTCCAAAGATATGCTGATTGCTAGACTGGTGATATGTAGTCCTGTTTTTCTGTCCCTAACATCCTGATGAGACACGAGAACTCTGTATGGACATTGCCACAGATATATGCACGGCTAGCTTCACAAGGAAATAACAGGTAATAAGTTGAGTACTAGTAAGTGCCGACTGCTTGCCACGAGGCAGATCCGCAGGTTAACTCACTCTTCGTGGAGAGCATACCTACTCCATGGAATGTATCCGATCTTTGGCGCTGTAAGAAGCAACATCATTCTTCATCCGATTCAATCTTGTCCATCCCAAGCTATTAATTAGGTTGCATCAAACAACTAGATACCACTCAACGGTAACCAGTTCATATCTCCAACTCACTCAACACTCAAGCTCAACTAGATTATCACACGATACAGTTCCTGCCGTTCCCCCCTAGTCACATTCCAATAATTTAGAGCGATAAGTCAAGAAAAGAAAGAAAGGAAAGGAACCGCTATTGCCTTTTCCCGTCGATGCGGGGAATCAACCATATTAAACGGCGCCAAGGTCAAGGATATAGATACAGATACAGATATGGAGGATACGCACAGATAGAACCAGTTAGAAATCACAGAGCTAACCTCCCAAGTAGCATATGGTAATATCGTAATGTGTGTATAGTACACCCAAAAGGCTCTGCGCATCTCGAAAGACTGCATGTATAGAACAAGAACTTAAAGTCATCACATTGTCACTCCAATCGCCTCCGGCCCCTACTATACTTAACAACCCAATGCCCATTCCTAGTTCCTACCCTTCTCATTCGCTGACGATACATACTAATACATCCGGACCTCTACCACGGTTCTTTCTTGCTTTGGGAGGCGGAGTACTCATCCAAGGAAAACAATATGTAGTCGTAAATTCAATCTAATCTTATCTACTCCGAGCCGAGCCAGTTCAATCCAATCCATGGTACTTTCCCGAATCATCCTTTCCGTGGTTCATGAGAAATCTTAATAATGTAACTAGCTGTCAATTCCGCTTTAAACTAATTGTTCGCTGTTCCTATTTAGAAGTGTTCCACTCATGATAGGCCGATGATTCTATGGTTTTCAGTTTGGTAAATTTGGATACAGGCGCGCACGAATCCCAACCCGTGTTGGAGATAGCTAAAGACTACTTGATAGTATTATCTTGAATAGAGGTTAAGTACGAAGATATATAATGCATGGAGGCAGCAATAAATGGAATATGCTAAACAACCCTTTCTCTATGGACTCGACACACCACTGGGTATATAAACATTTCATTTCGTGCAATTCATTCATACATCAGGCCTCGAGATCCGAAAGGAGCTTAGGGAAGATGATGAAGATGATGTAATGTACAGGCCCACAGAATGCGCGGCGTAGGGGAGAAGATATGGTGATATAGGAGGGTGGGAGGAGAGCCAGGGCAGGTAAGAGAACGAGCATGGGTGTTGAGATGAAAACGGGTTCTCGAAAGTAAAACCGGTTATAGACATCCCACTTGCTGCACAATGCTCTCGTCCACTAGTTTAGTGGCCCTTGCAAAACTTCACGCCATTCACAGTCGAAAATGAGACTTTTCGACTCCCTCAACAGACAGTATGCACGCTTATGATGCCTGCCCGGTCTATTCCCACGCCCTCCCATATACCCATGGTACGAAATGCGCCGTTCATCCCGTAAGGCCCACACCGAAAGAGAAACAACAAAAAGCATGATGATTGGAACCCAAAAAAGAGCCTTGGTGCGCCAGTAAACCGAGTGTTAACCCAATGCTGATTGTAAACGTCAAGCCGAGCTGATATCGTCCCCTCTCAGCCGACGGGTCTGATAGACCCACAGAACACAAGAGTAACCAAATGAGGTGTCGAATAGACACTAGAAGTAGGATCCATGGCCCCTAAAATCCAAACCAATTCAGACATTAAGAATCTGGATGACAAGAGAAAAAAGAGTAAAGGCAACTTGGTGCCGGAATGAGTCAGAGCCCAGACATATCAACAAACTAATGTCGATTGAATATGGAGGATCACAACTCATGATTGAAGGAAAACATGACAGAAAGTATATATAAAGTCAAAGGAGTTGGCATGGATAAAAGCTGTGGGGTATGAGTGGAATGAGAAATGAAATTCAAAAGAATAGGCGCCATGCCAAAAAAAAAAAAAAAAAAAGAAAAAGAAAACAGATCAGTACAAGAAGCACAAGACTCCGGACGCTGATGCAGCAAAATGGTATAACAGAGCTGAAAGCGGATACGACGTGGATTCAAGCGCTCATCAAGAAAACAGCCAGAACCGAAAACCGTTTAAAAAAGGCGCCGTTCCCTTCCAAATCCCCTCTTGCCAGTCCAAAGCCCCAGCCCAGCCCAGAAACAAAAATTAGTGCGCCATGAGAAAGCGGCATATTAATCCGCTGTCGCCCAGCCGCAGAGATTCTGCGTGCAAATAGAGCAACAGCCGAATCACAGAAGATGAATCAATAACCAGACTGCATGTTCTTTTTTCTGTTTCAGGTATTACGTTGAATGTCGTGTCGAGTACGACGACGATCCCGCAGCAAGACCTGAGGCGTCGAGGGATCCAGCAATCCCATCATCATCTTGCCGAGTTCATTATGTTTGATCGGCTTCGTCACATAGTCGTTGAAACCAGCACGTGCGGCGTCATCGATCTGATCCGTCATAGCATTCGCAGAGAGCGCCATTATTGGAATCTGGGGGAAGTGGTTCTTTTGCTCCCATGCGCGGATTTCACGGCAAGTATCATAACCGTTTTTAACAGGCATTTGGATATCACACTGGTACCACTGTTAGAAACACGAAATCAGACTCGTTAGAGACCCAGAACACTTACAATGATCAAGGAGTAGTACCCAGGTTCTTTCGAGAAGACTAGCTCAGTACACTCCTGACCGTTTCCGGCCGTTTCAGAGACAACCTTGATCTTGTCGAGATACTTCAACATAACCTAGAAAACCAGTCAGAGATGCACATATTGGTTACAGACGTCAAGATGTAACATACCATGCGGTTAGTTTCGTCATCTTCGACGAGCAAGATTCGGTATCCCTTGTTTCCGATAACTTCCTTTACGATCTTAGACATCGTCTTGAAGTTATTGTTGATTTCTCTGGCCATATCCTGGTTACGATCCTTGCTCAGATCGCGTCTGTTCTCCGGATCGAAGATACTCGAGAATGCAGATGGCTTGACCGGCTTCGGAACTGTGTACACCTTCCTGCCAGTCGCAATAAGCTCTTCGATCTTGGAGTTGATCTGACGCTTCTGGTAGAGATCCGACATGATGACAATAGCAGGTACGTTATCCTTGTCACCCTGCAGTACGTACTGCATAACCTCCAGAACATCCTCCACTGCTGGCAGACTAAGGACGAGATGTGTCAGAGCAGGACAATCACCCGCATTTACCAGGTCCTTCCAGTCTTCTACGTCTGGCAGCGTGGTCACTGTGGACGGGATCTCATGGGGAATGACTTGCTCGATGTGCTGCCTCGCAGCTTCACGGGCATTGTCAAGAGGACAGATGATCATAACCGAGTACGACGCCGGAAGAGGCGATCCTGACGACGAATCACGGGTTTCATTCTTCAACAGGGTAGACTCCATCCAGCTACTGGGTGTCGGCCTGATGGTGTCACCGCTCGTTGACGCCACCGAGGTCGTCCTCTCACGGCCAGAAGCCTCTGATGAATCAAGAATGCCTTCTCTTGGAACACCATCCACCTTAAGAGGAGGCTCGAGGGCCTGCAACTCAGGAGTCTGAACAGCGGACGAGCCTTCCGATTGATGGTTAGTCACAGTAATACCCGGAGACTTCATCGGCACCTCGTGAGTGGGCGAAAGTTCCTGGATGTCAGAAGTCTTAGAATCGGTGGAATCGTTAGAGAGAAGGGGAATTCTCTGTTTAGGACTCGAGTTGGAGACTGCCGTGGGTGCTTCAGAAAGACTGGACGACTGTCGTGTAAGCGGTGGCTCGTCTTGCGTAGGCGGTGGAGGTGCGTCCACTCTCACGTAGAAAGAGAACTTGGCTCCCTGTCCTTCCCTGCTGCTGGGGGTCAACTTGCCCCCATGCATCTCGACTAGCTGTTTAGACAGGAACAGCCCCAGTCCACTGCCAGCATGCTGCTGCGATCCGCTGCCTCCAATTTGACTGAATCGCTGCATGAGGCGTTCCGCATCCGCTGCGCTGAAGCCCTTGCCAGTATCCACGACTTCAAAGTATAGCAGAATCTCACTCGATCTGAGAGACACGGAAGTATCTCTGTAGATGGAGCACCTCGTGTAGATTTCTCCGGAAGATGTGAATTTGACCGCATTTCCCATGAGGTTGATGAGAACCTGCCGGATTCTAAACCTGTCTCCAATAACCATAGCAGGAACGTCGACATCCATCAAATAGTTGATCTCGAGACCCTTGTCGATCGCTCTCGATGCAATGGTGTCAATTACATCCTCAACAACCGACCGGACATGGAACCACGCATTAACCAAGCTCATCTTTCCAGCCTCTACACGAGAGACATCCAGAATATTATCGACCAACTCCCTCAGATTCGTGGAGCTGTTCTGGATGGTGTCGAGCATTCGTCTCTGATCATTGTCAAGCTGCGTATCCAGTATGAAGGGGATAGTGCCCAGGATTCCATTCAGAGGCGTTCTGATCTCATGGGACATATTGCTGAAGAACTTGGTCTTCGACTCCATTTCCTTATTGAGCTGCTGCATGGCCTTGTTCAATTCGCGTTCCAGCAGCTTGCGATCATTGATGTCGGTGCACGTTCCATACCAGGAAGCTTCTCTGTTCCCAAAGTTGGTCTCCACCTTCACCAACCTCACAAGATGCCAGCGGAAATCGCCTCCCTTTGAGCGCAGTCGTATCTCCGTCGAGTAGAATACGCGACCGTTCTCGTCTTTCTGGACTTGGACGACTCCGCGTCTGACCAGCTCATCAAGGGCTGGAGTGACACCGCGAGCGAAACGATGATTCGTAGACCTTTCCGTGTCCACATCTTTGTCCGTAGATGCCGCCTCAGAAGTTCCCGCAATCCTGTTTTCGGCATCGGACTGGTCGAAAGAGATTATACCACATTTCTCCAGGTCATCCGGATGGATATGCTTCGTGAATCCTAGGTTCATGGCATCGTCGATCTTCTGCCCGGTATACAGATGCCATTGTTCATTAGCTGATATGAGACCGCGGTGCTCAGCAGCCTCAAAGACCACTTGCGGTATAGAATTCGCCAGAGCTCGATATTTGGCATCCGTCGCAAATCTCTCTCTTTCTTGAGTAGCCTTCAACTCGGCGATATGTTGCTCATGGATATCAAGGAACGATCCAATCCAGTAGAGCAACTCTCCGGTTCCTGAAAGTAAAGGATTTGCGCGGAAAATGAACCAGCGATAGGCGGCTTCGTCATTGAAGCGCTTAACCCGCACCCTCTCAGTGAACTGCGAACCCGTTCGCAGAGCCTTCTGCCACTCTTTAGAAATATGTTCACGCTCGCTTGGATGGATATTCTGCCAGGGATCTCTAACTCGCTGCTCATGGGGTTGGCTTCTTCGGTAAGCGTCAAATTTGGCATTGGTCCAGATAACTTCACCCGACTGGGGCTTAGCAAGAAACAAGTGAAGAGGCACTGAGTTGAGCATCAATTGAGCAATAGTATCCGGGAATGGTCGCTGGATATCGCGCTGCAGCTGTGCCATAAGTGAGTTTGTAGACGGATTGCGAGATGTTGCAGGCGGCGGCGCAACGCCAGGAGCCCTAGTGTCCAGCACGTTAGACAGCGAAGGAGCACCTGGGTCCTGAGGGGCAAGTAATTCAACACCACCGCTTCTGGCTCTAGCTCTCCCTGGTGATGTAGGAGTCGACGAAATACTCTGCTTCGATCTAGCGGGTTTTGGCCGGGTCTGAGCTGGAGGCGGCCCCGGGGGACCTTTAGCCTGGACGATATTAAAGTAGCTGTCGATTGTCTCGTGGTTGTGCTTAGGAACAGAGGGAGGGGTGAGATTGGACACATCCACTGAGATAGAATGATTCAACTCAATTGCAGGCGTGCCAGAGGTCGAGATCGCAGGGCTCATCTTTGTCAAGCCATCATCTGGACTCGAGAGACTTGCGCGAGCAGACAGCGAACCTTCATCAGTAAGGGCGTAGTTCACGTGTCCACTAAGACCAGCCACAAGCTCCAACTCGCTGCTTGCATCAGAGAACGTTCCACCAAGACCAAGAAGATGGCCGTAGCGCGGGTTCTCAGGGCCGACAGAGATCTGTCTTTCTAGCTGACTGTACTGTTGCGCCAGGCAGAAAGAGGCGGTCAAGTGAGGCATAAGATAGGTGAGAGATTGTCTCAAATTCGCCGGATACGGGACGATTGGCGACAAAAACGATATAATTGCGACGGGGAATCTCAACGTCATAGGAGATTCCTGGTTTGATGATGTTGTATGGAGAAGAGGAATATGGACCACTGACTTGGACCGCTCCTCCACGCCAATAGCCTCCAGAGGTTCCACTTTAGAATAATCATGTTTTGGAGGATTTTGCGCAAACGCTTCCTCATCGACTGTATGCGTAGGAAAGAATGGGTTCTGCTCCGGATGTTGCCTGGGGGCAGGAGAAGGGGCCGGAGACTGGGACCAAGGAGACGGAGGCGCCTGTTCATATTCTTCATAAATCTCAGTATGTCGATAAGCGTCATCGGGGTACAGAAACGACAAGCTGTTCCCCCGAAAATGGACACTCTTCGAGTGGGAGTGGAGAGCCGCATGGGGATTGAGGCTCGAGCCGGTTCCAAGACGTGGGTGCGCGGACCGCGTTGGCGTCTTGGGAACCTCCCTTGCAGGTTCAGCAGCTGGCGTAGTCTGGTCCTTATCATCGGGTGTCTGCGGTATCGACTCTCCCTGGTCGGGCAGAGACCCTGCTGAATCGTGCGCATACTCCCGCGTGAGGACTGCTGGCTTTGTGCGACCAAACAGCCTCACAACGCCAGTCCGTTTAATGAGCGGATCCGGTTCGACCTCGAGAGCTCTGGGTATCGGGAAGACGACCAGGGGAGAGTTTTGGGAGACCGGGCTGTCCCTTGGTTGTTGCGGCTGCGTACCAGACACCTCCGCGCCGCCAACAGACTTGTCGTCGGGTTCTTTTTCATGTGCCGGCTCACGAGCAATACTATGTGTCCGAGACGGTCCACGAGGTCGCTCCAGATTGCGTGGTACTGCAGTCCTTCCATCCTTTCCGAATCCTGCAAAGGAATGACGAGCAATGAGGGCAGGCCGTTTGACTGTCGATCCAGAACCCACTGCCTTCATTTTCAAAGGAGATACTGAGTCCTCTTCCTGTTTCTTGATCGATTCCACCTGCGATACCGTAGCGTTTTCGGACCGATGACCGCCTAACGGCTCAGGAACCAGGTGGCTATCGTCGTGGTGGACTCCATCCGGATTGAAGGTCGCCTTCTGCCCCCACGGTACATTCTCCAGGTCCGTCAAATCACCCGGAACGGCGAGCGTTGCCCGTTCCGCACCATAAAACGTCTGTAGGATTTCTATCACATTAGTCCACCACGCATCCAACCCGGGATCCGAATTCAACTTCAGCGTCACGTCGTAAAGATTGGGACTCGGGTACGAGGGATCCTCCGCCACGGTTGCCGCGCCCGGTGGGAGAAAGACGTTTCGCGGCACAGTTGATGATGGAACAGCCGTTGCTCCCTTCTTCGGCCTGGATTTCAGACTGCTACCGGGGAAAACCAGGGTGAACGGTTCCTGCAGATGAGCGCGGTCGGAGTTGCAATCCTTCATGACTGGGAAAGGGTACGAGGGCGTCAGACATTCCTTGGGCGTCTTGAACGGGGTCGCTGGTTTGACGGTGTTGCTGGACCCAACGGAGTCCGCATAGGAATTTGACGATTGAGAGCCCGAGGATGGCGGTGCGCGGGAAGGTGAAGTTGGTGATGAACCGCCGCTCTTTCTTTTCGACGACTCAGGCGACGAAGACGAGTCACGATCGGTATACGAGTTCGATTTCTGCAGGGACTGCTGATAGAGGAGCGTCTCCTCCATCCGCTTCCGTAGCTCCTTCAACGTCCGCGCATTGGTGTCCTGACTCTTGTTCTCCGCAGCCCTGTCGGGACCGTTGAGCCGGCTGTCAAAGTCCTGGTCTGGCATCGGGGTCGACGCATCCATGTCCTGTCGATAAGCGAGGGGAGACCTGACATCCTGGGCTCCCACGGACTCGTCCAGATTCAACGTCGCAGGACCTTCCACGTCCTGATCTTGAGACGGACGCCGTAGATGAGTATGAGACGCGGCCACAGGCGAGGGTGCCTTGGCCGGCGATGGAAGCGGAGGAGTCTTCATGCTGGGGAGGTCCCCTAACGCTTCTCCCCTCCACCGCCGGTCGCAAAATTAGTAGTCGTCCGTCAGTGCAAGTACACAGGAGTGGAATCGGCCATGCATCTCTCGGGCGGATCTGCAGCGGGGAAAAAAGGGGGGCGGTACAGCCTGAAGGGGGGGGAAAGAAATAAAAATAAAAAAAGAGTTTTGAAGAGTAGAAGTCCAGAGGGGATATCGGATAGCCTCCAGAAGGGGAACGGGGGGGGAAGAAGGAGGGTGGTGGAGGGAGGACGTGCAGATGAATGGCGAGGGGTGTGTGATGGCGATGTCCGACGGCGATGTGGTTTGAGTCGTGAGAGAGAGTGAGCGAGAGCGAGAGCGAGAGAGCAGAGCAAGAGAGAGAGAGAGCGCGCGAGAGAGTTAGCGGTCTCTGGTAGTTTAGTGAGAGGATCGGCTGCGATGCGCTGGAGCAGGCAGGCTCTGCGTCGGCTCCAGCAACGAACTGAACCTATGACGTCGGCGAGACTGGGGGAAGCGGCTCACAAAAGCCCCTGGTGCACGCCAGCTGAGGCTAAATTCCCGATGGAAACGAACGACGGAGAGCGTAGAGATCGAGGGCGAAATAGGGGGGCGGTTGGCGGAGGCGGGTATGGGGATGGGGATGGTTTGGGATATGATCCAGAATAGTGAGGCTCTGGTGTGTGGGAGGAGCCAGCGCGAGAGGGAACGCGGTCGAGGGCGAGAGAGAGAAAAGAAGAAAAAAACAAGTGTGTAGTGTGTACAGAGTTCAGAGAGGAGCAAGCCGTTCCAAGGCAGCCTGGCTAGAGTCCTTAGGTAGGTCGGAGAGGGGCCACGGAAAAAAAATTTTGACAGAAAAAGAAAAAGGGAAAAAAAGAGACAACCAGGGGAGAGAGACGATGGGCAAGATATCTTGGATAACGATCCTCGTATCTAGTCAACAAGTGGCCTTGGACTTTTTTCTCTTTCCCTCTTTTGCCTTTCTTTTTGTTTGGTTGGAGGTTGGGGAAATAGTCTCTTTCGATGTTTGGGCGGTGCAGGATAGGCTTAACCGTGGATGAGGAACAAAGTCTAGTTAGTTAACGGTGAGAATAATGATAATAACAATAAAATCAGAAATAATAAGAGCACACCACTGTTGCTGTCACTGTAGCTGCTAACACTCTCAGACTCTCTCTTTGGGCTGCTACTGCTTCTTTTTCCTCTGCTTCATTATTAATGAACGACTAACTAACTAACGAACTAACTAGAGCAGTCAACTATCACCACCTGCTAACCTCAAGTGTGTTCCAACGAGAGGGTAAGAGGAGCAAAAGCAGACAGCGGACCAGACGATGGGATGCACAAGGTCTGCAACCTGATAGATAGTGCTTTTCGTTAGTGTCCCCGATGCTCTACAGACTAGATATGATATGATACAGTTACACCACTGGTGCAGGTGGTCCCCCCAGACTACGGAGTATCTATTTACTGTTCTGTTCTGCTTTCTGCTATATATGGTACGGAGGTATGGAGGAATACACTTCCTCCCATCGACGGACACCATGGACAAACGATTTTCTTCCCCGGGAACGCGCTGAGTGGCCGTGTCTTCCTACGCTTCCTTCGACAGCTGGTGATATGTCTGCAGTGGAGTTTTCTCGGGGCTGATTCCCTCCCACTCTGGCGAACGCGTAGACAGCAATTCGCAGAGAATCCTTTCCCTAAGCATCTGGCCGGCATCCCAGACAACCGTTGCCGCCGTCTTCTGGTAGGATGTGCGTTCTTCACCGCGTCCGCTGACCGGCGACGGTGCATCACGCCGGGGCTCTGGGCACTGCGGCGATATAGTGCCCCCCAAGCCCCTTAGAATCTCAGATGCTCTGAGCCCTTGCGCGCAACGATGCCCGGAACGTCACTAAAGCGCCCCCGATCCAGCGGGTAAACCCCTGTGCGGCGACGTCAATGGCGTCCCCCCGACTCCAGAGTCTCGGTACGCGGCCTTCATGCCTCTTTGGATCCAAGTCGCTCCAGAAAAAGCCCCCCCGTCATAGCAGGTGGTAGCGTCCAGGTAGATAGTTCACCCAGGAAGGGTTAAAGCCACGATCGATCCCAGTTGTCAAGCTGTCAGCATCTCCGGTGGGATAGGTTGCTCTCTTAAGCATGATGATCGAGTCCATATTTATCCCGGGACCTGGTCGTGGTGTCGTGTAGCATGGTAGTTCAGTTCAGTGCAGTTCAGTTCCTCCCCATTTGCTCGAATAATAACATAATAATAATGCATCCGGTTCGGTCTCAGCGTTCCCCCACGCCAATACCCTCGGCCAATACCACTGCTTCCTGGACTGCAATCGCTTTCCCCGTGCGCCACCACCAACCACCGCTCCTGGAACAACAGGAAAAAAGAGAGGATGAACCAGGAAAGGACGGATGCCAAAACGAGCAAGGAGAGACACCCAAAAGAGTAGCAGGGCGGTCGAACGATGCCAGCTGGGCAAGACCGTTAGGATCTCCGGGATGGGCAAAGGGGGGAATCCCACCGACCCGGAGCGTCTGCCACCAACATTATGGGATTATTATTGCGGTGCACAGCCGAAAGGAGCGAGCGGATGCGGGGCAAAGTCGCGCAAGGCTGGACGGACAAAACAAAATTCTGATAGTCTGTATCAAGTGGATGCTCACATGCCTCCCTCCTGGATTCTTTCGTTCGTCTCTTTCGTCCCCGACTCGATTGTGACCCGATCGATCAACGTGGTCATCCTCAGCATAGGGCCGCTAGTCTCGGTCCGCCAATAGCGCCATGCCTGAGAACATTCGCTGCGTGCGCACACCGCCTTCTCCAGTGTAATAGTCTCCTGGTATTATTATTCTACCGGAACTTGACAGCAGAAGGCGTTGAGCGTTGGAGTTGAGTTTCGAGGATAGTAGTGTCCATCACCCGTCACTAGTGGACTTTGTCAGATGGCTCATTCTCTCTGTCTCTTTCTGCAGTACAAACTGCGCGGTGCAGTGGCGAACTGCTCTCCTCTCGTGAATACGGATGCCAGACAGCCTCACCGAGCTAAGAACTGCTGTAGTGGAGAAGAAAAGCGCTTTTTCGTTCATGATGTCAGCTTGCTCTGACGGACCGATATCTGGCACGTGGGGAGCCCCCGCTGGCCTTCGCCAATGCGAGGCGCAGAAAATATATATATCTGTTATGGATGGCGTACCGAGTACAGCAGACTTCCCTGAGCCAAGCCATGGGTTGCACCCAACGGTGGCCATAACAGTCGTATGGAAAACATCTGGATCAAAGCTTATTACTATCGTCCATCAACATTCTGCATGATCCATCATCGTATTGATGTGATCCATGTCGAACGGCACTAGTCTGCATTTTTCGTCCCTGTTTGGACAATGCCTGTCCTCTGCGCCCTTGGGTTTTATCGCGGAACTTTCGGTTTCAGCTTTCCGGCTCCATCTCTCCACTAATGCTAACTACGAAACACTTGCTTAGGAAGCATTGGGGACCAGCCAGCAAATTGGGCGATCAGGGTCGGGAGATCTCGATCAATAGTACGCGCCTAGAAAACACACATTAGTTTCCAAGATGTAGCATATGGATTTTCATGTAGTTCGGCCCTCATTGACTCGAAACATCGTCCCTCTGCTTGTATATCCATATGTTGTCATCACCGTCTAAAATGGACCGACAACTTGGTGCCACTAGAACCGAAAAGAACAACGTGGTTACGGGGCCCATTGGGTAGATGTAGGTGCAGCCCGGTTTCCCTATGGGGGTACATCAGGGAACCGGTTGTTCTTTTGCGCATCGCCCTGTTGATCCAATGGGAGAGCACCGGATTGGAGCATATCCTCACTTCCTGACATACGGAGATACCCGCTGCGAGGAGGACAGCAGAAGAGGTAAGCAGGCAGCAGCAGGAGGTGACATGGAGAGCAGCAGCTAGTTTGATATGTGGTGGCACAGCAGAGCATAGTGCATCCACCGGGAGCGACAACCAGGGCTACACTAGCTGTCCATCCATGGGTTCAAGAATAGCAACGTGACGACGATGGTCTGCCCCCTATGCTTCCATCATCGTCGACGTTGACTAGCAGCGGAAAGGCTTGGCAGGCACGGTGCAGTGAGGCTGGCAGCGGCTTTGTCGACGAAGCACCGCAAGTAATTAATAGTGCGCCTCTACGGGGTAGACAGCGTCCAGGTCCATTGGCCCGACCCAAGCCGCTGGGCATAGGGCTGATAGTCGTTTTGTGTACGGAGTACTCCGTAGTGTGAGACGTACAGGCTCCTTTTCGAGTGTTGTAAGGAGTACACTGTACAGAGTTAAGGGGGGATCAGATGGCAATAACTAATCGAGCATTTGACAATGGGCGTGTGGGCATGTCGACCCCATGGACGGTCAACACCATGTAGGGAGCCTTTTAAGCTCTCAGGCCTATCCACCCTCCATAGCTTCTCCAATGACCTCATGTGCGGGTTATTATGGACATGGTACGTAGAACCACGGGCCACGAACTCTATCGCGGACAGTGACGCAGTGAACCAGCAAAATGCCCGATCCTTTCGATGGGTTTGGGATACGGCTCTTTTAAAGGGGAAACCTGGCACGAGAGCCAAGGGAAACCTGCGGGAGCTGATTCAGCAGCGTGCCAGCTGAGTCATAGTTTTGCTGTGGCCTGCGATGGTTAGAAAAGGCGAGAGAGATGAGAGAGATGGAATTACAGAGAGAAGGGAGTCGGACACGAGAGAAAAGCGGAGGAATTGGTGTCTCCCATAGGATAGAGCTAGAAAATGTGGCCGGCTCGTCTTTCCCATTTTATGTTCTCGCAGAAGCTTTTTCGTCGGGTACATCGACGTCATGGCCTGCAGGTACTCCGTTACACGAGAAATCGTTTCTTATTCTCATTGTGTATTATGGCTTCGGAGACAAGGCGAGGTGGTCCAGAGTCGATTGGCGTTGTGTAGGCAGTGATGTTGAGCATGCTGTATAGGGGATGAATGGTTCATACTCTGCAGTGAACGAGCTATTTGGAATCATTAACTAGTCCGCAGTTAAAATAAATCCTATCAAATAACGATTTAGTCAGAGATTGAATTAACTAAAAAGAAAGAAATTAAAAAGAACATCCGATAGTTATACACGAAGCGCTGTGGTTGGCGCCTGAGGACGGTCTCACCCGTATGGACACCTGAGGCAGCCGCTGGCCAGTCAACTCAACGCGAGAGCCCAGAACGGCCGTCACACTTCGCCCCGATGCGTCCAAACACTTCCCAATTGTCGACCCGCCAGTCTGCCTGTGCTTCATCCTGGTCCTTCTCCGTCAGCCTCCGCCCTGATAGACACACACGCTCCGCATCTCGATCTCAATCAAGGTCGTTTCAGACCCTCTTTCTCTTCCTCTCTCTCTGCGGAACCGCTCCGTTGCTGTCTCCGCTGGCTAGGCCCCTCCGCCGGGCGCAAATATATCTCGACGAACGCTGGTTAGCGGCATGATCTGATCTTTTCCCCCCTCCTGATCGCATCACGAACGAACCCACCAATCGTCCACACGACCTTAAGCGACGTTGCTGTTTTTTTTTTTTTTTTTTTTTGCCAGTCCTTCCGCTTTCCCCGTCTGACGAGATATCGGCCATGCGTTGAGATACCCCTCGAGATTCCTCCAGACCTGCTTGAAATGGAGGAAACCTATATTCTCGGCGAGGACCTGCCGCTGCCGCCCGCACGGCTGTTTGAACGCCTGGCCCAGCTGCCGGGTTATGTCTGGGATCAGACCCTCGAACCGTTTCACTCGACCTACGACAACTGGCATGTCTTTGGGATTCGACATTCGTCCGATTCGGACGTCTCCACGCCCGCCGCGACGTCCTCGGGGGCCCCCAGTTCTGCCCGCAACTCCCCTCGAATCGAATCGCGGCCGGCCTTCAGACACCATTGGCGAAGTAGCTTGAGTGAGTCTAGCAGTGAGCTGTCGCTGTCCCGGATCGAAGCAGAGCCAGCATGGGTCCCGGTGGTGGCCCGGATTTCAACCCATGTGGTGAGGTTGGAAAGGGAGTTCCACATGATGAGATCGATTGTGCAGATATCCGACCCCGACTGCCACCACACAATACGCCCCATCGACATGATGCGGCTACCCGGAGAACATGGAGATGGTGGCACCATCTTGGTCACCATATACGAGTCGCCTGGGGATAACTACCTGAAGGAGATGGTCGCCTTTGGCCCCGCGTGGTATGGGATTTGCGGTAGTAATGATTCCACGCCGGGGGAGCAGGTCTCCCTGCCTCTCTTTCTCGACTTTGCAATAGGCGCATGTGATTGCCTGGAGCTTCTGCATTATGGGCTCAAGACGATCCACGGAGAGATCCGCGCTGATGCATTCCATTTCAACCGGGAAACAGGCTCTGTCAAGCTGGTGAACTCGGGAAATGGAGCCCGTGCATTCGATAATGCTCTCAGTGAAGGATGGTCCGCGTTATCGAAAGAGGTTGGCGTGAAGAACAAGTTGCAGTTTATCGCTCCAGAACAGACTGGGAGAATGCCCACGGAGCCGGATAGTCGGACAGATATATACGCTCTGGGTGTTCTCTTCTGGACAATGCTCGTAGGGAAACCAGCTTTCGATGGAGAGGATCCAGTGGAAGTGGTCCAGAACGTTTTGGGCAAAAAACTACCTCCAGTTTCTTCCAAGCGGATGGACGTCCCAGACGCGGTTTCTGCCGTGGTTCAGAAGATGACCCAGAAGGCAGTGAACGAAAGATATCACACCATATCTTCCGTGAAAAGAGATCTGGAAGAAATCTCAAAGCTTCTAGGGGACGGCGACAGTGAAGCCTTGAAGAGGTTCCGGATTGCTCAACGTGACGTGTCTTCGTTTTTCACCTTACCGTCTGGGCTGTACGGACGGAAAGAAGAACACGATAAGATTGTCAGTGTGGTGGAAAGGGTCTACAAGCGCCAGCAATCCGCATACGTAAAGGCGACCCAGAACGGTGCTCATGGGGGGCATCTGGGGTCGAACTCTTCAATCGCTGAGAGCAGGGTCGACAGCTTCGATATTGACGGGTCGAGCGACTCTGGTTCATTCAATATAACCGCTTCAAGGAGCAACTCGAATGTCGGGCCTCATCTGGTACATGTTTCTACCCATGACTCTATTCATAGCACTGAATCGTCTATTTCCACGCAGCGACCAGGGCAGTTGACCGGTAGGGTTAAGAGTCCTGCAGACTCCCGTGCGTCGTTAGACAACAACGGCGATCGAGAGAGCCATATTTCTGGAAGCCTAAGTGCACAGGGACCCGCAGAGACACTGAATACTCTGAACAAGCAAAAAGCCGGGCCTAAACTGCGCCGCAGTGGACGTACTGAGGTAATTACTATTTCCGGAACGGCTGGGATTGGGAAGTCAGACCTGCTACAGCGGGTGCAGCCTGCAATCCGCAGACTTGGGTACGTCTCGATTGCGAAACTAGATCGTGCTCGAAGAATTCCCTATGAGCCCTTTGCCAGGGCTCTCGCCAGTGTCCTCCGTCAGATCTTCTCCGAGCGGGATGTGTCAACTGATTATCACAACAATATCCGGTCGATCTTGCGACCTGTCTGGACCACGCTACGTCGTGTACTTGAACTTCCGGAACACCTTATCTCCACGGGTAATAAGGACAAGTCATTGTCACCGAAGTTAACTGTTGCTCAGCATATCTTGAAGGAGAACTCGAAAGCAGATCCGAACAGACGGGTTCCATTGCCAGGCATAGGCCAAGGCCAGACCTCGACTGACTTCTTTCTGGCACACGCAGCGGCCAAAAATGTGCGCCTGATGGAGACGTTTCTGGAGCTCTTGCGAGCGCTGTCCCAGTATAAGATGATCTGTGTGGCTTTGGATGACATCCACTATGCAGATGACGAGTCCATGGAATTGATCATGAACATCCTGAAAGCCAAGGTTCCGTGCGTGATCATACTGAGTGGCCAGAAAGAGAAAATAGGATCGGCTGATATTAAATCACTTTTCGACGAGGAAAACCCTAATGTGACCAATATCATTTTGGGCCCGCTCAGCGAAGAAGATATCGTCAATTACGTCGCCGCCACAATGCACCAGGAACCTAATCCAATGTTGATGCCGCTAGCTGCCGTCATCTTAGAGAAGAGCCAGGGGAATCCTTTCTATGTCCGCATGATGCTAGAGACCTGTTATCGCAAGAATTGTATCTGGTACTCGTGGAGAAATTCGAACTGGGAGTTTGATCTAGATCGCATCTTCACCGAATTTGTGGCTCCGCACTATGGACAAGGTCTTGGAACAGAGTTCATTACGAAGCGTCTCCAGGAGATCCCATCTACTGCCCGTGCGATATTGACGTGGGCCGCGTTACTGGGCTCCCCGTTTTCATTTTCACTGGTCCGAAAGATCATGAGCGGCGAGTTCATCTGCCCTGAGCAAGAGGAAGCGGACGACTTGCCGTGTTCAACATCCGCTGGAATCAAACGATCGGATGCTGATATGGTCGTCGGACTGCAATATCTCGTCCAGGCATATATCATCCTTCCGGGGGAAACGGACGATGAATTTAGGTCGGTTACATCCTGTATTTTACACATTGCACATAACTCACTTCTCTACTTACAGGTTTGCCCATGATCGATTCGCCCAGGCCGTCGCATCTTTGAAGGATGATCGTATTCAGGAAAAAATGCATTTTGTCATCGCACAGGCCATGATGAAGTACCTTGAAAATGACAAGAATCTCTATGCGAAGGCTCGTCATATCTGCCTTGCATCACGGCTCATCAAGAGGGGTGTTCCTCATAGAGTTGAGTACAGAAAAGTTCTTCGAGATGCGGCTGAAACGGCTGCTGCATCTGGTGCCAGACCAACTGCTCTCTGGTATTTCCGCCACTGCCTCGATCTTCTGCAGGAGAAGTGCTGGGAGGACCCTAATCCAGAAGTCTACTTTGAGACTAAGAGTCTCCATATCGAAACCGCCGAAATGCTATGGTCGCAAGGCCAGAGTGGTGAAGCCCTAGGTCTGCTCGAAGAAGTCTTCTCCCATGCTAGAGGCGGGGTGGACAAGTCAAGAGCGTGGATCCTGAAAAGTAAAATATATGCCCAGAGTGGGAACCATTACGGTGCCATGAATTCTCTTCTCACATGTCTGGACGAATTGGGCGTACACCTCCGAGAACCGACTTCGTATGAAGAGTGCGACGCCGCGTACGATGAATTGAGTCGTTATCTGAAACAGGCCGACTTCCATGAAATCGTCGAGAGACCGATAAGCGACGACCGTACCATCAGGGCTATCGGGACTGTCATGTCTGAAGCCATGGCCGTTACTTACTGGGATGACGCCTTGACCTTTTTGCGAATGGCCATCGAGATGGTCAGACTCCACCTTTTCAAAGGCGGATTTACTCAGATCGCGATCGGGTGTTCCCATCTAGCCATGATCTCTTATAGTCGCTTTAAGGATATAGACCTAGGAGCTAGACTGAGTGATCTCGCATTGGCGCTCCTGGAGCGGTATTCTGAGACCTGGACGCACAGTCGAGGCTACACCGTCCACAATCTTTACGTCAACCACCTAAGAGTTCCTATTCGCTCGACGCTGCCCGAACTCGAGACTTCCCTGGAATCCTCTTTTGCCATCGGGGACCCCTTTATGTCCCTAATCAGTCTTTCCTCTATGGCCATGGCGCGCCTATATCTTGGTCAGGATATGGCAGAGCTAGAAGCATTCTGTAACGAGACCCCAGAGGATATTCCTGATTGGATGGATGACACTCGCGGAGGAGCCAGTGTCCTTGCCGTCAGGTACGTTTTCCCCTTTTCTTTTCGCGTCCTTCATTGCTCATGGTGAATTACAGACAAGTTGCACGCGCCCTTCAAGGCAAAACATCTTTCCGGTCAGCTGAATATGTGATGTCGGACGAGTCTCACAAAACACATGAATACATGGAATATCTGGATCTACATGCCACGAACGCAGATCGCCCCCGGGATATCTATATGGGACTTTCCATGATACCTCTGTATATCTACGGACATCACGACAAGGCCGTCGAAGTTGGAACAAACATGATGGACACTATATCTCGACTGTGGTCTGTGCGTGTCTCTCAGGTTGTCTACTTCTATCTTGCACTATCAATGCTCAGTCTACATCTCGACTACCCTAACCGCCCTGGGCTAGAAGAAAGCTTGGAGAGGGTTATGAAATACAAAGTCGAGATCGATTTCTCCCGCAGAGCGTGTGATGCAAATTATGGCATGTGGTCTTTGATCTTGGAAGCACTGCTCTACGAAGTCAACCACGACTATCCCGCTGCACTTCAGTCATTCGAGGCCGCTATTGACCATAGTCAAGTTCATGGATGGCCCCTAGAAGAAGCTCTAGCTTTGGAACTGCAGGGTGACTTCTTGGTCCGTCGAGGAGCGAAACGAGCTGCTCGTGCAGTGATCCGCGAATCCATTGCCGCCTACACGACAATCAGTGCTTCTGGAAAAGCTGCTCACCTAGCGGAAAAGCATGAATGGCTCCTTAAGACAGCCACGACCTCAAGAACCAATGACGCCGGCTGTCAAACCGTGGATTCGCTTCTTGATATCCATCGTGATTCTGGAACTGGACCAGTTCCGCCGCACATGGAAGACGAAAGAAAGCAACAGTGGTTGGAGCAGAATGGCATGACCAGTGGAGAGCGCTCTCTCGATATATCCGGAGTAGGCCTGGATATCATCGATCTATCGAGTATCCTGGAGTTCAGCCAGGTTATGTCCTCTGAATTGCAGATTGACAAGTTGCTCACAAAGATGATCGAGATCATTTTAGAATCATGCAGTGGATCAGATTTTGCCGTCATTGCTACTGACTTTGAGGATATTGGTTTTGCAGTTGCAGCTGCCGGCGACATCGAGAAGGGCCAGCAGGCTTTCCTGGATGGGTTGCCTTTCTCAGAGATGGAAGACAAGATGGCGCAGCAAATCTCCCACTATACGCTTCGTACCAGAGAGCAAGTCCTGGTCCACAACGTCCTCGAGGATGAACGCTTCTCCAACGTCAGTGAAGCATACCAGGCTCGCTATCCACTTGGGAGATCCGTGATTGCGCTTCCTATAGTGCAAGCAGGAGCGCTACTCGGCGTTATTCATATCGAGGGGAAGCCCAACTCCTTTACTCAACGCAATGTCGTTGTGCTCCATCTCCTCTGCAACCAAGTTGGTATCTCTCTTGCGAACGCTCTTCTTTTCCGCAAAGCACGCAAAGTGAGTGCGACGAACGCGGCGATGGTGGAGGCTCAAAAACGAGCATTGGCCCAAGCCCGTGATGCGGAGGCAAAGGCGAAGGTGGCCGAAGCCGAAGCCAACCACAACGTTAAACTCAAAGAGGACGCCGCGAAGGCCAAATCCATTTTCCTCGCAAATGTATCGCATGACCTTCGAACACCGATGAACGGAGTAATTGGGCTTTCAGAACTGCTGAAAGGAACCAAACTAGACAAGGAGCAGGACGGTTACGTGGAATCTATTCGTGTCTGTGCGGATACATTACTGACGCTGATCAATGATATTTTGGACTTCTCGAAGCTGGAAGCTGGCAAGATGAAGATCTCGACTGTCCCTCTTAACCTGAGAGAGACGATCACGGAGGTTGTTCGTGCACTTCGCTATACACACCGTGACCGAGGTCTGGAGACCATAGAGGATGTCGACAAAGTCCCGCCGGATCTGCTCGTGCTTGGAGATCCCGTCCGTTTACACCAGATCTTCATGAACCTTCTAAGCAACAGTTACAAGTTCACACCGAAGGGCTCTATTACTGTGAGAGCTAAGGTATCGCGTGAGGGCAAAGGAAGAGTCCGTCTGGAATGCTCCGTCTCCGACACCGGTATTGGTATTCCTGAAGAACAGAAGTCACGCCTCTTCAGACCTTTCTCGCAGGCTGACAGCTCGACTGCACGGTCGTACGGCGGAAGCGGTCTCGGCTTGAGTATCTGCAAGGCCATCATCGAGGATGTGCTTGGCGGCGCGATCTGGTTGGATTCTACTCCTGGAGTTGGGACAACTGTGACCTTCCATCTCAGTTTCAACAAAGCTCCTAAGGAAGCCGTTGTCAAGGGTGCATGGTCCCAGAACTTCAACCAGATTGAAAGCAAGGTGCCGCCCAAGCCTGTAGCGCGAGACCTGACAATGATCCCTCGCAACGAGATTAGGGTCTGTATCGCTGAAGACAATCCTATCAATCAAAAGATTGCTGTCCAATTCGTGAAGGGCCTAGGTCTCGATAGTGAAGCTTACAGCGATGGGCAGCAAGCGGTTGAGGCTTTGCGTTTGCGTTCAAAAGAAGGCAGACCCTTCCATCTGGTGTTGATGGACGTGCAAATGCCTGTTCTAGATGGCTACAATGCGACTCGCGAAATCAGGAAGGACCCTGATCCCAACGTCAATGAGGTTCTAGTGATAGCCATGACCGCCAGTGCTATCGAAGGCGATCGGGAGAAATGTCTCGAAGCTGGGATGAACAACTATCTCGCTAAGCCAGTTCGATCTGGCGTACTGAGTGAGATGCTAGACAAGTATCTCGCCCCGGCACCGGCACAGTCGAGGCCTACAAGGCTGCCTACCCGAGGGATCAGCAATTCTTCAAGTCTCAAGGTCGATGATGTGCCAACTCCAGGAAGCTCTTCCTCGTCGCGCTCAGGGAGTCAAGTAATAGCATTGACGCCCCCAGAAGATACAGGCTCCTCGAAGAAGGATCTTCGAATAAAACTGGGAAGTATTTCCCACGATCCGCAACCTCTGTCACCAGATGTCATATGGCCCTCTGAAAGGCAAGGTGATACTACGATCACGGTTAATGACGTTGACCCGAAGACATCACCGGAGACCGCAGGTGGCAGCGATGCTAATCATAATGCATCATAATACCCTCAATATCAACGAGGCAATATTCCTTTGATTTCGGCCGCCAAGGCCTAATGATCATATCGGATAAGCCTGCGTCTACTCATTTACACCTTCTGTCTGACTATAATTTAGGGGTGTAGTCGATCCCCCCAAATTGTTTTACTACCACGCCTAATTCACATCACTGCTCCCTTTTTCTTCATTTTTTTTGTTCCCCTACTCTTCTGTCATCTTCCTCCATATCGCTGCCCCTTTTTGGTCTCCAGCCTTCCTGCATTAGCCCACCACATGACGAAAGCACGAATGATGAAATTTCCATATTACTAGGACCGACATTGCAGCGCGAAATATATAGATAGGTCATCGCTCCGGGTCTTCTTTTGTCTATCTTTTCCCTCTTTTAAGGGTTTGTTTTGATTGCGGGGTTTAGGTGCAATGTTCTCTTCGAAGTTTCTGTTTTCCCTTCCATTGCTATATAAATGGAAAGCCCTTTTTCTACTGTTTTGAGAATTCTGTATCCTGAGAATCTTGACGCGCCACGCGAAAACAAACCAAAGGGATCTACCAAAAGAAGAGGGGGCAAGACAAAAACTGCTGCAATACGCTTAGTCTTTATTTTCCCTGTGGAAGCGGAAGTGAAAGGAAAGCCATTCACCTAAATCATGGAGTTGACCTTTGTCTTGAAGAAAGTGAACAAGGGCTCAGACAAAAAGGATATGATATCTACAAAATCAAGACAAAAGATGAAAACGAAAATTCAAACCTTATAAAGCGGCGTATTACTTCTTACTTTGCTTGGCGCCTTTCTTAAGGAGTTATTAGGCAGCTGGCAGTTTAATTAGCGTGCTTTTCTCCCCCCTGTTTGGAGTTGTCGCCGTCCGTTTTTGGGAGGGATTAAAGGGTTGTATATAGAGAGACTTATGGGAAAATTCCATCTTCTTTGTTAAATATTTACATTTGGTTTTCTCTGTAAATACTTCTCGGAGTAGAGTAAAATACTGGTTGTTAAGGGTTTTATTCTACTAGGGAAGGTTCGTTGATAGATTGTGGTATTCATAATATACTGTCCCGTCCCACTGGTTGATGTTGTGCTATCGAGTTCTAATGGTAAGAGAGTGATCACATAACTATGTACTGTCGCTTTATGATATTAATATACGGCATCTCTCTGCCTTTATACACTAAACTAAGGGGAGTGTTAGCTAGAGAGACTTAGGTAGATGATTCAGGAAATGAAAGCCAGAATATAATAGAATAGAATAGGAAATATGCTATAGTATGTAGATATATGCTTTATGGAGAGACCATTTTTTGCTTCCTTTCACGTTCTCTCGATCTCTGGCCCGTAAACAGATCACGTCTTGATGACATGGTATAGAATAAAATTGAACAATGCTTCAAAACTAAGCAGTTGCGTTGGCTCTCCGGCCAAAGATCCGCAGTCGTTTAACACCACCATCAGGGATGAGGGTCAATTTGACATGAGTGAACACACGGGTATCTTCTCCTCCCGCAGCCAGGTCGTCTCCTTCGAAGACGTGCTCTGTATCGGCCTGGGTGGCCTTCTCGCCTTTCACCAGATCTACCCATCCTGGGTGGTCATGGCTAGGGTCTTCCTTGCCTTCCACGAGGCCGTGGACAGTGACAGTTCGCGGGAAGTTGCCTCGGAAGTCCTTTGTGTCGACCACGACTTTGCTGACGGAGCCGGGCAATCCCAGACGGATGATGGCCCAGTCGACGTGACCCGGAGCGCGAGACCGTGCGGTTTCCCATCCATCACCCATGTCTTTGCCCCGACCTGGGAGGATCAGATTCGAGCAAGGAGTGTAGTGCTGGTCTGACGCAGACAGCGCCAATCCTCCCACCAGTGCGGACGAGAGCTCTTCGGTGGCCGAGAGGGCAGTCTCCGACGGAAGAGGCGGAGGGATAGCATGTCCATAGAGTCTGAGTCGTGCAAATCCACCGTCAGGATACATCAGCAGACGGACATGCGTGTAAGGCTTAGGATTCTTCGGGTCATAGTCGTTAAGCTTCCAAGCACGTCGCTGAGACGGACCACACTCCTGCGCCGGCAGGATGGTCGTCCAACCTTTGTATTCTGGCTTTGAGATCTCCTCGTCCGTCACGCCGCTACCAGCTGGCGCATACGTGCCCTGCAGCTCTGCCTTCTCACCATAGTTTCCGACGAAGTACGCCGTGTCGACCTCCACGCCTTCAATGGCGCCGCTGGCAACTCCCAGCTTGATCACCACCCAGTCATATGGCTCAGGATTGTGTCGCCGCGTCTCCCATCCATCGTACCAGGCGCCCGTGTGTACGAACACACCGGGCTTGTGGACTGGAGGACCTGGGTTCAGCAAGTTCGGAGCTGCAGCGAAATAGTCATTGGAGCACGAGAGAACAGTACTATTAAGAGCAGACGAGGCAAGGTTGCTCGTGCGGGCGAAGACAGAGTCGATCTGATCAGAGGGAATCCGAGTGACTGAAGAGGAGGAAGTAGGAGAAGACGAGTTGACGACGCTGGATGAAGGCAGCTCGGAGGCCGCTTTGGGCGTTATGGCGGGGATTTCCATGCTGTGCGGGGATGCCAGGCGGAGATGAAGAACGATAAGAAGCGTCCGTCAGCCTTGGTGATTTTGTTCACGACGATTGGATCCCTGAGGATATGTGTCTATGATCAAGAATGAGAATTGCAATTGATTTCTGGCAGGAAAAGGGGAATTGAAGTGAAAGAAGGCGAGGGGAAGTACAGTAGTAGTGATATTGTAATGGCGTGTTATCGATAAGTACTGAGCAGATCGCCGAGCTTACTCGATCTCATCGAATAATTCACCAATGACCCAGCCGATGAACAAACACCACTCAGCGCAGATGAAATTCGGTAGAATCACTACGACGGGAATATTGCTCATTAACTGTGGATAATATCGGGCTAATTGAGGCTATTGAATGTTCAATGTCTGCTGTTTTGGACCAAATCGCCCACCGGTACCGGCATTGGCGTCTATCGGAGCTCTCCGATGGGCCTGTGCTGGCGTCGGAGATGAGAGATGGGAATAATATTTACGATAACCTGAGTAGAACAGAACAGCAGAGACAGGAAGCACGCAAAAAATGTCTATATGATAGCAGAATTGTCGAATTTGGTATATAAGACCACATCGGTCAGGTCACCCTTGGCTTCTCCATGATCACTTCTTTTCGAAGAACTTCAATTCCGGTGGCTCCCGTCTCTTTCTTCGAACCTTCATTTCTGTATACTTGCTTGAGAGATCCGAGTTGACAGACCTGGAAGCAATATCCGTCTGTTCCTGGTACTCGAAATGCCGTGGTAGTGGTCGAGGGTATCGCTTCAGCTTGTCTCGGTAGTATTCCGCCTGCTCGACAGCACCGATAGCTCTGAGGAAGCTCACTGTGTCAAAGTGACCAGTAGGCGAGTGTCTCTCTTCATCGAGACTTCGAAGCAGTGATGCAGGGAGTCCTCCCACTCCGCATTCATGTGAGAACCGCACTAACTGTATGGCAAGTTGGACCCAGTGGTAGACACTCTCAGGGTCTATTGTGCCTGCGTGTTGACGGAACTCAATTACCCCTGGAGCACGCTGCTGATCTCTTGTGCCTGGTATGCCTAGCACATTGGAAAAACTATATGCAGGGGGGGCTTCGTTGGACGAACTATCAGATATATTCAAGCCCTCCTGCCAGGTCCGATCTAAAGTAGCAGGATCAGTGCATCTATTCAACAAGGTGACCGGGTCTTGTGACTTCTTTATGAGCTGACTAGGAAGCCGGCAGTAATCTGCATATAGGACGCGATGCACGGGATGAAGCGCATTGATTTCGGTTTCAAACAGAGTCACAAGCTGCGCGAAGTTGCGAAGCGTTTGGAGTGGGAACCCTCTAGCAATGCAATTATTGTACTGGAGTTTTGCACAACATCCTATCTCAACGCGCAGCCCACAAGTTGAATTAACAATGATTTTGAAGTTTTTGCGCAATATGCGTAGCATGAGCTCAATCTCTGTGAAAGAATTTCCCGCTGCTTTCTCCTGGATAGGTATAACTGGACTGGTAATCTCCATGGGGCAAAACCCGATGACATTAACATATTCGTCTCGTCGATTGTGAGGCAAAGGCGTGATAACAGTATTCGCTTTGATAGTCCAACGCCGCGCGTCAGGTTCGCGGTTATCATACTTGTTGACTAGGAGAGATGAACTCGCGAAGACCTGAACGACTTTTTCTCGCACCGAAGCGTACGTGGGTTCCGTCTCATCCAGCGGTGACCTCTCATCCTCCAATTGCTGCGGGTGATAATCTCCCAGTCTATACCTGACCAGTACTTCAAATGTCACACGGAAATTATAATTGATAGGATGGATCAGAGATAGGAGGTTCCGGCTCGGCTTCTTTCTCTTGCCCATCGTCCCAAGTCCCAAAAGACGGCTAGTATAGTCCCAGAATATCAAGTTGAAAATAGAGAATGGTCATGCTATCAGCGTCGTGGAGGGTTGATATCGTAAAACAGTTAACAAAGATAAGGTTTAAAGAAAAACAACGAAGCCAATCTCGAAGCAGTCTACGCTCACAGATAAAGGAATGTGGCGATCATGCAGAGAATAAATTTGGACCAAACCCCATTGTTAGTGTACATATATAACAGCAGCAGACTTTCGTCCATGAATGATCAAAGAATCGTACAGCCCCCGGCAGTTTGGCCCCCTTCTTCCGTAGTAGTCATTGCAGCCATTCTTGCTATGTCTTCGAAGGCTTCTGCCATAAGCTCGCCTGTCACAGCGGAACATTCAGCGTACATATCGCAGCGAAGTTCTTGAGCTATTCGATACGCCTGTAAGATCTGTTAAGATGCCGTCTGAGACGTAAATTAAAAATGCACGGGTGGTGACGCTCGTCGACTTACTTCCTGAGGGTATATAATACCAGGCCCTTCTACTCGAAGATCTCTCTTCAAGCCGATCATTGCCACCGGTATCCGCTCTCCGGTGCCCTTTTGGAAATATCTAATAACATCTTGTCGCCACTAGATGAAGGAGTGGGTCAACTGAACAGAACAACGAAATCCACACCGTCATAAAGAGCAACAAGGTGATAAAGACCCAGAAGCCAAGGAAATTCACTTGACTTACCACTTTCAAGCTCTCCAATGAACTCCTATTCGAGATATCGTAAGCTAAAACAACAACATCTGGATTCAAAGTCGTCCAGTGCTGGTTTGGATTCGCGGTATCGTAACACTCGAGATTGAACCACTTTTTTGAGAACCGGATATCATATATGAACGGCTGGTCCTCGTCACGTAAGGGGTCCGGTATTTCCGATACTAATGGAGCGCCTGGCCTCCTTACCCCTGCTTTTAAGCGACTGCGTAGAGAAATCACGTTAGGTTGGATTTATGAGATATATGTTTTGAACCATGGCAGGTTTTCAAGTCAGAAAATGAAAATCGGACATGAAATCCATGTATCTATCCGATCAACAAGAATGATATAGACATCACACAAAGAAAATGAAAGAAGCCGTAGACATACGCTAAGAAGGTCGATTTACCACAACCAGGGTCTCCTAGCAGGAGGATTGTCACCGTCTCTCTGTTAACCGCATCCGCCATTGCAAAATCATCGAGGTGCGGGGAACGGCTGATTTACAACATAACCATGGTTATTATGAAAAATCGTTATCCATTGGATTCGAGACCAGCAGGAAGAATGGTCTCATGAGTTTACTTCGTATAACTAGAAGTAAGGATGAAGTACCGGAGATAACACCGTCACTGGTCACGTGATACAATTATTCACAGTACCGGTGTTACATTACCGTACGAGATAAGATGGACAAGGAAACTTAAAATTTCGATCCATCAGAGACCAATATCTCAGAAGGCATTGACATTGTCTCGACCGCAGAGAGGTCCGCCACCGGGAGGTGGATAATGTGGAGGTTACGCCAGAGGACTGCCTTTTTCAGTAACCTTACAGAACACTTTTGGAGCTCTACACGATACTCTGCGATCCGGTGGCAGTCTTCGAGTCCCCAACCCACGACTGTCGCGGCAATGTCCAACCCCGGCGAGACTCTTGCGGCGGAGGGGCCTGATTATTCGACCTGGAGTACAGATAGCTTGATTGCCAGGATCACGGAGTTGGAACGCCAGCTCCACGCTCAGACAGTCCAGCTTTCACCTCCCGCAGCCTCGACTAGCAGTAGTTCTGTCGCGGGGGTGGGCACGAAACCTACTTCTGAGCCATCTACAGCACCACCCCCGAGTCTCAAGCGCAAGTCGCCTCCTCCGCCTGAAGACTTTACACGCGTGGCCTCGCCGACCAAACCTGCGAAAGAGGTTCGAGAGATCGATCCCTCGAAATACCATACGCGCTTCATCGCACTCAAATTTGCCTACCTGGGGCAGCGGTACAATGGCTACGAGCATGCGAACGGGAATGCCACGCCTTTGGCTACCATAGAGGAGGAATTGTGGAAGGCACTCCGGAAAACAAGACTCATATTTCCTACAGGGGCTTCAGGCAAAGACGATATCGGAGACGGTCCCAGGGCTATGCGGCCTTACTCGATCAGCTGGGATGGCTGTGAATATTCCAAGTGTGGACGGACAGATCGAGGCGTGAGCGCTTTTGGCCAGGTTATCAGTCTTCGCGTGCGCAGTGCGCGACCAAAAAAGCCGACAAAGAGCAAGAGTCCTCCTCCAGAGGTTGAACCAGCCGGTGTACCCCCTCAAGACAACGAAGTCCTTGAAAATGATTCATCCCTACCCGGACTCGACGTCTCAGATATGGAGAGTGAAACGGAGGAACAGTGGGATGACGTCGCAAATGAACTACCATATATACACATCTTGAACAATGTGCTTCCAGAGGACATCCGAATACTGGCATGGTGCCCCCATCCGCCTCCTGGGTTTGACGCTCGCTTTTCCTGTCGAGAGCGCCAGTACAGATATTTCTTCACGCAGCCTGCATTCTCCCCGACTCCAGGACCTGCCGGGTTTGCGAGAAGCACGGGCAGCCCTTACAGAGAGGGTTGGTTGGATATTGATGCTATGCGAGAAGCCGCTAAGCATTTTGAAGGCGTGCACGATTTTCGAAACTTCTGTAAGCTGGATACCAGCAAGCAGATTGAGAATTTCGAGCGTATAATATACCATGCAGATATCGAACTGGTTGACCCCAAGACGAACCCGTTGGGTTATGTTGGGAAAACAGGCTTCCGACCCCTTAAGGACGGCGGCAGCACTGCCAATTTGGAACAGTCGGAGGATAAGTGGCCATCTACTCCGCAGGTGTACACTTTCACTCTCCATGGATCAGCTTTCCTCTGGCATCAGGTTCGACACATGGTGGCCATCCTTTTCCTTGTCGGCCAGGGGCTAGAGTCGCCTAGTATTGTCCCTGAGTTGCTAGATATCACGAAAAATCCTCGAAAGCCCGCATATGACATGGCATCCGATGCTCCACTGGTCCTCTGGGACTGTATATTCCCCGATGAGTCGAGCGGGAGCCGTGCGGATGCGCTCGAATGGATCTATGCTGGTGATCCCAGTATCAGTGGATCTCTGACTGGTAAAGGAGACGGCAAATTCGGTCTTGGAGGTATTGTTGATGAACTGTGGTCTGTTTGGCGACAGAGGAAGATCGATGAGGTCCTTGCAAGCGCATTGTTGGATCTAGCAGTGAGCCAGGGTGATCAAAATATCATCCAAGACGGCCCTAACGCAGTCAAGCCTTCTCGCAGTCAGAAAGTCTTCTACGGTGGAAATGAGGCGCGGGCGGGCGGCAAGTATGTGCCGGTCATGAAAAGAAGGAAACTAGACGCAGTGGAGGTCCAAAACGCAAGATATCTTGCAAGCCGGGAAAGGCGAACAGAGAGGAACCAAGGAGCCGAGCTCGAAAACGCATCATAATATATGATGAACGCCCCGCTTACCTATAGAAACAGCCATAAATATGTTATCAAGAGTTTATAGTCCTTCACGGTCTCGGTTGTGGTAAATATGTAGCCGTAGCAGGTCTCGCTTCAGCCGTAGACCGATGCCGTCTTTGACTCGTACAGACACTGACGAGTCCCCCGCCATACTTCCTCAAGGATCACCCTTTTAGGCAGCAGATTCTTCGGTCATTTTGTCAGCAAAGATGTACGATACTCCCGTGATGGCGATGCTTCTCACCGGAAATACGACCACGACGTCTGGTTCACCCTCCACAATAATGGCAAGATAGAAGCGAACCTCGAATCCTTTGAATGCCTCATGTATGACAATATCTTGAATCTGTGTCGTTGGAATGAATCTAGTCGCGGAGGTTGAGCAGTATGAGGCAGAAGACGTGCACGTCTGGATACCAAGTCCACGAATGACAAGTAGAGACTCCTCTGTATACTCGCGAAATGTCAGCACTGGTTAAAAATTCCAATTCCCCTAAGGTCTAATAGAAGAATCTGACCTGTGTATCCTTTCCTGAAGACGCTATATATAACCAATGCGCTTGCAATCGCAATCACCCTCCAGTTGTAGGCATCCGCTGTCCGACAAGCCATTGACCCGATCGGGCTTGACCAGATATCCTTCCAAGGGATAATAGGTCCATTCTGCGAGAATATCATGGGCTGCAACTTCGCCATATCGATCACTATGGTGCAGATAAAGAGCAGCGCACGGATTAGGACTTGAATGTAAAATGCGAGTTTCGCGGGGAGGGTGCTGCGCGGAGAAGCATTGGAGACGGTAAAAGATACAGTCGTCGTCGAAGGACGACGGACTGTGAGATGGACACCCATTTACAATGACGACGAAAAGGCACCGAATACAGTCAGTGAGAGACAGGAGTTCAATGCCACGTCGGTGCTATCTCGCAAAAGAGGGCCTTGCGTCGCGCACTTAAGCTTCCCCCGAATAAGTACTAACACAGGCATGGGCCTACATAGAAGCTCCGGGAGCTAAGTGCTGATCAGGTTACAATCGTCACGTGCTCTCAGCAGGTGTTGCTCTAGCCAGGACAGCTTCTCTTGCTTAAGATCATATACCACTCACAAGAAAGCTAAGCTCTCAAAGACCTAGGAAAAACAGACCTTTTGTGTCTGATCTTATCTACCCCACCGTGAAGTTGCATTCTCTGCTTCTTGGGCCATCTTACGACGCTGTTCACTCGCGACTGATCCGCATCCACTCCTTCTATCCCCCAGCGGGGGATCCCACCAGATGACAAGGTCACGATCTCGATCTCGATCTCCACGGATGGAAGAGCGCAGACGGAGCAGATCACCAAGGAGAGGTCCGCAAGGAGATCGGGAGAGACCGCGGAAGAGTCATGGAGGATTTCGATGGAAAGAAAAGAGACGCGACGATGGTGACAGATACCGCGATGACAGGACGTTAGAGCGTGGATACAGGGATAGAGACGATCGCGGATCTTCTCGTCGCGACGGAGATGATGGCAGAGCTGGAGATAGTCGCAGAGACAATGATCGTGATCGATTCCGAAGGCGCGATAATGGCTCCGACTCTCGTGATCGTCCATCCGGCCAGGAAAGAGGTCACGATCGTGACAGAAAGAGGGAGAAGAAGGAAAAGAAGCCAGCGCCTGCTGCGACATCATCCGAGGAGTTTATCATTGTACATGTCAATGACCGTCTAGGCACGAAAGCCGCTATCCCGTGTCTGCCTTCAGACCCGATCAGTGAGTTTTGCCCGCCAAAAACAATCAATCAGCGCGACAGAACTGACCATTGGGCAGAGCTCTTTAAGGCCCAAGTGGCTGCACGCATTGGACGAGAACCGCATGAGATTCTGCTCAAGCGACAAGGGGAACGTCCATTCAAGGACCAGCTTACTCTGGAAGACTACGGAGTGAGCAATGGTGTCCAGTTAGATTTGTGAGCAACTACCTACCCCTTCTTTTCTCTTCTATACTGCATGGCTAGATACTGACTCTGTGGCTGCAGGGAAGTCGACACGGGCGATTGAGAGACTATTCTGGAGCTCCCAGGGTGCTAAGTGACCTGTCTAGCGTCCTAGGGCTGCAGGTACGCTTCACTCGTAGAAGCACATGGAGATGTTCTGTGCTTTTTCTTCTTCTTCTGTGTTACGATAGCTGCTATCTATGATGTCTCTGTCTTGCCGAAAAGGGGATGTTTGGCGTCCCGGTGCTATGCTTGCTTGTTCTCTGGCTTGCCTTGTGTATCTACCAGCAATCCACTTGTAAAGCAGGTAGAAATACCAGCTCTGTAACATGGGGACAGCTGGTACCCGTCTTCTTTTCCTATGCTATCCTATCCTGTCCTATCCTGTACGAGGTTGGACCCTGAGAGGCTGCCTTGCTGACCATTTGCTCTCTTCTCTTTCATTGATTGATGATTTCGCATGTTTCCTTTGCCGGCCGCGGGGCATTTTTTCGCGGGCGGTGGAGCGGGCGTTGCCTGATCGGGCGGGCAGGCTGCGAGGCCCGTGACAGCACGACCCCGAGGCCAAACCTTGAAGCAGAGGCGGTTCCACTACTTTGGAACAGCCTTTTCCATCAGAGACTCACACGACCGACTTGGATTCTTGACCTCCAATGTCTCGTCTGCTTGCTGCAGCACGACTCTCCTCTCCTCTCGCGCGCCCCCCGCCATGAAATAACAGCTGCGTTGCCCGCTCTCTCTCAGAACCAAATCTCTGCCCGCCTCTCAAAAGCGGTTGTGATCGCCCTACTTTTCCGGCATCTGCACACAACGGTCCTCGACCAGCGTTTCTAGCTATCCGCTTCTGACCACCCCTCCACATCTCTCCTCAGACTCACAGTTCCTTCACAATCCTCAAGATGGTTCGGAATATCGTCGTTCTGGGAGGTACCTCCCATCCACACCTGACGCAGACGATCTGCAACCACCTCGGAGTACCCCAGGCCAGCATGCTCCTCTCGAAATTCTCCGTCGGTGAAACAAGAGTCGAAATCGGGGAATCCGTGCGTGAAAAGGATGTCTACATCATCCAATCTGGCGGTGGTAAAGTCAACGACCACCTGATGGAACTTCTCATCACAATTTCTGCGTGCAAGACAGCATCTGCTAGACGGGTGACGGCTGTTCTACCTCTGTTTCCCTACTCCCGCCAAAGCGATATTCCCTACAATAAGGTCGGAGCTCCCCTAGGCAAGTCGACACTGCCAGCCAAGTCGGATCCGGCCAATTGCTACACATTCGAGAGTACCCCGACTACCCCGCATCCTGGCAAGGCAGAAAGCGGAGGCCTTGCCAATGGCGTCGACAATCTCCAAAAGGGACTTGCGAAAGCTCAACTTGAGGAACATGAATCAAACCTGGCCAACGGAAGCCCCCAGAAGCGCCGTCCAGGTGCAAGTGGAATGACTCGCAGCGACACCATCGATTCCGTGAGATCAGAAAGCAGCAATCGTGCCTCTCAGAACGGAAATGCAAACGATGACAACGTGAGTGTCACGTCGACTTCCTCTAGGACGGCCACTTTCCAACCGCGCCCTGGTTACAGGCAGTGGGTTGCGCAGCCGGGTACACTCGTTGCGGACCTGCTCACCTGCGCCGGCGCTGATCACATCATCACTATGGATCTGCACGATCCCCAATACCAGGGTTTCTTCGATATTCCTGTCGACAACCTATATGGCCGACCTCTGTTGAAGAGGTACATTCAGCGCAATATTCCTAACTACAAGGAGGCGGTTATTGTCAGTCCCGATGCTGGTGGCGCCAAGCGCGCTACGGCCATTGCGGACTCGATGGGCATGGAGTTTGCGCTCATCCACAAGGTACGTTAATCTCAATAAGAACTCATTATGAGACTAAGCTAATGGTCATCAGGAACGCCGCCCTATCAGGATCACGGACCGCCAGAACGCCACAATGATGCTGGTTGGAGACGTAAAAGATCGGATAGCAATCCTGCTTGACGACTTGGCGGACACATCCAACACTATTACAAGAGCCGCTAAGCTACTGAAGAAAGAGGGCGCCTCTCGTGTCTATGCCTTGGTTACTCATGGCATCTTCAGCGGAGACGCCATTGAGCGCATTAACGCCAGCGCGCTGGATAAGGTCGTAGTGACCAACAGTGTCGATCAAGATGACCACAAGCGGAGATGCCCTAAGCTTGAAGTCTTAGAAGTCGGTCACGTATTCGCTGAGGTAAGAATTTCAGCTTCTCGCGTCATCCAGGAACCCTCTAACGGTATATTAGGCTATTCGCCGCGTCCACCACGGTGAAAGTATCAGCGTTCTCTTTCAGTACGATTAGATGAATTTTACATGACACAAAACGGAGGGTTTCTTTGCTATTTTCTGCTCGCTCCGGGGAGAATAAAAAAATTCACAAGCCGGGGTCGAAGATGATAGGCCGTTATTGGATGATTGGCCATCTAACTCTGCATGAGGATCTTTAAGATAGATGTCTCAAGCCAACCTCGCGTAAAATTATCTGGCACACAACATTGCATCAACGGGTTATATGGCGCATATCTCGAATGTCCGTTATTTCTTTATCTCGGTTATCTGATCCGTTGATCCGAATGCTTTGCTCGGCGTCAAGATCTTTTGTTTTTCTCTTTAGGAATAGACGAGACTATTCACAATTTGGAGTCGCATAGTGAAAAAAAGATGAAAACTATTATTTCCCACCTAGACAATGAGTACCCTGTTCAGTACATGTTCTCATGAACATTTCTCCATGCTACCGGATAAAATAAATGACGTTGACATTTCTTCAGAAAACAAAAAGCCACGAGTACTTAATAATGATAAAGGTAGACACTCACCAGACAAACCGTGTATCTTTCCGCACGTCATATTTTGACTTTTCACACGATTACGATCGTGATCGTCGTTCAAGCCAGGCATCAATCCAAACACTATTTATTTTCATCCCCCGCATAGTTAGTTCAGCTCTCGAGTCATTGCTTGATTACTACTTAACCACATCCTCCCCGGATGATAACGCCAAATTGACATCTGTCCCTATTTATTTTCTCCTTTTTGAGGAAGCTTGGACTCGATGGAGGCGAATGGCGAATTAGTTAAGAATCTCCGGCAGTATACTTTGCCGAAGACAGAGGGAAACGTTAACGGCCTCAATCAGACAGATGCACTGTTTAACATGCCCTGGACTATAGACTGACGAGCATGATTCTAGGAGAGATTCATATATCGCATCAAGAGAGAACCTGCAAATAATGCTTCATTGAAACTTGTGTTCTATCTACCACCGTTGTTCGTCCGTTGTTCGTGGTGGTTATCGTGGCTCAGACCCGCGCTAAACGTAGATGCGACAATGTCAAGACATCCATGGATTGGAGTCGAAAAAGCGGTAACGACTTGCTTTGTTATACTAATTTTTTCTATATTTTCTATGCTATACCTATCGATTACAGTAGGAGAATGAGAACCCTTGGTGAAACGCCCTTATTCGAACTGACCAATCGATGTGATGATAGTGAGACTTTACACGGGCATTCCAAAGAATTGGGTAATCGATACAGAATGATCACATAGGCAAAGCAAGCAGAGTGGCTAGATACAGTAGATCGCAGATCCGATAACAAAGCGTTGAAAGCTCGAGTGCGTTCCATTACACTGACACTCGTATATTGGAGACAGCAGGATAAAATGTAACGGAATTCACAGGTTCATAACGGCAATCAGAAGACAGAGATGTAATTTCCTATCCTGTCCTTCTGGTTTTGTGCGATGCACTCGGAGATCCAGGTGATGTTTCGAATTTCCTAGCCCAGTGTTAGCAACGTCAATGAATCCTGAAGAGTTCAGTGACAGTTTACCTGTTCGCGCAGCTTCACCCAGGCATAGACCACCGCCGGTGTGAACTGCCGCGTGAAGATAACCTTTGACATCTCCATTTCCTTCTGGTAGAATAGGTCCTCCAGGCTCTTTCCGTCCGAGCTACTTCCGCCAGCCATGTTGCCCAGACCACCGCCACCACCCTGGCTGAGACCGACGGCATCGAAGAACGTCTTGTAGTCTGCCACTCCACTCACAGCCAGAGAAACGCCCTCAATGTCATCTGCTCTAGACAGCATCAATGTGCCTTCGGGCCAGAGCTTGCCGAATTCAGGGTATAGCCTCTTTCGATCCTGCTTGGACAGCTCGGTTCCGAACGAGTTTAGGGTGATGTTGATTGAACGACGGTCGGCCTCAAATTCCAACGCTTCAGCCATAACTTCCTGAGTAGGTGTGCCCTTGAAATCGGGATGCGTGTTGATGAAGTTATAGAAGTCCTCTAAGTAGTTCTTGTATAACGTGTTGCGGACAATTTCGATGTTCAATTCGTCGAGGTCCTGGTGACTGAGACTCCCCTTGAAGTACGGAGCAAGCGGCGTTTCCACTAAAACGGAGTTATAGAGCTCTTCGATGTTGGTTGCGACGCTCAGCACAGGCATGGTTTCAAACCAGCCTAATGCGTGACATCTCTCCAGCAGCTCTCTCGTGTCCCGTTCGTGCAGTGTACCAGTGATCAACAATGCGATGTTGTCAATCATATACCCGTAAGTTAGATATTCCATAAACTTCGCGAAAGAACCGGTCGCCTGCGCCTGCACATAGCGGAATTCAGCAACGAGCTTGTCGGTCAATCTGCCGGCGAGAGCAGATGTCGAGGGATTGGGAGGCAATGAGGCGAGGAAGTCCCCGTAGGAGGGGGCTAGCTGCAGCTTAACATCTGGATAAGAGATCAGTCTCTGAACTAAGGCTATCTCAAAAACCAGTCAGTCACTGGAGGCAGGACCAACCATCTATAGACTCGCATTGGGTCAAGTTGCCGTAGTGTTGTTGGGTCAGGAGGGCGTTTCGATACCCGCGAACGATCCCCTCGATGTATCTGCAGACGCGTCAGTACACAGGGACCCTTCCTACTCGACTCGAGGAACATACCCGCCATTCACGTTGAAGAACAGACCCTCCATGGTGGGCGATAGCAACTGGGACGTTGACTGTCCAGGTCGAGCTCTCCGCAAGGACAGCGGAAGCTCAAGCGGGCGCGGCGGCCGTTTAGGGCGGCTGACATAAGCAGCGCGCCCACCGGGTCCAGCCACTCAGCGGTTTTACACTTAGACTCGCAAGTTCTGCAAAATTTCCCCGAGAGCAGCGAAAAAAAAGACGAACGCCCACTGTGCTTCGTCCGACAGGCAGTGCGCACCACTCGCTCTTTGCGCCTTCTCGATCTGTTCGTCCTGCTCGCTGCTTCCCTGTCGTCAATACTGGAACAGCTGAGAGTCGTCGCTGCCCACCATGACGCTTTTCATCCTTACCGAGACCAGCGCGGGTTATGCCCTGCTCAAGGCCAAGGACAAGAAGCTCCTCAAGAGAGATGATCTCGCGACGGAGACTGAGACTGCTGAAGGAGTTTCGAACCTGTAAGTGTCTTTGCGGACGGTGGTCTCTTTTTTGCTTGTTTCAAATTTGGTGGGGAGAAAATTTGAGCTCGATTTGTCTCAATGGACCATGAACGTAAAACTCGTTGGACTCGAATTCTGACCGATCATTATAGTCTGAAGTTGAAGTCCTTCCAAAAGTTCGACAGTGCTGCCGCTGCTGTCGAAGAAGTTGCATCTATCATCGAGGGCAAGGTCTCCTCTCGTCTCGCAGGCCTTCTCGACTCCATCAAAGATGAGAAGAAGGTTTCTCTTGCAGTTGCCGACCCCAAGCTGGGTAAGAACATCTATGTGCTGTTAATTTGTAGATCTTCTTGTATGCGATGCTGATTGTCTTCGTCCAGGTTCTGCAATTGGCAAGCTTCCTGGCCTCGATATCCAGCCTATTGCCGACTCCAGCACCGCAGACATCTACCGCGCCATCCGCGCTCACCTCCCAACCCTGATTCCGGGTCTCGTGCCGGAGGACATGTCAGCCATGTCTCTGGGTCTGTCGCACTCTCTTGCTAGACACAAGCTGAAGTTCTCCCCCGACAAGATCGACACCATGATCGTCCAGGCCATCGCTTTGCTGGACGACTTGGACAAGGAATTAAACACTTATGCCATGCGTGTTAAGGAATGGTATGGATGGCACTTCCCAGAACTGGCCAAGATCCTGAACGACAACATCGCATACGCGAGAGTCGTTCTCAAGATGGGCATGCGCACAAACTGGGAGACCATCGACCTGAGCGAGATCCTCCCGGAAGAGATCGAAAATTCGGTCAAGTCTGCGGCTGACCGTTCCATGGGTACTGAGATCAGCGCTGAGGATCTCGAAAACATCCAGGCTCTGGCCGAACAGGTTGTTGGATTTGCTGAGTACCGACAGCAGCTGGCTAGTTATCTCACTGCTCGTATGACCGCTATCGCACCTAACTTGACTGCTCTCGTTGGTGAGTTGGTTGGTGCCAGACTCATTGCCCACGCTGGAAGTCTGGTCAACCTTTCCAAGAGCCCTGCCAGTACGATCCAGATTCTGGGAGCGGAGAAAGCTCTGTTCCGTGCCCTGAAGACCAAGCATGACACTCCCAAGTATGGTCTGATCTACCACGCCTCTCTTATTGGACAGGCCACTGGAAAGAACAAGGGTAAGATGGCAAGAATTCTGGCTGCCAAGGCATCTCTTGGTATTCGTGTCGATGCGCTCGCCGACTGGGAGGGCGACGAAGTTACCGAGGAAGAGAAGGCCGCTCTGGGAACGGAGGCAAGATATAACCTTGAGAGGAAGTTGGCTGCTATGGAGGGCAAGCCACTGAAGCCCAGAGGCGTCGCTATTGCCCCTAACGGTCTCCCCATCCAGCCCAAGAAGTTTGAGCTCAACGAGGCTCGATCCTACAACGTCGATGCTGATGCCGTGACCGGAGAGGCTCCCGCTTCTGCCAAGAAGGAGAAGAAAGACAAGAAGAAGAAGCTCATTGAGGAGGTTGAGTCGGAATCTGACTCTGACTCTGATGTTGAGATGGAGGACAAGCCCCAGGCTAATGGTGCCGACTCTGACAGCTCTGATGAGTCCGAGGAGGAGTCGAAGAAACACAAGTCCAAGAAGAGCAAGAAGGGCGGAGACGTTGAGAAACTGGCTGAGAAAGCTGGTCTCAGTGTTAAGCGGTACCTCCGCAAGCTCGAGAGAGGCGAGATCACCTTCGATGCTGCCGGTAACCCTACTGCTGTGAGCAAGAAGGACCTCAAGAAGGCCAAGAAGGAGGCCAAGAAGGCTGCTAAGGAGGATGGCAAGAAGCGAAAGAGAACTGAGGACGAGGACGCCGACAAGTCGGAAAAGAAGAAGAAGAAGAAGAGCAAGGAATAAAAGCAGTGCGTCATGTCAGCTTGTATTTCTGTATGATATCATGTTTTGATCTCGCTTTCATTTTGCTTGAATTTGTCTTTTCTTTCTGGGTGGCATCATAGAGCGAAATATTCGCTGGTCCGTTCCTGGCGCAGAGGTGCTTGTTGGCATAGGGCGAGTACAATACTTTTGCCGGAAAAAATAATCTGTTTATATTTTCTCAATCAAAAGATTTCTTTCACGTGTCTATTCATACGTAGTCAATTATCATTATGGACTCGATCTATTGTACTCCTTACTTGGTGAATAGTTATCGTATGCCTTTATAGTGTTATTTTTTCTCACCGCCTATTCGTGTATTTTTCTGCCGGCAGATGTCACATTTTCCTGCACCGCCGCCCCGCACGTCTTGTCGATTCTCCAAGTGTACTGCATAGATTGAGTCTCTAATAAAAAGTCACCATGAGGGTGAGTTGAGCGTTTTCTTGCCTTCTTTTATTGAAGTTGAGTCGCATTGCTAACGAGGGACTTAGATCGTCGACCCGCAGGCCGCAACCCTCACCAATATCGAGGTGATTGCGTTCCTGACAGAGAACCCTCCAAGACGCCCTCCTAATCCACCACCGAATTCGAGGAATTGGGTCCCAAGTCCAGATTTGAGAGATCATAACACTGTTGTTAAAGAGGTTAGCTGCTATTAGGATTGTATATGGCATTTGCTATTCTTTACCGCGGAACGAGACCTTGATTGTGGAAGGAATCAGACCGCATTGCTCTATCATTCCTCACATGCGCATATAACTAACATGTCTACGATTCAATCTTCAGATCCACAACTACATCCAGCGCCTCTCTCCTCATATCCTAAAATACCCCCGCTACGTCCATGAAGGACTACCCCGACCAGCTGAGACCACCGACCAAGGCGCCCAGGTCCCCCCTCCACCACCTCCTACCGAACCGACCCCTCTTGACCATGCCCTCCGCGAACTCATCACACGTCTGCAACCCTACGGCCTCACGAAGGGAGAAGTCCTCATGATCGTAAACCTCGGCGTTGGACTAGACGGCGGCGCTACTTCCAACGATCAAGAAGCACAAGCTGAAGACGGCGACGTGGCGATGGCAGATGGCAATGCCGCTGGGGAAGATGCCGGCGAAGAAGGTCTCGCAGACGAAGATTACGGTGCGCTAGCGCTGCTAGATACCGTGATCGAAGAGCGCGAGGAGAGACTATCAAACGAGGACGTAGCGCAGATTCTCAAGATTATCCGAGAATCGTTAGGACCAGGACGGAAAGAAACCGCAGAAGTGGATGGTGTCCAGGGATAGATAGCGATATTCTCTTTCTTTGGCGATGCGACATGGGTATTATCCCCCTTTTGGTGTCCTCTATAATCCTTTTTGTTTGTTCTGGCTCTTTCTTCTCTTGAGACTGTCCGATTTGTATACCAGGCATCTCATTTTCTTTCGTCGTTTTTCTTTTTTCATCACGCTACCTTTCGATTTATATGGCTGCATGTCCCAGTTATTGGGTTCAGTGACTTCTTAGGTGGGATTGAGGGCTGCTTGCCGTACTGTGACTTGGTAACGCATAGCATAGCATGGGATATGGCGTTTTGACCTTTGTGGATAAAATGAATCATTGCCGGGAATATGATAAGAAAACAAAGACAAAAAGACTATATATAAAAGTCCGCTTTTCCACTAGAGAGAAACTTTGTTATACTACAAGAAGACCGCTAAGCCGGGAAGCGTCCGGGCAAAGGTAGTATTAAAATATTTTTTTTGTCTAATCCCACACAAGAAGAAGCCCGCGCTTTTTCTGTTTATATGAAGCTAAGACAAAGAGTAATACAGAAACGATGATATATACAGACAAAGCGGGAAAGGCGAGTCCCAATAATCGGAAATGCAAAACGAGGCCACACTCACAATGAACGCCTGACCAGAAGACCTTTGCCCTGGTCTTCCCGATCTATGCATGCAATGACGAAAACAGGGCTGGATATGACACTTGATGGGGAATTAGTACAGCGAGAGGATACCACCAGAAAGAAGAAGTGGTTCGTGTCCATGCAGGCCATGGGAGGTAGATGGACTTGAGAGTATATGTATGTGTGGGATGGCAGACGAGCCCGACCGGTCTTTTCGGTCTGTGCTCGCGTGTGGGATAACTGAGCGTCAAGGGAGAACGTAAAAGGGCAAAAGAAAGGAAGATATGTCGACGTCGTATCAAGGGTCTCATGGGGCTTAGTTGGGAACTTGTTGCGGATCAATATTTGGGGGTCCTTTGCCAGCAATGAGAACTCCAAATTGGTTGTACACGGGTTTCTCGAGTTCTCCCCCATCCTCCAGACCCCATGGCCCTTTCTCGTCGTCAAAGACCTCCTCTTCATATCCTTCGCATAGCTCTCCATAGTCCAGCCATTCGTCGTTATCAGTCCAGACACCGCCTCTTCCGCCTCGCAGATCCCACCAGTCGCGACCCCCAAATAGCGAAGACAAAGCTGCAACACGACCACGGGGGCCGCGCATGTATTTGCGGAGAAGAGCACGGGTCCAAGGATGATACCACATATTCATCCACCATATCTTCCTGAGCCTTTTATCGCCGTTTAGATGGGCAACAGCAGGGATCTCTCGCGAGTGGACATTGGTCATCAACGGAATATTCTCCCACGACCGCTTCTTGGGATCGGGGAGTGTGTCCACGGTCGCATTGAAAGGAGGCTTGACGACTTCCCCCTCAGCTGGTTTATATGCGATGAACGGGTTCTGTGCATATTCATGAATGTCGGAGGGTAGGGGCGTTATACGTTCTCGGGGAACGCCATGCCGTTGCTGTATCTTAGATGTTTCAGTGAGGTTGTTGTATGTGACCCATTCCACATCCTCTCGAGATTGTAGCATGTTCCAGAAGAGACGGGACTCGTAATCCAATCCGATGCCAAATTCGTAGCGACGTCCCTGCTCAAGGTTCACATCGATTCCAGTCAGGTTCGTTGCTTCGGAGATGCCGATCTGATTGTACACCCATTCCTTGAAACGGTTGGCAGTTCTCCTTCTCTCCAGTTCTCTCACGTATTCTTGCTTCCCAAAAAGTTGCCCCAGAACGAATTGGTCGCCATATCTATCTCGGCGACGTCCGATGGACTGCTCTACCTGGGAATAGATCAATCGAAGATCTGCGACCTCGCCGATAACAGCTCCAGATTGAAGATACCGTGGCCGATTCAGGTGGCCATCCGGATGGGTGTCTGTCTTGAGACCATAGGCATCTGGCGGTAGTGTGGACTCTGGCACTGTCACACAGGCTACATCATGGGAGGGGTTTGGAAAGCACGTCTTCCCCGCTCCAAATAGCACCCTATGCTCGTATTTTTGAACAATTTCCTTTATTTCTCCCGTATCGGGATTCTGCACAAGCACCATCCCGTATTTCCTCTTCAACTTTTCGTTATTCTCCTTCAATAAGTTGTGGAAGCGGCGAATGAGGATATCTGGAGGCAATTGGAAAAAGACATCGAGTCCATCGACAATCAAAACCAAATCATCATCTCTCAGGTGCTTGCTGTTTGTGAGGTAAGAATTAATGCCCCTCACCCTTGCTGCCGTTGCATCGTGCTCGGGGTACCGGCCGTGAAATTCTTTCCCGTATCCGATAAGCGTTGGAGGCGGGTAGTTCAGGAGCATAGCTGAAGTAACAGTCTTGCAGAGACTCGAACTTCGCTTCGTGGCCGGGATCAGGAGATGAAAGGAGGGGTTCGATTTTTGTAAGCTGCTCGGGAGGGTCCCATCGTCGTCAACTTGCGGTGCTGAAGGCGACAGGATCAAGGAATCTTGCGGCCGCTGTGATGAAGCATAATGCGATGGATGCTTGATCCAGTAGCTTGTCTCTGTTTGCGACTATAAAGCTGTCAGCTCAGCCAGGGGCCCCATGATCCAGGTGTGTATTCTGATATGGATGTTCCGAACGTACGTGTCTTGAACCCAATGCGATAATGAAGAAGATCAGGACTCCAGTAGCCGTCACGAGAAAGAGGACCTTCGACCTGCGAGTCCTAGGACGACGGAGATAGGCTTGTCGCACGGGGGCAGGGAGGGAAGCCAGCCAGGAGCGCTGGTCCGCTCTGCCTTCCATCGCGAAGGTCGACATTGACCGCGTCAAGAGGGACCGTCTCGATCAAATGCTGGCCAGGAGAACTGATGTCAGAATCGAGGAGAGAAAGCAAGGTGTCACGATTTCAGCAAATCTGCATGACGATCTCCGGGTGCGCATTCCAAAAACAGGCACTATTTGAATCTTCAAAACATCTGGGGAGAACGTCGCACGACGGTCGAGGCTCACAACGAGCCGGCCATCACAGTTCCCGTGTCGTATATCAGCTGAACCGAGAGGTGCACCGCGTACGCAGCTGGTGATGAGAGAGGATGATAGAACGAAGAGGGTCGAGCACGGTTCAATCGCAGATGGCAGGCCGTTGCGCAAGCGGCCGACGTAGTCCCAGGCGAGGAAACGTGCTTGTGGAGCTTACTTACCTCTACCATCGACTCTAGAGTGGTAAAGAGTCCCTTAGGGTCGCAGTGGAGTTCCTCAGTATGGCCAGATAATAATGTTGGCAGACAAGGGAGAACAGACCGTCTGTTTGCGCGGAAGAATCGCCCGATGGGTCTGGCAATGACAGCGTCCAGCGCTGATTTGGTTTCCAGCAGGACACCCACGGCGGTCCTGAAACGTAACGATCTTCTCTTGCTCTCTCGCTGGGCCGTCGGCGATCGTCAATTCAGCGTTCCCGCGCACAACTTCTGGACCGTTTCCTGGTTGGGAGCTCACATAGCGGATTTATCCACAATTCGCGAAAGGACACTGTGACCAGATGCAAGCAGTAATCGGGGAGAAATTAGTGATCTAGGCCCATGCGTTTATACTGCTGTCAATGCTCTTGTGAAATTGGGTTAATTCCCGTCATTAAGCTTTTATACTACAGATGGGCTGTCTTAAGCACCATATGTATCTATCTAAACTAGTTAGAATCCCTGTCAGGGTCCAAAATATCCCTCGTGCGGAGAATCAGCATCTGAATGAGATCAGAATAATTATTATTTAATATTACCAGTGCTTTTAGGGTCTCTGAATAGCCAGCGTCTATCAACCCGGTCTGATGCTGAGTTAGAATCATCGTTATCAGTCTACCACGTACATGATATACGCATGGACGCGTCATTGGAGCATAACTATACCATCGGACACGGAACTGTAGATAGTTAACCAAGAACCATGTACGCGTAGATAATTTCATTGTCTAATTTACACTGTAGAGTCTCATTCCAGGTATATCTCGTCTCGCAATCGCTGCAGATTCCGGAACAATCCTCCCGCGGGCCCTCCGCTGTCATCGTCGCGGCCTTGATCCATTGATGACCGGTTCTTTCTCTGAGAGCGCTGGCGGCGAGGTTCATCCCGTCGTTCGCGTTCCTTGAGTTGTCTTTCTAGGACTTTGCGTCGATCCTCGACCATATTTTCCAGTCCATCAACGAAGCGGTTCCGCGCTCTCTCCTCGACGGAGCCCTTCCAGACGGTCGCCAGCTCGCGCATCTTCTCGACACGTTTGCGGGCTGCCTCCAGCCCTGCTTCCCCGCCCCCATCGCTGTCAAGAAGCTCGGTGATCTCCCCGCGTAGTTTCCTGGCAATCTCTTGTCCCTTCTCTTCCTGGCTATGACTCTCCCATCCGGGTGGCTCCGGCGCTGAAACTGAAATGAACGAAGAGGCAATGGAGAGCTCAGACGGCGGCAGTTGCCATTCCATTGCTTCTCCAAAGAGATGTACTACATCTTCCAGTCGAGAGCGAACTTGACCCAGCGTCCGTAGTTTAGTGATATACTCCGGATCAGATACGGCTTCCCCGTTCTTCTGCTTCGCCTGGTCGTCTTCCGTCTCCTCGAGATCCGTAGCATTCGCAGTCCCTTTGGTGATGTTTGTCTGGGCAAGGTTCTCTGCCAAACCTTCCGGGACAAACTTTTGGATATCACCATGCAAAGATTCGGTCAGAGCATCTGACAACCCAAGTGCCTCCCCTCGTAGGACTTCTACCTCATAAGCCAGGCGTCCGCTGCTCCTCAAGATCTCGTCCGTCAACTGGGTGAGGATGTTGGAGAGCCTCACATTCTGCGCACTCCACTGAGAGAGCAGAGATTGTGTCTGGCTAGACAATTCCGACAAAGGGACTGAATCAGAAGATCTTGCAGCATGTGCTTGAGATGAGGCAAGCACCAGTGGTGGGAGTGCATCATTGATCAAGTCAACAGGATCAAAAGATGGGTCGGCAAAATGCTTCAGGGCCGGATCAAGCTGGGACTGTGAACGCGGGCCTGCTTCACTAGATGCCGCTGGACCTGATGCGGAAGTTTGCGATATAGCCATTGTAAGATATTCAACTTGATGCTCTTTGCTGCTAAATAATAGTGCGAGGTGTCAGGACTTGCATGGGCATACCGCGGACACAAGCGCAGCAGTGCTTTGTATCAGCCCTGTAGAAGACAACTATAGCATTTGCTGTGACACTGTGGTATAAGATGTTGATCCTCTGAACAAGTTAATTCTGGCAGAGAATCTCCGCGTGGTTCATGCAATCATGCAATAATGGTTCATTGTGGCATGAAGGAAGTGCCTGGTCTTGGCCGCGGGAGGCTCAGGCACTTTGTTCTCTCCGCCTGCGTGGCCACTACTTCAGTACTTTCCGACTTAGTCCAGACTGAACATCAACATAATCCCATCAACGTCAGTGACCAACAGGACGGCCGCCGCCGTCCAGGTTACAATAATAACGGTCGTTATGGCGATTCTGCTCACATGTGTACTAAACGATTGTAGCCCCGCAATTAATTGTGTTTTCTCGACCTTGTAGCTCGGCGTGTCTGCTCTCTTTATCACTGACCGACCACAGACCTTCTTCTGCTTGACTGTTAAGACTTTACATTTCCTGATTCTCATCCATCTTTAGCATTAGAAACACAGCTGTCCCAGACATACTGCTTCCTATCTTACTTCAGGTGCTTCCGGAGCCCTGATAGATGCTTCGGCGTCTGCAGGCACTGATCACCCGTGTGAAAACTGGACTGCAGCCTGCTGGGAACCAGAGATGAAATACTGGTTGTGACATAGCTTCACCACATTATTTCGCTAATTCTTCTGCCTCTGATACTTCTACTTCATTCCTTAGACGATTTCTGTATTACGTTGAATCTTCCTTCGGTGACCGAGCTGATCCTAGTACTTTCGTTCGTTGCCACAGTCGACTCTTATCCATAAGTGTAGCTGGAAGAACAGCAGAAGTCGTCGGTATCCATCCACGATGCCACGTCGGGACTTTATAAGCGACTTAAAAGATGTCTCACGTCCCGGGGAATATGTGTATCTGACCAATATCAGAGCTGGTGCAGATGACGGGGTGTTTTGCTTCACGTATCTCAAGGATGATACCAGCATTGACTTGGAGGCCTTTGTGACCGGTGAGCGGAGACTTCCCGATTCTCCATCATGTATAACTACTAAGAACTATCAGATATCTCCTCTTATCCCCAAGATCACAGCTATTTCGTGTATACCACGTCAGAGAATGTCCCTCCAGCGGTTACGGCGGCACTCCAAGAGGTTCAGGTCCGTGCAGAAGGACAATCGCTTTCTGACTTTCTCAGCTACTTAAGTTCCTCGCTCGTTGAGTCCCTATGTTCGGATGGTCGCCTTGGTTCCCAGGCATCCGGCCATGATAGTGATGTCTATATCGCAGACGACGACGGTGAATATGATGAGGACGACGAGTGGGATGAGTCCTTGTATATCGAGGACCCGTTCTCCGACCCTGAACCTGCGTCCTTATCAACGCAAGGTGCCCTGAAGTCGGAGATCCGTGCGGATCTTCGTCCTGCGAAGTCTGCCGGGTTTAGGGTCGGAGTCCTTGGTGATTACGATGGCCCCGTGATTATCTCCGTTTCCTGTCGGGTTGCTAAATTGGGCATCTCGGACGAGGCGATGCAGGCATGGCGTGTCACTCCCCAACAATATCTGGTTCTATTGATACGCTATCCGTCTGGCTATCAGGGGCTCCAAAAGATCTTTGACGTAGAAACCGCTACAGGGAAGTCCTCGGTAGATATGCACGTTGCCTTGTGCAATTCATACAAGCCGACATTATCCAACGCCGAGCACATAATTTTCCGTGGCTTAAAGAATACCGACTCCAATGAGAAGGACCGTTGCATAAGCGGAGGATCTGTACTGGAGCCTTCTTTTATCAGCAAACCTCTTGATACGCTGCTTAATGAAAGGCTCGTGAAGATTCTAAAACATCGATACACCTTTGGGTTTGACTGGGCCGGTGCAGAGTTGTTCTTCAATGATGTCCAGGGGAAGTCTATCCAATCCGTTGATCCAGCTGATTCAAAATACTTGGAAAAGGAAAAATCGACGTTGGTTACATCCGGTCTTCTAGCTGGGGACCATCTTCTTGAGTCTTCCGGACGGTTATCTTTCCCGCTCCTTGCCATGCAATTCACCCTTCGTCACTTTGTGAGGTGCACAGAATTTTGTCTTGTATGTCATTGCAAGATCGATGCTGATTTTGAAGCTCTCAAACCCTACGTGTGCTCGAATGATCTTTGCCTATATCAATACTTATCTCTGGGCTTCGGTCCCAGTCTCGAATTCGAAATCATCTCTCAGCCAAACGTCGTTGATCTCTTGATTAGCTTCGCCTATTCCAGCGCTTCAGGTGATCGTTTGAGGGACTTCCCAACTGGTCTCGGCATTATGATCCCTGCTGGCACAGAAGTTTTGCGCGAGTGCGTTAACGGTATGATCACGTCGGGGAATCGATCCTATGATCTGAAACCTGGTTCTGGACAAGCACTCCGGCCATTCAAGGCGAGATTAGACCCTTGCAAGATGGAGCTACGTTTTCCAGACCCTGAAGCGCGTCCTCCCGTTCGGATCGGCGACTGGATTGCCATTCTCTCTCATGAAGTTTCAGAGGGAAACCATCTTCATTGTCGAGTTATCGAAGTGGCCATGTGGCCGGTTGTCAAGCTTTCTGAGCCCGTTACGAGGGGTGCTCCCATTGGCCCTATAGTAGCGAATCCAAGGATGAGACAGCCGTCACCCGTAATCTTTGTCGTTTACGACATGTTGTTTGATGATCTCAGCGAGAATCTAAAGCGCCGGAACATTACGATGCTACTCGATACCCTCCCTTCTGTCACCGAAATGAGGAGTTACTTAATGCAAGGCAAACATGATTCTGGGTTGGAGCTTGCATCCTGGAAGAACAGAATCTCAAAATCCTCGCTAGACGTTCTGCGGTGGATTGTCGCGTCAAACAGGTCGTGTATTCTGCAAGACGGCCCCTCACCCGACGATCCAGCCGGTGTCACTAAAGCCCGGAATCTAGTCACTGAGATGGAAGGGTACATGCAGTTTCGATTTGCGCAAGGAGCGCCGGATAAGGAACAGCGGTTTGTACAGGCAGTGAACTCCGCGCCTTCCACTGCCAAGGTAAAGAAATACCCAACTATTTTTGCATGGCATGGAAGTCCGCTTTCGAACTGGCATGGTATTCTCAGAGAAGGCCTCCATTTCAAAGAGCGATTGCACGGACGCGCATTTGGGGACGGTGTATATCTAAGTACTGATTTCCACACATCATACACTTTCGCTAGCGGGTATGTCTATTACGGGGATAGAAGTTGGCCTAATAGTAACTTGAAGGTCTGCGGGGCAATCTCATTAACTGAGGTCGTCAATTGCCCGTCTGAATTTGTGAGCAAATCACCGCATATCGTGGTCAAGCAGCTAGACTGGATCCAGTCTCGCTATCTCTTCGTCAAGTGTGACAAACTTAGCAGTGGAAAAGGGCCCCCAAAGAAAGAGAAGATCCCACCTTCGACGGTATACTATCCACAGGACCCGGCTTATACTGCCAAGGGACCCCATAAGCGGCCTGTTGTGATACCACTTACTGCCATCAGCAGTAAGCGTCGAGAAGCTCTGCTCGATAACGGGCCTAAAAGTTCCGCTGGAATAAAGAACCTATTGGGGAGAAAGTCTTCTATTAAGGACAAAAATGGGAACGGTAAAACCGCCACTGAGCCCATCCCTGCTAAGAGGAAGTGGATATTTGAGGAACTCCACAATAAAAACAAGGAAGACGTGTCTCAAAATAACGAAGATAACGCAGATATATTAAGTGTTGCAACCGACGACGAAGATCTAGCGTTACTCCTCTCTGACACCGAGCCAGAGAAAGAGTCTAAGATCGCCAAGGTCGAGCAAGACTCTTCGCCATCGAAGGGCAATGGCACTGGAACGCCTGAAGGCCCTTCTGATAGACAGACGGATTTCAATCCCGGAACGTTGGTAGCTACGTCTTTGCCGCTGTTGACAGCTCCCACTTATGCCACAACCATGGCAACTAATGCACTCCAGCGTGACCTCCAAGCTACCTTGAAGGTACAAAAGAAGACTCCCCCTCACGAGTTGGGGTGGTATATTGATGCAGACCTGATCTCTACTGTTTACCAGTGGATCGTGGAACTCCATTCGTTCGACCCAAGTCTTCCGCTTGCTAAAGATCTGAAAGCCGCTGGCCTTCAAAGCGTTGTCCTTGAGCTACGTTTTGGAAAAGACTACCCGATATCACCACCTTTTGTCCGGGTTATCCGTCCTCGTTTCCTTGGATTCCAACAAGGCGGAGGCGGCCATGTCACTGCCGGAGGTGCCTTGTGCATGGAACTTCTGACGAATTCTGGATGGTCGGCAGCGTCTAGCATCGAGAGCGTCTTGCTTCAGGTACGACTGGCGCTCAGCAGCACTGATCCGAAGCCAGCGCGGTTGGAATCTGGACAGAGTAGTAGCAAAGGAAAGGTCCAGGACTACGGAGTTGGCGAGGCCGTTGAGGCATTCCGGAGAGCGTGCCATGCTCACGGTTGGGAAGTTCCGAAAGACTTTGAAGAGTCCAGTAAGCTCACATCCCAGTCTTCGAAGGGGATGATGATGTGAACTGTAACATGTATCTGGTGATACATTGTTTTTGCGGTTCTCGAGCCTATGTCTTTCAGGCAATCATCTCCCAGGATCGCCCTCTTACGGTCCCCATGCCCCTGTCTTTTTTCATTAATCCCAATACCCCTTCTCAACGGTGGGGTTAGCTATCCCACAAAGCATATGCACACCACGATGGAGTTCGCTTTGACATTCCATATCCGCGGGCTTTCCGGTGCCCTCTTCGGTCAATTGCCCAGATGTATGTACATCTCAGAGCTAGTTTCGACTGGGGTGGACCCATTTATCGCCATCGTGATATCTGTGAAGCTCGAACTTCGTAACACAGAAAAAGAAAAAGATAGATAAAGTTAGGAATTAAAATTGAAATAATAGCTGCATATTCCTTAGCTCCTTCTTCTATTCTTAGTTATACTACAACACCCGTCATCCTGTAGAGCAAGTGTAGGCTTAGTGTCGTACGGAATGTGTGACATCGTACTACTTTCGAAAATACACATATTATATATATATCGCCAGGAATTTGAGAGCTTCCCTAGATTGATCTGATGGATTTCACCAACTACCATGGTAATGTAAAGACCAACGCATACATACATGCATACGTACATACATACATGCGGCGTAGAATCGAGAGGTAGTGACAGAGTTAGGCATAAGTACATACATACACGATTTGAGGGGATCATAACAACAAAATCAGCAAGAATCAATTAAGAATTCAGAGAGGGTATCGATATCCATCCATACTAGCCAGCCATTATTTCACGTAATCAGTAAGCGTGAGTTCGAATCGTTAAAGAGCAAGAATCGAATTAGAACATTCAGACGCGACATCATTCATGTCCGAATTTTTGGTATCAAAGTAAATGGAAAGTTAATCGTGAAAAAAAGTAGGGTGAGGCTGACTATCCCACATTAAGATAGGACAGTTTAGATGTTCTCGACGATGCGTGCATTGATGGCGCGCTGGAAACCATCGTCGTTGCTGGAGGCCGGTCCGCCATACCGGCTGGGCCCTTCACCAGCGTTGTCGGCCTGCTCTAACTGTTGCTGGATGGTCTGGTTGGGAGCCGGAAGGAAGATGACCTTGCTGTTGGCGGTCTTGGCCATGGACTGCATCGCCTCGAGATAACGGATCTGCATGGCTGGAGCAGAGGACAGGATATCAGCAGCCTGGCGCATCAGCTTTGCGGACTCAACTTCCGCCCTGGCAGCGATGACCTTGCTCTCTCCGATACGCTTCGACTGCGCAGCCATGGACAGCGAGTCCTGGAGGTCATCACTGAAGATGATGTCCTTGATGAGCATGGATTCCACCTGCACACCCCAGCCACTGGCAACGTCTTCGATGATCTCGCCAATCGACTGGGCGATTTCCTCACGGCGCTCAATTACATCCTGCAGGACGCGCGCGCCGACAACATGACGCAAGGTTGTCTGGGTGCGCTCCACGAGCGCTTGACGCACGTTGGTGATACCGAAAGCCGCCTTGTGTGGAGAGGTGATGTGGTAGTAGATAACGGAGGTCAGGTTGAGGGTGACATTGTCCTTAGTCATGCAGACTTGACGAGGAACCTCGACGATTTGGATCTTGACATCAACCGTGGTGAGCTTCTCACTGAGTGGGTTGATGTTGACCAGACCGGGATCAACTGCGCGCTCGAAGCTGTGAGATCAAATGCGCGTCAGCATACCGTCCATTCTTCTTCTCTATCCAAGCCAATGTATACGGGGTAATTTTCACGTACCGTCCAAATTTCGATACCAGACCAACTTCACCCTGCTTAACGTCCTTGAAGGGGTTGGGGCAGCAGAAACAGCACGGAATGGCACCAAGGAAACCGATGCAGCCTCCGAGACCATGAACTGGTATCCATCAGCATAAACCATAGCAATAGTTAATCGCATCGCAAAGCCAACTCACTCATTCCAGCGTACCACCCATGCGCCTCTGGGTTCTCCTCCGAATGCTGGATTCTCTGCGCATACCTAGGTTGCAGATCATCGAGGCGTGCTGGCTGCACCTTCACAACATTGGAAGGTCGAAAGCCAACATTGGGGTTTTCCGGCACCTTTCCATTGCTGCTTGTCGCATCTGTGGGAGCAGACATGATGGTAGTATAGTTATGTTATGGAAGAGATTGTATTTTTATCCTTCACTAATGCAGCAATTGCAACACTCTTGATGCGATCGAAGGCTCGAGAAGTTTTATAAATCGTAGTCGCGCAGGAAGAAAAGACGGGTGTCTCCTTCTCGTATTATCTGAAGACGTGCGGGGTCACGACGGCTTGCGCGCGAAACAGGGGAAGAGTTTCAGATAAAGAAGATATCCGGAAAGCAAACAGCCACCAGATAGCTGAAATCGTTTGTTCGAGTGAAAATCTGCTGATGATGAATTGGTCGATTGACTTCTGGGCGAGAGATCAATGCGACGATCGGGGGATACAAAGTGTTTAAATAATGCCGAGCTAGGCAGTGAGCTGATGCCTTTCCCACAGCTTAGCACAGCTTACAACCACTCATACCTACCACCGTCCTACCCTACGACCGCGTTAGGGAACATCCGCCAAGGTCGCAAAATGCCTCTAATTACTTCACGATAATCCTTCAAGCGGCTCTTCTGGCTCTCAATTCCCCCGATCCTAGTGGGTCATCCCCAGGTTACGAGGCGGAGTAGGACTTGGCGAACTTGTGGACAAGCTAAATCAGCCATCTGGTATGTACCTGTCTTACGGCGTTTGCTACTTGTCGTGATAATGATTGCGACCAGGGATGCAATACTGTTTTCCGATGGGCACTCTGTAGCAGTTCTAGTACATCCAAAGAACGCTTCCAGGGTCATTATGCTTTGTTATCTCCATGATAGCGAATGCATTGTGTGTCCGGAGACATGCTCTTTCTCATGGTTACTGCTCTGCACTAATAAAACTAGTTAAGTTTACGCTGAGAACAGGCGACCGCAAGCGAAGAACGATCGCTTCGATCACCGAGCAACCATTGTTACCATTTATTTTCGTCTCAGCCTCAAACAGGACGGGAAGCCTTGAGGGATTTCGATGTCGGTAGAGTTGAGTTAGGCTCTCTCTCCCTTTCTTTCTATCCAGAACCGTGTTTAGTCTCCATCATGAGCCTCACTGGGAACACCGTTCAAGGTCCACTTAACCAAAAGAGCTGTTAGCACTGCCCCGTTATTATCCGCGCCCGGCATCCCGTGTTGGACAACGGTTGAACGGCTTCTGGAAGGGCCAAGCATCGGACCTTTCTGTTTTGACCTTTGGCCCCCAATCTATGATGAAATGTTCGTCGGGCGCAGTGTGCAGTGTTCTATTATGGGGCTAGTACCATGAATCGCAGGGAACACGCGATCACAGGTTCCATTCTTTCGCGACTCTAGAAAACTGCCACCATGGGCGCTATTGGTGGCTTTCTTCACCTTCTCTGGCTCGGTAAAGTCGGATCTCCCAGGGCTGTTATTCGGTGGTGAGGCCAATATTCCGAGTTGCAGCGTTTTACCGCGTGATCGACAAATACGAGTTCACTGCCTCTGATACTGTGGCTCTTGTCGTTCCTAACCAACACAGGTTACTTACAATAACAGCAAAAAATGTGGAGAGAAAGTAGCAAGGGAAAAGGGAACTTTTCTCGAAGATTGACGGAAAGTCGGCACAGGTCTCACGTGGTCATCTAGCAATGATCTCATCAGCATCAGAACTAACCAGCCTTTCTATAACAAAGAGTAAGAGTAACAGCCTAGAAACTTTCCATCCTTGGACGAGTCGTGGCTTTTGCGGACTCCTCATCCTTGGCTATTACTCGAATTAGTAACTCGTGAGAACTCAACGAAGTCTCACTGGGTTCATGAATTATCCAACAGCGAAAAAGATTACCTAAACATCTAGACGGCAATCCGATTGACCTATTCAGAAGTCTTCTTTCAAGTCCTTCTGTTTGTTATTGGCCAGAGATTTACATTTTCTATCATCATATGGAGCCTTCTATGCTAAATATGAAGGAATAATTTCTAGATGACAGCCAGTCCCAAAAGTGTTTGTACTAAACATAATGTATCTACCACTGTTGAGTCCATTTGAAAATACAGATAACTACTAGTTATCTTTCATTTTTACTTAGATAACAAATACCAATTGAGAGCGGGAATTTATTCCTCATTCATCTCGTATATATAGCATGTATATTATCATTATGTACGTACATATGTCCTTGAAATTTACGGTTGCATGCGAAACAGAAAGAATCTAGTTCAATCTAAAACCACCACTGGTACGTTTCTGGAAGAAGCCTTCCGGATCGTACTTCAAGCGGGTCTGAAGAGCAGTCTCCTTGGTCCGAATGCGGCCCCAATAGTCCTGCTGGAAATACGCATCGTTCATGAACAATGGGCGGTAGATGTCGGGAAGGAGGCCATCCTCGATATGTTGGTCGACAAGGTTATGAAGACCGCCGTACAGATCCTGCAGAGCAGCAGCAACTTTGTCGTCGCTGCTGGCAAAGCTGTAGGAGTAGTCCAACTCGAAAATGATGTAGTCTTGGTCATCAGGCAAATCGATGAGGTCCTGTAAGAAGTCAACCGTTAGCATTGACGGATTCCAGATCAGTGACAAGAGTGGCTGTCCATAACGTGGCAACTCTAGATGAGGGATATTAATATAGCTAAATAAAACAGTTATGGGACTTACCCCTCCGAGTGCCTTAGCTTTGCTAGTAATGTTACGGGGCATGGGCTGCAGGGCCATGGTGGAGATCAATCCAGGAACGTCGAGGATGCCGTTGCCCACATCCACAAAATGATCATGGTATGACTGCATGACCTCGGCACCGACAGTCTTGTTGGGCAAAGGAGTTGTCTCTGTGCCAATGAGATATCGTTGTCCGCTGGGAGTATGTAAGTATGTTGAGTGATATAGTTCAAGGGTGGGGAGGACTTACTGAAGAATAGCGAAGTCGTTGTTTTTGAGCTGGCAGATATGTCAGTTTAACTGGTCTGGCTTCTTTCGATATTCTAATAGCTCCATCGGCATACCAGGTCATAGTAAGTATCCCACGTCTTAGTGGTGTCAACTTCCGGCCCAATGGCCTTCAGGCCATCAAAAACACCTTGTGGTGGAGTAGGACCGTCGTAGAAGAGGAATATAATCCAAGCATCGATGGCAATAGCACGCTCATGTGTCACGATAATAGCCGCCTTGTCATCTGGATAATGCTCGGTGAAGGCTCGTGTAAATTCTAGAATCTCGTCGCTCTTGGAGCTAGCGAAGATGTAGTTACCTCCCCAGACCTGACAATGTTAGAAATGGCTGAGATGATATACATTCCTAGTACGTACCTGGCCTATCGGATGAGTTTGCAAAGTGTATGCCGTTACAATGCCGAAGTTATTGCCGCCTCCTTTGAGGGCGTAGAACAAGTCTGACATTTATCAGTAAGAGGCATTTCTTCCATCTGCTTTCCGTCTGATAGTGAGAGGTCCCCCTTACCTTGATTCTCATCTTTATTGGCATTGACAATCGTGGCATTTGCAAGCACAACTTCGTAGTTGACAACGTTGTTCGCTGCCCAGCCATACTGAGAGCTCAAGAAGCTCAACCCACCTTTCAGAAGATTAGTATCCAATTCGAATGGATATCTGCGATCGCTCACCTCCAAGCATGTAACCACCGACACCGACACCTCCTAGGCGACCGCCAACGAGTGTACGTCCAGTTCCATCCAAACCCTTCTGGGCATCTTCCCAGGACAATCCTGGTCCGATAACTGCAGTTTGTGTTTCTGCATCATATACCACCTGGTCCAAATTCTGCGTCGAGATAAGAATGCCGTTCTGAATACTCGCGAAACCATTATTAGGCATGTGGCCACCCGACTTAACTGCAAATAAATCCTCCGTGCCTTGCAGCGCCTTGATAATATTCGCGACCTCGGCGGTGCTGGACGGAGCCAAGATACAAGTCGGACGCAGGGCTGAACAGGCTGCGGACCAGTACTTGGTCAATGTCTCTTCATATTGGATAGAGAGTGGGCCATCCACTTCGACGTTCTCGGCCTTGATGGTGTCACAGAAGCCTGCTGCTGCCACACTAGACAAGGCTGCAGATGCAGCAAGCATGTACTTGAACAAGGCCGCAATACCCATGGTGATCCGGCTGCACGAGGCAAGCGTTATCGTTCAATTGAATTGCCTGGTGAGACTCTATGAGAGAAGGTGGACCACCGTACTGACAATGATAATGCACCGAAACACCACGCACAAACGACCACCACGTCCGGCGAGCAACGAATCTGAGCAATGGCGCGAGGAGGGGGAACGGGCTTCCTTCAGAAATAATTGCCAGTATATAAATAATAACATTGGGCACTAGCATTATTTTACCCCGTACTATCCAACAACCCTTTATCCCGGACTAACTCTAAAAAGCTTAAAGTGTCGATGCCAATTGAGTTCGAACAAGTCATATTTGGTAATTTGATATCCACTTCAATGAATGGTATACTCTCTATGCACTGTTTGGTGTTTCCTCGGTATAATCACAAGCTGTTGGTGATGAGGCCCACTCAGGGTTATCTGGAGCCGAACCGGCCGTAAGGACATCCGCTCGCAACCTAACCCCAGAAAAGGAGATTAGGAAGCCCGTTAGAGTGTATGCGGAAAAGATCGCCGATCTGTCCGGGGTAAAGCATGGGTTTTAGGGAGAAACGGTAGCTGGATGATTGCCATTCATTGGCTTCTGACAGTATATCCTCTGCCGCATTTGTCGCGATAGCAAGATGTCAAGTCAAGTTCGGTACATGGAGTGGAAATTGCGTTTTTCAGGTGCCTGACATGAAATCCCCTCGGACCAACTACCTAATTACTTACTAGTTATCGTTTGGGATGGTTGGAGGAGGAATTGCGGGGTGAAATTGCTGGGCATTCATTTTCGGCGGACCGAGGAAACAAATAGACTAGGGACCGTGCTAAGTATAAGTGATTGACGAATATTGCCAAGGATACGATAATCATCCCAGCTAGGAGGAAGTAGGAGACTGAGACTGACAGGAATAACAGATATACCCATGTGCTTGGTAATTTCGCTTTACTAAAGTATCATCACATGTTATATGACTTTTTAATGATAGAACTCGGTGTTATTCTGGTCGATACATTCCGCGTGTAAATGACCCGATTCTAGCAATCTGCAACAAGGCCCAATCGCCCTAAATACCTAATCTAGATGGACTCCTCGTTACCAGCTCCCTATCCTTTTGGTCCCTCTGTTCCTAGACTTAAAGTAGCAAATGCGCTTCTATAATTGTTCCGCGTTTAGTTCTGGTTTTGGCTCGCGGGAAGTTAATGCCTTGAAGATCTGCGTTAGAATATGCACTACTCTAAGCGAGCAAAACTATCAACCTTAAAACACTGTTCTCCGGGCCCCGAGGAATCCACATGTAATGTGAAGTCTAGAGCGTGCACAACTACTGTTTTGGTCTAGACTCATGTCCTTAATCAGTCCAAGTATAACTACCAGGTTCTTGAGAGAGCAGAACACTCCATTTTCTAGTCTAGCAGTTGGGCTCTTTCACATGTTTAAATTAAACCAAAGCTATGTTTATTTTACACTCTAAAATCATGCGTAACTATGGAGCTGTTTTCTCATAGAACATGAGGCGAGGGCTTTTTCCATTCGTGACCCAGATTCCTTCTCTCAACGATTCCTCGGTGGTCATCAAATTCATATGCGTCTTCCAAAAGTAGATCAATAATGTGGTTGGCCAAGTATTCCTTTGTTTCTAAGGTCTTCAGCGGACAGGTTCAGAACAAACTTATAGAGTCGAGATGGAAGCAAAAAAACAGCCCACACCTTGAGTCGAACAAGGGATCTTCTCATAAATCTCGTACGAGTGAGATGCTCTAGCCACTGAGCCATATGGGCTTTGGTATTGTAAGCTGACGTTTGATTTTGGTGGATAAGGTCAGCGTTGTATTTATCACGTGATCCAATATAGAAAGAAGAGGAGTACGATATGGAGCGTAACACAGATCTCAATTTGATGGACAGACATTCTCAGATCTTATTCTGAGCATAAAATCTTCTTGATTTCTTCTGGTTGTTGTACTTCCGATCGGAACATGTTAAGAATTCTACACGGCCTAAAAAAAAAGTGTGTCTAACCAGTTTTACTAAGTAACTCAGTCATAATATTTTGAATACTCTCTCCGGCATTAATGTCGCGAAGCGCTTTATAAGGCCCTTGTCAAACAGAGTATTAGTAGACTCTATAACTGATGGGTCTTGTTTCTCATGCAAGGACAGTATGTCTGCCATTCAATATTAGTACACTTTTTCCCACCAGATACTATTTTATATAGTTAATCACGAGGAAAATAAACTTACATAATAGCGACTCGTAAAGACCCCAAGAATTTGCGAATTGTCCTAGGGTTATCTTTATGGTATCTGGATCTGATCCGAGTCTCTGCATAATGTCACTGCGGATATTGATGCCTGCTGGACCGAAGAGCAGATTAGCAGCAAACGGGAGTGAAAACTTGATATATTCAGGCTTCCACGTTTGAGCTATCCGTACAATAGCCTGTACATGATGGGCACAACTGTCAACGGCGATTGTTTCGTTCTCCGTGGGCCGATTTATCAGGCCAGGAACGCTGACAGGCTCCCGCAGGCACAGCATGATGGCGGTTCTGCCATAAAACTTTTAGTGACTTCTTCTAAAATTAGTAAATACACAGCAAAAACTTACGTCTCTAAAACGAGGTGTATATTTATTATCCAGTTCATTGCTGCAAAGTTTGCTGTCTCAAAGTTTACCGAGAAGAGGTCAAATGATTTCGGCAGGGCGAGCCTAACATGCTCCAGAGCATTCCAAACCTCTTCCCTCTCCGAAGATCTAAAATCGGTACTTTGGATCTCTGATGCTTGTTTCAGGAGGGCCTTGCTCGCAAGATACCATGCTCGTTCATCCACATTGGCCGAAGTATGTAGAGCTTTCCACGCAGAAAGTGGATCATTGCCCAATGGAGTTGAATCAGTTACCATGTTTGCAAACCATTTCTCGTCTGATACTGGCAGATTTACGGCCATGCTATACCGATTGATACTGAAAGGCCGTCGCGAGAGGCTGGATGCCACACCGTCGAGTTCCCATATTGCCCACCATGCTCTCCGTAGCTCTTCTCGTCTTACCGATGTCTCCACGTCGCCTGGTGGGAGCGGAGTGGAGTCTGTTGTATCAAGGTCCATTTCATACGCCATTCGACAGCAGAGACCCGTCATCATCCACGATTGTGAGCCGGCTGTGGACGTCAGCAAATAATACGATAACAAAATGCAACCCTGAAGGCATTTTAGTTGCGGCATATCCGAATCAAATTGGTCGAAGTTGTTGAAATTGGAAAGAATAATCTTCCTTGCGGCCTCAGCGAATGGCTTGCCACGCTCTGAGGCTGGCAGTAACGGCGGAAAGCCGAAAGTTGCAAAACGGCTTGATAGGGCGAAGATTGCATTAAGCACTAGCGCATCTTCTGCATTTAGGGTCTCGGCTTCGAACCATGAGTTTTGGTATGAAAAGGTATGATCAAAGCTCGGACGATGCAAAAGTGGTATTGCACATTGGATCTTCTCGAAGAAGACTGCAACCCTGCAGTAAATTAGACATTATATTCAACAAAATACACAGACCTGGTCGTCGTACAGATGTTGCGCTAATGGTGGTGACACACCGAGGGAAATTCCAATGCGTTGCTGAGAGGGACTCCGTGGCTTAAGTAGTGACGACATGTTGTAGCTATGGCCCTGTTGAGATGGAAGATTCGTGAGTAACCCGTTTCTAGGCTCTCGACCCTGATAATCCGGGTCTATTAATATGTTCCCAGAATTGAAGACATCTGGGCTCAATAAAGAGCCATCCCCGTGTTGTTCTGGTATATAAAGCTGTTTCTCTATTTCGTCATCATAAGGCACTTCCATGGCGGCGTTCTGAATTATAGAGTCAAAATCCATTGTTTCTCCGATATCCAAACTCGAACTGAGAAAGTACGATGATAAATCTGAATCTAGTGTTTCCATCAGGGATACTAGAGATGTTCCAGTCAGTTTTGACATACCATATCAGCCGGCCTGGAAGCAACCACCTTCACTCAGAGGTTCTCTATCCGACTGCCCTATGGGAGCCTTTCTGCGTCGTTCCCGCGGCTTTCTTCTATTTGGATAGATGCAATTTCCACTAGTTCGCGCGCAGAGAGAACAGATAGGTCGTTCCATGTCACCTTTGACAGTGTCAGGCTTCTGTCACATTGTATGATGTTGGTGCTTACATCTTATCTTCTTTCTATACGCAGAAGTCAGTCCACCATTTTGAAATAGATATTTACGTAGTCACTGACCGTCGACATTCCGTGCATGCTCGATTGCGAAGACCTGGTGGCTGTTTTTGATTCCACGCAGCCGACGCGGAACCGTTATGGGACATGGTTGTTAGGATCTAACAAGAACGGCATCTGATTGATGACTGTATTCCACAACGCACAAAATAAAATGAACGACTTGATAAGTGCTCCTTTCGGAGTATACCGGAAGGTTTCAAAAATATACGCCCTGCGTCTGACTTCACTGCTGCTTGCCTCAGAAACATAATCCTCAGCACGTGATGTCCCGCTGCGGGGGTTATCAAGATTAGAAATTAAATAGATCGACACAGCTACTACATATCTCAATTGGTATAAACGACCTAATATGCGGTAAACAACTTGAATTTAAGTCCTAGACACTCACCCTGTTCAGGCTTCAATACCTATCATTGTTCTGATCCGCTACAAGACCACTGAGATAAGTACCTTTTTCCTATCTTGACGAACTATATGTAACTAAACTACAGAAAGGATACATATCTGATTTCCTGTATAAAAGGCTTCCGGAATAATAACATAATCGACGATGAATGGCTATATTTCGTTGGTCAAGAGCCCTTTAGTATGAAAACTTCTCTCCAACAAGTTCCTCAGACAATTTCCAAAGCTTCTCAGCTTGCTCTGGGTCGGTCGCGTACGGTTTGACTACCTCTGGGTCTGTGGTGAGACAAGTATCCGTTAGATAGATACCGTCTTCTTCTGAGATGTCAGGCTGTAGCAAAGCCCGCAGTGGCCCAGCAGCGCCTTGCTCAGGAACTTTTCTCTCTGGCCGAACAACTCCATGTTTGGCAAAGTACTCCAAGCCCGTTTTCCAGCCCTCTGGGTCCATGTTTCTCGCAAGCTTAGTGGCGACGCTACCTGGATCGACAGCGTACGACTCGAGGCGATGCTTCTTGTTCAGCTTCTCGCGCAGCGAAACAGAAAAGAGTATGTTTGCTGTTTTCGATTGTGCGTACGCATATAGGCGATCGTAAGTTGCCCCGTTGGACCAGAGCGGGTCGTCGAAACGGAATGGCGACAGTCTATGACCGTAGCTGCTTATATTCACAACACGCGGGTTTTCGGCGGCCAGCAGCTTGGGCATTAACAAGTTCGTGAGCAGAAAATGGCTGAGATGATTGACGGCTAGCTGTTTCTCGAAACCATCTGCGCTGGCCTCGTACTTTGGTAACGACATTATACCGGCATTGTTCACGATACCGTCAATAGCTTCGACATCCGGGTTTGAGATCACTTCGTGGGCAGCTTTCCGGATACTCGCAAATGAGTCTAGCATAACTGGAACAAAAGTAACGCGGGTGGGAGACTGAGTTGCTGTCGAATTGACGGCGTCAATGACCGGTTGTATCCTTTCCAATGAGCGTCCAAAAAGTATCAGATGGGATGGAGACTCCCTGGCTAGGTCAATTGCAATCTGTGCGCCAATCCCCCCTTCGCTCGGTCCGGTGATGGCGAAGGTTCTGCCTCGAACTCGACTTGCAAATGCAGATACCACTTCGTAACTCTTGGTAGCGAAACCGAATGTAGCCATTCTTACGATGTTGATTGAAGGAACCCTTGCTATTATTCACGTGAAGGTAGTATCGGTAGTTTCAAATATTTGTTGAGTAGCAACGAGAAGATAGGTAGTAGCATACATTGGGTAGCATACGTAGGGTTTATATACCCTTCAGTCAAGATCACCGCCACCTTACGCAAGCATCAATTTATCTCCGTCAGCTCTTAGAATACGGGGATTAAGGTGTCCTAAATCCGATTTGCACGTCTCCGGCGAATATTACATATAGCATAATACGACTTGGATTGGATATGGACAGTAGAATATCACGAATATAGTAGATATAAAGTGGGTACGGCGAAAAAGCATAGCATAAGCCAATCAGATATAGAGCGTCACTTGGTATAGATCCACACTTTTGACCGTCCCCTCTCGATGCTGATTAGTCACGATCTGCTAGTCAACAATTACTCAGTCGTCAGCTATTAACTAACGATTATGATGTTAGAGACATTAATAGAGTCATTCAGATCATAAAGATAATTCACTATAGTAACATTCTCTATAGACATGGCTGATCGTGAGATACCATCAGACCTCCGCACCCTGGTCGACATCTACAACCGACGTGCTCCCAATTATGACCACTCCTGGCACCCTAACCTAGCCAAGGACATGATATCGTGGTGTCCTCCACAGGATGGGAATCACATTTTAGATCTCGCCTGCGGTACCGGACTCGTCACGTACCTCGCAAAAGAAAGGGTTGGACCGAGCGGGTTAGTAGTGGGCGTTGATGCGAGTCCCGGCATGCTGGAAATCGCAAAAGCGAAAGTAGCCAACACATCTGACTCAACTGAAAACATCATCTGGCTTCACGATAATATCGACGACGAGGTTCTCTTACAGAGAGAGGAAGTACGAAAAGCGAATGGTTTTCACATTATCTATTGCTGCTCCGCGATGCCGTTGATCCCCGATCCTCCGCGATCGCTCGCTCTCTGGGCCCGTCTCCTACGACCGGGTGGCAGGATAGTTTTTGACTATCCTACGGAGCGCACAACGACATTGAGTCTCCTTGTGTATGATGTTCCCCGCGAGTTGGGAATTCATGTTCCTTTCTCTTGGCGTGACTGGATGAAGGGCCAGAAGACCCTTACGGATGCAGTGGAACTTGCTGGGCTGGAAGTCGTCACTGTCATCAAGACGAAAAGTTATGTCCCCGAACGGCAACTGAAATCAGAACAGTCAGATGAGGTGTTCAATGAGGCTATAGAAACATCCCAGAAGAATAGTCAGTTAGCGAGGCCGGACGTGAGAGAAAAAGCGCGGATGGCCTTTAAGCAACAATTCGAACAGGAAGCACGCAAGGATGGAGGATTGTTTATAGATGGGCATTGGCTATATGCTGTAGTGGCACAGAAGAAAGATGGATGAAACCCAAGTAGTTTTGTCTGATGTGGCCTTAATTATCCTTTTAGAGTGTTACCTAGTATGTACATACTGAATTGTATATACTGAATGAAGAATGATTAACTTGATATGATTGAATGAGTGGGAGTTCCAGCCATAAAAAATAGAATGCTATGTACAAGATCGGATTGATCGAGTGGGCTGCCATGTATATGCAATGCGTTCGTTCCGAACCTCTGATAGCGGAACAATGCCTTCGCCAAGATCCTTCTTTGGACCTTCTTCCTCTTCTCGTATTATATAGTCAACTTACCCACCAACTGTATATCCAGCACACTCTTACCTACATAAATGGGATAGCTCCCTTGTTGCAAGACCCAATTCTGAGCTTTCACATCCCACGTGCTGAGATCCCGTCTCATCAAATCGAATGAGAATTCCACGTTTCGACCAGGTAAGATACTCTGTTTGTCAAACCCACGAAGTACCCGTTCGGGACCACCAGGGATGCCAACATATAGCTGCGCCACTTCTGCCGCGGCGACGGAGCCAGTATTCGTGACAGTGCATTGGACCCGGGCAAGGACGTCCCAAAGAGACGATAGACCGCCCTCCAGGACTTCAGAAGCTGGAGGGAGGGCGCTTGTCTGCGCGCTGGGGATGTTTACGACTTGGAGATTTGAGTAGTTGAACGTCGTGTAGGTGAGGCCGTACCCGAATTCGAACCGAGGGGTGACGTTTGCGGCGATGAAGGCCTTATAGTCGATATAGACTCCTTCCGTAAAGTTATCTTGGGGGTAGAAGAGATCAACGTCTCCAGGCGGAACAGTCGGGTTGAGGAGATTGCCATAGTCTGACTCATTCCTGGCAACGGTGTAGGGCAGACGACCTGATGGTGATTGATTGCCATACATGATTTCAACAAGGGCACGGCCACTGTCTTGTCCTGGAAGATGCCCGAATATGACGGCTGTCACATTGGGATTATCAATCCAGCGATCAACAAGTCGGATGCCGGCATTGTGGATGACGACCATTGTAGTATTGCATTGCGCGGCGACGTTCTCAACCAGCTCGTCCGAGTACGTATCCCGGAGGTCAGGACGATCCCAACCCTCCGAGGACTGCGCATTGATGAACACCAGGCAGGCCTCGCTACCCTGGTTGACCAATGGCTTCTGCGAGCTAAAGTCCCATGCAAGGTATGTACCGTCTTCGTAGGCCTGTCGCTGGAACGCATCAAATGGAGCATCGATATACGATGGGGTGATAGAACCAGAACCAGCACCTGTAATCATAGTACCGTTTAAGGCGACAGCAGGGCCAAAGGCATCCGTGGCAGCGCTTGACAGGAAAATATACTGCAGAGTAACATCGTCGACTGCAGAGCCATTAGGATAGGTCAACGAATTACTCAGTCCCATTTGCCACATGCTAAATGTAAGGTTGTCCATGGTATTTCGCGATGCTGCCATGGCGTCGTAGCCAAACAACGACAGAAACTTAGGCTTCTGAAGAGGGAGAGCTCCGTTCACATTCTTGACAAGCACATGTCCCTCGATAGCACCTTGGAATATCGTAGCCTTGGATGCCGGTTCGCGAGCATCGGTGATCGCATGAGGAGCGAGAAGATCAACAGGCATACCATGGCCAGGATCCTCAAACTCGGCATACTTATACCAAGTCGCTACAATGCGGGTAGCCATATCATCAAGTCGAGACTTTGCAAGTGACCCATTCTGCACAGCCAAGGAAAGGTTCCCATTTTCCCAATACTCAGAAGACGGCATGGCCATGTCAAGCCCAGCATCAGCACTAGCCACGCCCGAATGCTGAGCAGACCAGTCCGTGACGACAAACCCTTGGAATCCCAATTCACCCTTCAGCAACCCATTCAAGGTCTTACTATTCTGGCAACCATAGCTATTGTTGATGCGGTTATAGCTGCACATCACTGACCCGGCTCCAGCTTTTATTGCGTCCTGGAAGGGCCAGAGGTAAAGCTCATGAATGGTCTTGTCATCAACATTCGTCGATACGGACTGGTTATATGAATCGGAGAGCAGGATCGGCGGATTGCGGTATGTCTCCTGTTCATTTCCAATGAAATGCTTCACGCAAGCTATAACCGACTCTTGCAGTCCCCTGATAGTGCGGTGAACAAGCGAGCCACTGAGATAAGGATCATTGCTGAAGCCCTCCCAGTTGCGTCCTCCCCTGGCGATCCTACCCAATGGACCAACGACAGGACCCAGAACAACATTCGCCCCTTTGCGTTTAAACTCAGCGCCCATGTAGTGGCCTCTTTCGTAAGCCAACTCACGATTCCACGCAGCACCTACATGGAGACCTGGTGGATAACCGTTTACCATATCTGTTGCCCGGACGCCATTTCCAGAGTCCTGCAGACAGAGACCCGGGAATCCCAATCGGGGCACTGCGCCTGAGTTTCCAGAGCATCCGTTGGTCGTCGATGTGTATCCGTACGTGATATTGTTCTTCTCATCGTCGGTCATCTGCGAGACGAGTGTTCTCGCGCGGGAATATGCCTCTGCCCAATCGCCGGTACCATTCCCTTCAGCTAAACACGCAACACAGTTAGGATGGTATTGTTAATCACGACAGTCTTCGGTAAGGATGAGACTTACGAGTCGGGTACACTGGTTCAGATCGACCATAAGACCAGAAACGTTCCAGATTCGCTGCCTCGGCGCTGGTATTTTGAGCAGACACAGCGCCCAAAATCTGCGCGGAGGCAGCTAGCGAAAGAAGTAACGCGTTCATGGCCGAGGCTCGAGCTATACTTACCTATGTATAGTAGCTAGCTGACTGTTTGGCCTCTCCTTTTATTTTCCCTCAACCTCAAAATACTTGAAGAGAAAGAGGCACCCGGAGTATTTATGACGAGCATAACGCAACTGCCCCGCGCCCTTTCCATACCCTGGGAAATTAGGACACAGTAGGTTTTTCTTGGAACCGTCCATTTCCCTCTCCGTGCCTCCGTCTAGGCAAAAATGAGAAGCTGCCCGAGACTGTGGTCACAATCACCGTCACCGTCACCGTCCACGGCTATACTCAAAACCCGCAAGTATACTAGTAGCATACTACATAATAGTTTAACTAGTTTATGCCGTCCCGCGGACCCTTTCGGGTCGGCTCAGGCTCCAAATGGAGAACCTTGTCCGCACATGGCTCCCCGCAAAAATGTTGGTCTGCATGTTTATTTCCCTGGGTGATTTCCGGATAATATGGGGAACGGGTAAACCTCGGGGAAATCCTAACGAATAACTGGGGTCCCCGCCTCCAGATCGATCTGATAGTGTTTTTGCACTGGGGTTAGGTTGTAGTTGACGCGGGACCTGATTTCCCTCCGTCTGTTGATTCGCCGTGGTGCCCAAGTTCGGCGGAAATATTATACGGTGACTATAGCGAAAAGGCCTTAGATGATTCTGGTACATTCATTTGCTCCCCCACATAATTGCTTCTGTGATTGCTCTCATGGCTGCGATGGCTGCGGATAGTGCCTTATAAGATGGTCATGATCCCGTCTCGAGCCTGCGAAGTCGCTGCTCTCGTATGGACATTCCTATTGTGGGTAGTCAGTTGATGAAAAGACAACCGGTGTTGCTGTTGCTAATGGTACTGATATTTCTAATAATGATAATTTTTGCCGTTGACAGTCATGAGATAAAGAATATGCAGGCGAATACAGGCAGAATTCATGAGATGATGCCCATGTTCTTGGCTTCGGCTGTTCCGATCAAGCCCCATTGCCGAGAATGCAGGCCGTGAACAGTCGTAGCTAACTATCGTTAAATGAAACAATTGCGCTTGAAATAATTTCCCTCCCTTCGCGTCATCGGTACAGGTACAGAGCGTGATATTGCAGCGGCGAGAATAATTTCTGGTGGTGGTGGAGGAGGCTATGGGAACAACTATACGCATTTTCTGTGCTTTTGTAGCGGGATCACTATACCGCCAATGCACAGCATTGAGGGACTCAGCATCGCTACGTTGCCCGTTTACTCTGCAAGTCTGGCCTTGCCAGCTGCCTTGCTTGCCGCAAGATGGCCATGGAGGCCAGCTTGCGTGTCAACTCCATCAATGCGTTGAGTAGTGTTGAGATTCTTCACGACAACAAGCTGGAAACAGGTAGCAGAACCTTGGCGCGACGCAATGGTGGAATAGGCCAAGAAGAGCTCCCAAATCTAAAGTAAGATCATTATCAGCTGCCATCCCACTAAGAGAACGGACAAAACGAGCGTATGTTCACTTACCCTGTACCATTTCTGACCGTACGTAGCCTTGACTTTCTCGGCATTGCCGAGCCAGTTTCTGTACCATCTCCAGAGAGTAGCAGAATAATGGACACCGACAGTATCGACACTATTTTCAACCTCAAGTTAGCATGTGTATACACCACGAAATTCGAGTGCAGGTCAGTACTTACCCCTTAATCTCAAATCCAGCAGCCTCCAGGCAGCTGACATAGTATGCAAGAGGCGTCGAGGCATCCGCGCCACGGAAGATGTGCTTGTTCAGGAACAGACCCCAGATGAAGTCCTCGTACTGCCAGGCCTTTCTCAACCCAGAGAGTTGCACATACATGACACCGTCGTCCTCAAGCATATCGTAGCATTGGCGGAAGAAAGTCGTAAGACGACGGACACCCACGTGCTCTGCCATCTCCAGCTGCGTGATCTTGTTGAACTTGGTGGCTCGGGGAATCTCGCGGTAGTCCATGCACAAGATCTTGCTCTGTTCTTCAGGGACTCCAGCATTTTTGAGAGCATCGTTACCCCATTCTGTCTGGTTACGAGCGAGCGTAACACCAGTGACCTTTGCGCCGTAGTTGAGACTTGCGAACCGGGCCAATGTGCCCCAACCGCAGCCGATATCCAAGAGGGTCTCCCCTTCCTTCAGGCCGATCTTCTCGCAGACAATTGCCAGCTTGTTGTCTTGCAATTCCTCGAGCGTCTCCTCCCTCTTGGTGTCGCCGATGATACCGCTTGTGTAGATCATCCGAGGTCCGAGAAAGTAGGCATAGTGGTCGTTACCGCTATCGTAGTTGGGACGAACCTGGTCTTCGTCCTGCGCCTTAGTGTGGAACAGGACGTCGAGCGCAAAGGTGAAGAGGATGTAGCGGAAGAGGTCAAGAGTGAAACCAAAGGTGGCCCAATCATGTCGGTATTCCATAGCATTGAGAGTGTCTCCATTGAAGTCAACCTCTCCGTTGAAGTACAGATCGTAAAAGGTCTGCAGAGGGATTTTGTTCTGTCCATGCCACTTCTTCCGGTGCGATTCCTTCTTGAAGGTCAAGTAGTACTCGACAGGACGGCCCGGCAGCTTGACCTTGTTGTTGAGCGGGGGACTCTTTGTCGACATCAGGGTCCAGAAGACCATGAGGACGGGCACAGTGGTGATCAGACCGATAACCAGGGTCGTCTTCCACCCACCGCCAACCACGCGTCCCAGGACGATGGGAACGCCCAGGAGGGCCGCAGCCAGCTTGGTGTTGGACCAGTTTTCATATCCAGGGCCGTCCGCAGGTAAGGGAGCATTGTGAATCGCTGGAGACTTTTCGATCGCAGTCCATCAGCTTGGTCCGATAGGACAATAGGTGGTTGATTCGAAGGCAATTGACTTACATTGGTGAGCTTCACTCCAACATCTTGGTTCGTAGCAAACGTGTCCGGCGCAGGAGGCGGGGTTTGGATGAATTCGATATCAGCAGTAAGGTGCTTGCCGTGTAACTGTTTGGTCGACATCGTCTAAGGAGAACAATTGACCGCAAATTGAAGCTTATCTGGCCTCGAGGAGGCGGAGAGCGCCTGTTCACTGGGAGAATCCGCTTTTCCAAGATCGTGGCAGTAGACCGGAAGATGTCCACGAGGAAAGCCAGTCAACGTCAATTGAGTCGAATGATTGGAATTGAATTGAACACCCCCAATGGTTAATATTGCTGTCCCATCAATTAGGCAGACACAATATTTAAAAAGTGGGTAAGCCAGCAATAATGTTTTTGTACAGATTTCAACGAAATACTAGCACTTGGCTGCCCCACTCCCCAACCTCTGCCGTTTCTCAGGCGTTTTAGATAATCCCCGATCATTACGAGATTGGGTAAAGGCAATGTCGCATCTTGATACGGAATAGGAACAGAACAGACAAGGTCCCTACACAGGATCAGATGGGATTTTATGTAAACTCACCAATCTGTGTCAGTGTGTAGTAACTAGATATGCAGATCAACTAGGATTGTCACCAGTATTGGTTTCTCTTTGCAATGCTAGCAAGTAAAAGGGAACATCCTGTCTATCGTATTGTTGAATACTGTGGGATTGTTGCCGGAATGCCTTGCCCATTGTTATCACGGGCATTGACAGGAATGTAGTTATACTGGATTCGGATGCCTTTCTGTCTTTGACTCTTTACAAGTGCCGGTAAGGGAGAGCTTTCCGACTTCCTGATTTGAGAGTCTGAGATGCCGATCTCCACTATACTACATTAGGAAGAGCTGGCATAAGGTCCACGGGTCCGGTCGTAACTACTGGCCAATCTCATAGCACTGTGGAATAGTAGATAAGTATACTGTATCAATATAGTTGCTCTAATTAATCCTATCGACCTCCTTCGTGTCGTTAAGGTGAAGGATTCAGCAGTTTCAAGGGATGAAGCTAACTCGAGGATTCACGCAGAAGAACTCTGGTTCGTCGGGATTAAGGGTATTTTATTGTCGGTTCGAGAATACAGATGTCAAGGACGAAAAGAGGAGAAACCCAGGAATGGAGCAGAGCGCAGGATGACTGATAACAAGAAAGAGAAAAGGAAAAGAAAGCCAGGCTATATATATCCAAACACAAACCGAGAAACCGATGACCGGGTCGAAAGGGACGAAGGAACGGAGAGGAAGCCTGCACTGGACCATGACAACGAAACTGAGAATGCAATGTTCAGTATCACAGATTAGAACTCCCGCTAAGAGAAAAGAAGTTCACCCAACCGTCGCAACCCAGTCCAGCTAGCCGCACATCGAACGGAGGGAAGCAAGTCTTATTTTATGAGGTCGTAGCAAGTGGGATGATCAGGGAAGCTTCCACGCACGCAAGTTTCCCCGTTGGCCTCATGGCCAGTCTAGTTGTTGAGCTTCTCAGCAGTCGCATCCTTGGCCTGCTCTTTCTTCGCACCCAGATAGGCGCTCAAGAAGCCCAGCGACTCCTGGGAGAGGAGAAGGCTGGTGGTGATGGCGGCCTTGCCGCTGGCCACGAGGCCATCTCCGCCGCACTTCTTGTATTCCGAGCCGTACAGGTCGAAGACGTGCTGCTTGACGTCACCCGCGAACTTGAGGGGGAAGAAGGCATTGTCGACAATGGTGCCCCTGATCTTTTCGGTATCCTCCTTGATGATAGGGAATCTCTCGTCAACCTTGCTCAGGCCGTGGTCTCCCAGGGCATCGGCCTTGCTGACATAGGGAGCGACATATCCGTAGGGCTTGGAGAGGTAGGGGAGGACGGGCTTCGCAAAGCGGTTGTAACCCTGGTCGGCGTAGTCCAAGGACTTGGCGGCGTACTTGTTGCTCTTGAGGGTTGCGATGGAGTCTGAGACAACGGGGTATGAAGTCAGGTGCTGCGAGAAGATAGCGATGTCAGCAGAGCCGAATCAAGAACAAAAACTACTATAATGACGGAAAGAGGAATGGACTCACGTTGAAGAACTGAGAATGGACCTTCTCACCGTTGACTGCGGGTTCGCCCATGGTGCCGTTGTTCACTGCGTGGGGCATGGAGACGAAGTGGGAGCTTGTTGACTGGGGACTGTCAGCCTTTGAATCCTTGTCCACACTCAACGATGGGATAGAGATGGATAGACAGACGGCGGAACTAGTTAGAGGGATGAAACTGATAAGAGCGATGTAGTAGTGGGATGAGGGAGGAGGAAGACGAGGGAGGGGTGAAGGGCAGGCAGGCGGGTTAAGGCAGGTGAGGAAGGTAAAGTAAGCGGGTGCAGCACACCCACTGCTGAGTCTGACGTACTCTGTTGTTGTGTGTGTAGATAAGAGTGGTGACAGGAGGAAAGCAGATACTGGGTGTACTCGTACAGTACGATACTCTCTTGTGCTCAATGTCTGACCGGGAGGATGATGAGTCTCTCTTTCTTTCACTCTTTCTTTTCAATCTCGACCAGCAGTACCGGGGGACACGAGGGCGCTTAAGAACGAGCCGGCAGCCCGAGACAGGCAAAGAAAAGGGAAACCGCAAGCATTCGAGATAAGTTCGCAGCTTGTCGCGACAGCTGGCAGGGAGCCAATGGGAAGCGCCAGCGACGGCGTGCTGCGTCCGGAGTGGAAATCCCAGAGGGCGAGATTACATGTGATTGTGGGCAAACGGTGGAGCTGCCAGGCCAGACTGTATGGTAGTCTAGGTAGAAGAGCAACAGGCCCTGGGGCTCGATCGTCTGGACGCCGCGAACTACGCACGGTGGCTTGTCTGATAATCAAGCAGGCTAGATATTACTAGTTAGAGTAGAGTACGAACTGGGTTCTGCTCTGTCTTCGTCGCCAGGGGATGAGGCGCAATCATGGATATCGCCAGAGGCCAATGCTGAAGCTGTCCCGCACATGCATCATGGCAAGAATCTCGTTCCAGGGCCATCACTCGTCCTCCAGCTGCTGTCTGCCTAGGTAGAGAGCTGCTGCCAACCCTGCGACACCCGAAAAATTTGCCTTCTGCAGCAATGCTGCCTATCGTAAGACACAGGACGAGATCGTGATTGCGGTGTCGCAGTGGCAAACCGTGGAATCTGTTATCGAAGCTTTGATAGAAAAGAAAGAGAGAAAAAAAAAGTTGAGAGGGTGGGTGTGTCATTCACATGTGATTGCGGGCCAAGGATAACAAGCCAAGCGCTTCCGGCCGCCCCTTTCGGGATGTTTCCTGTCGACCATTGATTCTTTGTATTCTCCCGATCGTCGATGGCAAAAGCTTCTTTTCTTTAAGTAATAATAATGGGTTTAGAGTGCAATATTATTTCCCCTGGCTGGAGGCAAATGCTTCGTTCCTTCAATCTTCCTGATTTCACGGTCGATCGGGTTCCTTCACGGTAGCACGGAACTCTCTAGAGCAGTCTCGTCATGATCACCGGCGCTGGCGTCACGGGCAAGAAACCCAGCAATCCTGATCCGAAAGTATACGATGTATCTAACTCGGATGCAGCATTGTGGTCCGCCCGTCGCGCTTAGAGATTCGACCTCAAGAATGTTATTATTATATCTCCTCGAGTCTCCTCGAATTGCCGGAAACGGGCCATCCGACCTTGTCCCTCCGCGGCTTGCAGGAAACACGTCGCGCTGCCATGCCGCTCTTCCTACTGGCCAGTGCTGGGTTTGGGAGTATCCATGTCCGGCGCTATCTATCGACTTATTATTTATCGTCGTTGCGCAGTACGAAGTAAGTCATACAAGCACAGATTAAACACTGCGCAACGATGAAACCGTGCAGATCCCAACTCTCTGCACTGCACGGTCGCTCGAGGCTCTGGCTGCAGCGTTCGTTGAAAAAGGGTGGTGGCCATCCCTGCTAGTTTCTTTTCTATCGAGCTAGTTAGATCGCAGTATTAGTCGCACCAGAAGTTAGGATAACATCCTGCTGGGCGAGCAAATACCGTTGCACGGCAGGAGTTAAGACCCGACAGGCTGCATTAGCGACGCCGGTGCACTGTGCTACAAGGTACCAATACGAGTTTGCCGTCGATGGAACAACGCATCAGTCTCACCTTGTTGGTCTCAACGAATTGTTGCTGTCGCGAAGCGCCATGGCACAGCCGTTACGGACGCTATTATCAACGGTCAAACTGCAAAAAAAAGGAAACTTTTTATTCTGGGCAATGGATAGCCCTATTTGATCCAACCCATGGTATTACTATGGAGCCAAATTAAGGTGTCGGGGCGTGTGGCATGATAGACGGTCCGCGTATACCATATACGATGGCCCGCTAGCTGATCGTGCACACAGACCAACCTCATCGGCTCTTGTAGATTCTCATGTGAACCTCAGTCGCAAGGAGAAAACCTCTACGCTTTCCCGCTCGATGCATATGCTTCAACGATCTACTACGTGATATATAGAAGAGCTTGCAACACGGCACGCACATCAGATGGCAAAAGAACGGATGCCTCGGGATCGCGACGCTATCAGAGGACAATATACGGTATACTTCCTTAAGAACTTACCGAGACAACGCTCAGGGCTTCTCCAAAGTCCTGCTTGCATGGGCGGAACGTCCAGGATTGAAAAGAGGCTGGCATCGCAGTCGCATTCCTTCGCCACACCTACCAGTGCAGTTCATCAATCGCCTATCACCACCGCTGCAGGTAAAATTACGAACGCATCGGAGACTTCTTCGCCACGAGGATTATCGCCAGATCCTATGCAAGACGACGAAACCTTTAATCCGCGGCTTCTGCAGTCTACCGGCCTCATCTATTCACGTGTGAATCCGAGGATCAGTATGCCACAGAAAGAAACCGCGTATAGCAGAATATAACTGCGTCTTCAATGAAGTTCATCAAACATCACCCACAGATCAGGTAACTAATCGATTAGTTAACTTACTTAGATCACAGATACCGCCCGTGCTGAAAGAGGAGTCCGTAATACTCGGGCCGTCTGACACTCGAAACCTCGAGCTCAAAACTCAATTCGAGCAAAGTGCATGCGGAACGAATTCCCCATCGCTCCAGATGCTCTATTGTCTGCGGGGAGCTCGGATCTAGACCTCCCACATCCCGGTGAGGCAATCCTGGTTAGATGCTATCTTCCCCAGGGAAAACCCCAGTCGTATACTTCCCCTCCTCCCCAGACCCCGTCTTAACCCCGCGCTATATGACTTCAACTGCAGGCTAGAGCAGGACATTTAACGTGCAGGGGACGGCCTCATTGGTTTAAAATACGGGATTATCGCAAGACTGATTCCCAATAATCCACCGGCGATGCATGAAACGCATGCAATGCATCGATTCACCGAAGACAGTTGTCTGGATCCTGCCCCCAACGGTACTCTAAATAGCGCACGGGGCTCCTCGCTCAGGAATAACCCCTCCTAGGCGAGAACCGTGAGAGCAGAAGTCGGATCATTTTCGAGTCTACCAGATCCTGCCCGTAAATCTGGACTGGATACTGGATACCCCTCTGAACTATCTATAGCATACTTTTTGTGCCGCAAAATCAGCAGAACCACCCCCCAACGTATTACCGCAAGAGGAAACACATATACGTAATCTAAGCGTAGCATATGAGAGAAAGAATCAAAGAGAGATACTGCAGAAATTAGAACCAACAAATACTAAAAAGAGCCATTCGTATAGAAATGATAGAAGAGCGAAGAAAACTAGGACAAAAAAAAAGAAGCAATGATCGGTGACGGGATCGAACCGCCGATTTTCTCCGTGTAAAGGAGACGTCATACCACTAGACCAACCGACCAGTGACAATCATTTATGATCTGGCGTATTTGCTTGTTCAATTGATTCCAACCTAGAGCTGTTTTCGACATATTGCATAACCTTAGTTACGGGGGAGTGTTATTATCTGGTTACAGGCATTAATGATGATATGAACTTGGTGCTGGAAATACATGGGGAAGATAAAGCTTATATCTGCAATTGAAGCGTCGAAAAATATGACTTCTTCTTTGTTTGGGGACATGGGGCCAAGCTGCTGCGATTTCTCTCCAGTCAGTTAATACTAGGTTGCTGGGGGGGATCTTGACAATAATGGGTATAGGTCGCTCATTACAATCAGCGAAAAGCTCAGTTGCGGACTTGATACGATGCAGGTAAATATGCTGAGTGTTACGTTCGGTTCTTATCTACGGAAGAGAAGGGTTGAGATGAGATACCGTGGCGGGATATGATATGGGATAGAACTTGGGTGGGAGGGGCTCACCCGTTGAGAATGAGTTCTCGTTCGATGGCGATCGGGCTATATAACATATAGGTGTTTGCGACGGAAGGAATAGATGCGCGTGATGGTATGCGAAGATGTGGAATATATACTACCATAGGCTCATAGCGTGCGGCAGCAGTGCCGGAATCTATCAAGTGGAAATGCAATTCATCATGAAGTTCACCCAGGTGAACTGGGCTGATTGGAAGTTTTGGAAGGCAGGAAATGTGGTTGGTATTTGCTTTTTTCATTTCATTCGAGACAGACGCCAGATCTTAACGGCTTCCCTCATAACAAAAGAAAGGTTATCTTCCGGCAAAGTGGCCAAGCCCCCCAAGTCCCGGGACTTGGTTGCCATCGAGCACCGTTCTTCCAATCCCGCTCTCCAGTCATGGTATAAAAACCCTTTCCCTTCTAATCATGTCGCTTTTTCCGGATCTTTCTTGCCATGCACGAGAATTGGAGATGCTCGACGGCTCGTTGTTTCCTCTTCACCTCACCTCGGACCCTGCGCCTTCAAAACGACAACACCCGTAACCCCGGAGTATCCCGTTTAGAAACCTATCAGAAGAATTAGCGACATGTATTCCAGCCGCAAGATTAGAACAAGACCGAACTTACGCAGAGGAGTGAAGAACCATCTGTTCTTGCCGCTGGTGTATCGGTCCTCCAGAGCCTTCTTGATGGTCTTCTTGGCGTCCTCGCGCTGAGAGACCTCCTTGAAGGTGTCCTGGCTGACAACACCCTTGAGGCCCTCGAGCTCGAGAGTGTAGCGAGTGGGCATCAGGTGGTTGTAGTTGACGACCTTGATGAAGGGCTTGATGCGGCTGCGCTTCTCAACCTTCTTCTGTCCCATGCGGCGGGTGACCTTCAGGGGGTAGCGCTCGATACCGGCAACGAGAGCGTAGGCGAAGGGGTGCGACTTGGAACCAGCGTCGTACGGCTGGATGATGACGACCTGAACGTGCGCGAAAAGTGCCCATGTCAGCAACTCCGGACATCTCTTGAGTATTATGTGCAGATAAAGATCCTCCACGCAGCCTTGGGGGTTCCATTCTCCCATCGAATATCGCATTCTCGTATGTGTCCCAACCAGTCCGTAAAACTTCTCCGCGGTCCAAGACTCTCTTCCAGAACGGAAAATTCCTCGTCCAGTCCACCTCTTTCTCCCATCCAGCTGCTCTCTGCCTGTATCCATCGCAAAATAAGGGGATTCAAAGGAAGTTGTCGTACCTTCTTGCCAGCATAACGGCCTCGGGTGATGATGGCCACACGGCCCACTTTCATGACTATTATACCAGCATCAGTATTGCAATTCCGCGAGAACGATATATTGATGATCGCATTGAGCACTCACACTTCATTGTGAAAGTCCCGGTAGGCGGCAGCGAGGTCGTACGGGGGGTGGTTGTCGATGGAAGTTCGGTCGTTCAGGTGTGGTTCTCCGCGTTCGACGTCTTTTTTCGCTTGTTGAGTAGTGGACGGAGGGCGTAGGGCAAGACGGTTTGTGTGCGGTCCACTGATTGGCCGGCTTACCGATGAGTCGACGCCAGACTGGAAGCAGCAAGTTTCTCCATCGGGCATGGCTCCGACGGCAGAACTCGGCGATGTTGCTCCGACCGCCGATGCCATCTGGGCTCACCGCCTTCAGCAATAATCCCGGGGAAAGGAAACAAGCAGGCCCGCCTGGCCCGTGACCATGATCTATCTCGCGATCGCTCACAGGGCTGTGGCGCTCGGGTCGCTTTGTTTACCGGGCAACGCCGTCGTTGCTCGTTGCTACGAACATCGACCACCATGGACCACTATTGACCACTAGATCTCCATGTGTACGACGATGGTTCGGCGCTGGCGTCGTCACCGCCCCATAACCTACCGTACTTTGCTTACTATAAACTCCACCAGGTTGTTTTCCTTATATTCATTCTCACGACACCGCCCGCTCGTGAATCTGTTTCAACCGCAGCTTGCAGGAGCAGGATATCTCCTTCCTCGAGACGGACAGTCTTGTTGTCCGGCATCATCCATCCATTGTTGACCTTGGTTTGATCTAACGACCCGTTATGCCCCCAGTTTTGTTGTTTTCTATTGCTTAATCGTCTTTAACATCGAACAAACCGACATTCCGCCCCGCATTCCAGCAACAACTTTGAAATTACATCGACAGATACTCAGGGAATCACAGAAAAGAAAGGAATATTATCCAGCATCATGCCGTCCCATGAGAGGGAAGGTTCGCGCGACCGCGAACTAGTCGTCAGACATCACCAGCACTCGCACTCAGAAAGTGGACGATCCTCGGTTCCTATGTATGTAAACAGAAGATGCCATCCATCACTTTTTTAAGCTTTCCTTTGGATTGATTGATTGTGAGACATAATACTGACATTCGCGGGGATACAGGTGGGACAGCTCAGATCCAGATAGAGCTCCTCCCCCTCTGCCTCTCAACCCTGGTGGTAGTCCAACTACACGAACAAATGTATCGCCCAACATCCAGGCGGTTGCAGCAGGTCTAACCGAGAAGATGCGTGAGAATGCTCCCAGCTCGTACACGACAAACCCGATGCCGTTGAAGCCAGCGTCACCGGAGAAGTCGCTCATCAAGGGGCAGTATCACAAGCGCATGCAAAGTTTCGCCCAGCAGAACGGTGACCCACGAGCGGAGTTCCGCAGCTACTTAGAGAATCGGTCTCCCGAGAGGCCGTCGCGAGCATCCGTCTTCGACAGTGCTGATAAGGCACTGGAGAAGACTCCCAGCCGGCCTGGCTCGTCAAACCGAGACTCAGAAAACGAGACTCCATCGTTCCGCATATCCAACCGGTTCCTAACCAAACCTATCCTGGGAGAGAATACGCCTCCATCTGCGACGATGTTGGCGCTTCAAAACATGAAGCTCCCAGGCGAGAATGAGCCTACGCCGTCGAGTGGCCCGAATCCAGCTGGCAGTAACAGCAGCAACAGCAACACCAGCGGCTTACCCAACCAGACATTCGATGCTCTTTCATCGCAGATTTTGAGTCTGACAAGTATTGCGACCAGCCTGCAGCGAGAGATGGCCCAGTTGAGCCGCCGTAGCAAGGACAATGCCACGGATCTGGTCAGTCTCAAGGCGGCCACTAATGCCCGAGATGAGGACATCAGGAAGAGCCTCCGCGATCTGGCAAATAACATAAGCTCAAAGCTCCTGGATCCTGAAGCAGCAGGAAGGTCAGCTCCTCCCACCCATATATGCCCTGGTTACATGATTGATAATAGAGCGTACGACAGTTCCCCAAGCTCAAGGAAGAGTTACACGCTCCCCCGGATACCCACTCCGAATAGCTTTGCTGCTGCTATGGAGAGAGAACTGTGCGGATCACCCACGCCTATCTCTGATGGCTCCGCGAGCATTGCGCTGCTGGAGAAGGTCTTGCGAGAAATGGCCACGAAAGAGGGCCAGGAGAAGCTGCTCGAGCTTGTCGATGAAATCAAGTCAAGACCGACGAAGAATGAAGCTGACAAGGACGCCGACAAGACAATAACGAAGATGCTAGAGGAGATCCTCAACCTAGTGAAGGACGAATCTGGCACCCGTGCTCTCGTTCGCTCGAGGGTAGTGGCAGGCCTAAGCGACAATGTTGCTCAAGGCCACCGATCTAGATCTCTCTCCCCCTCCGTCCGCCCAGGTGGCTCCGGCCCCGAGGACAGAATCCAGCTCCATTCCGGAGAGGGCCGTCTGAATGTACCCGGCAACGATGTTCTACCTGGAGAAATACTGGATCTTCTCAAAAGGCTAAAGAACAGCGTGGTCGAGGGAGGAGGCCTCACCAACGAAGTCAAAGCCCTCGTCCGGGAACTGCGTGGTGAAGTTCTAGGAATGGGGAGAGACATCGCCAGGAAACTAGATGAAGCCGAGGCTTCTCGAACAGCGGATGCTGGACAGCCAACAGGTCCAAGCAAAGCAGAGGTTGCGGCCATCGTAGAGAACAGTCTTGCTGAGTTGAGGGAACACATGGCGTACATGATTCGAGAGAACCGAAGAGAGTCATTGTCCTCGGAGATCTCTCGAGGAAGTGTAGACAGCACTGATGTCTACAACGCGGTGAAGAACGCTCTATCCGAACTACCACTGCCGCAGCTTGCAGCTTCCGAGCCTCCGTCATCCGGCATGGAGAAGGAGGACATACTCGAGGCCGTCAGGGAGGCCTGGGAAACCTACAAGCCAGAGATTGAACTTCAGAATTTCGGCTTGGAGCGCGATGAGATTCTCGAGTGTCTCTCTGAAGGCTTGAAAGCCTACCAGCCTAAACATGAGCCCAGCCTCACATACGATCAAATGGTTGCTGCGGTCGAAACAGGCCTGAAAAGCTTTACTCCTCCATCGCTAAACGCACAGCCGAGTATCACCAGAGACGAGATCATCTTGACCATCCGTGAATGCCTCGAGAACATCGAGTTCCCTTCGGTGCAGCCATCCGACAGAGAGCCCGGCCTCACACGTGATGATATTCTGGCAGCAGTCTCTGAGGGTATGTCCGGACACAGCGGTCTAACCCGAGAATTGCTAGAATCGGGCATAACACGAGATGACGTCCTGGGTGCGGTAACTGATGGCCTTGCGGCTCACCACGCGGCTGTCAAAGACATGGGTTATTCGGAACCGCAGATTACCAGGGACGACATTGTCTATGCGGTAAACGAGGCGTTCGCTTCGCAGAACACTGCCCTGTCGACCGATGTACGGCCCAGTATTTCACGCGAAGAAATATTGGACACAATCGCCGATGCCCTTGCCAATCAACCATCAACGAGTAAGGAAATCGAGCTGAACAAAGAGGACCTTCACGAAGCAGTTCGGTCTGGCCTTCAGGAGGTTGCTCATGAGACCAAGTTCAACGTCGGCGAGGAAATCCTAGACCGTCTCCATGAGATCCTTGAAGGGATGAAAGATGAGTTCAAGGAGTATTCCGCTGCAAATGGACGGGATACGGAGCAGGTTCTCGATGCCATGAAGGATGGGCTTGAGGTCCTTCGAGGAGAGATCGAGTCCTACGTTGATCGTGCCTCCGATGTTACGGGCAAGGACGAGATTATTGACACAGTCAAGGAAGGATTCAGGCTACTCCAGGCTGATATGGAGAGGACAATAACCGACACTGCTGTTAGTGCGATCGGTGACCGCAACCCAGACACGCCAGAGCTACTGGATGCAATGGAGAAAGAGTTTGAACACTTGCGACAGACCCTCAGCAGTCTCCTGATCCGCAATACTGGATCCAGTGATAAAGAAGAGATCCTGGATGCGATCCGCGATATCGCGGACAACCAGGCAGGTCCTGACACTTCTGCCATTATCAATCCTCTCAAGCAGGAATTCGAGCATCTTCGCGAAACAATCGCCATGAGCATGGTGCGTTCAGAACCGTCCGCTGACAGAGAAGATATCCTGGATGCTATTGCTTCTCTGAAAGACGCCTTCCAGACCGTGCAAGATGAAACTGCACAGAGACGGGATGGTAATGAGAGCATCTACTCCAGCACCGGCGAGCTACTTGACGCCCTTCATGATGGAGTCGATGCAATCCGTGCCGATCTGGATAGAATATTGAACAAACCCTCCGAGAACGACAGCAATGAGATTTTGGAGACCCTGCGAGAGGGTATGGCAGGAATGAAGGCAGAGATGGAATCTCTTCGGGAGTCACAGAAGGAATTTGAGGAGAACAATACCAATCGTGGTAGAGAGCTCATGCTTTCCAACGAGAGCTCACTCGGCAGCGATATCGAGAGTCTGAAAGTACTCATTACGCAGCTTCAGATCAAGGTCGAGGCCATGGAACCACCCGCCGCTGCAGAGCCTGCAGAAGACGCGTTGAAGAGAGAGCACCTTGACGAAGTCCTTGCTGCTGTGCGAGAAGTTCAGGGATCAGTGGCAGGGGCTAGCACCCGTGACTTGCCAACGGATGAGACCCTCGCAAAGAAGGAAGATACGGACGCGATCGAAACCTTGCTGCAAAACACGAAGGCTAAGATTGACGAGATTGTTCTTCCGGAGCCGGACGAGATCGCCAAGGCAGAGCAGCTCTCCACAGTCGAAACTCTTCTTAAAGAGACCAAGGATGCTGTCGATGACTTCGCCGCTCGTATGGAAGCTGAAGGCTCGACCAAAGCCGACATTGAAACCCTCGAGACTCTACTGAAGGACATCTGGGCCTCTATTGAGGAAGTTCAGAACAAGGTGAAGCCTTCTGAGGAGTCTTCCGAGGAGGATACGGAGAAGCTTCTGAAATCAGATTTGCAGACAGTTGAGGCTATGATCTTCCAGGTCAAGAGCCAGCTTGATGATCTTAAGCTCCCCGATGTGGAGACTCTACCAACAAAAGCTGAGATCCAGGAACTCAATGAGCTTGTTGCTGGTTTCAAGGAAAAGGTCGAGATCGAGAATGAGTTCACCGCGCAAGCGTTCGAAGCACGAAAAGTTGAGCACGGTGGCCTTGCGGAGAAGATCGAGGAGGCCAAGTCCGTGGTCGATGAGCTTCGTGAAGAGCTCACCAGCAAGCTTGACGGCAGCGATGGAGGTCTTTATGAGCTGAAGACACTGCTTGAAGGACTAGCAGCCTCCGCAGAGACATTCGGCACTGTTGAGAGCATCAAAGAGCTTACCGATCTCATTAACAACGAATTTGAGCGAGTCAGCAATGACCACGAAGCCACCAAGATTGAGACAGAGGAGCGAGATGCTGGGATCCTAGTCAAGCAGGATGAAGTTCGCGCAGCTATTATCGTTGAGCTTAGCACCAAGCTTGACGAGAAGCTGAACGAAGTCCTTGGCAAGTACGATGAGGCACAGTCTACAGTGCACTCTAAGTTTTCTGAGATCGAAGACCGAGACGCGGCCAATATTGAGGCACTCACCAGCACCAAGGCTGTCGCCGAAGATATCAGGCTCGTCATCGGTGCTATGGGAAATAGTGTCAATGAAGCTTGTGAACGTATGACTGAAGACGCCCGAACATTCTTCGAAAAGGTGGACGAATCCTACAAGAAGATGGAAGAGATGCACAACGAGGTGAAGTCAAGTCAGGAGCAAGCCAAGGCGGAACTAGAGAAGACATCTGCATCTACGGACCGGGTTCAGACAGAGCTGCAAGAGTATCATCCTCAGATCTTGAGCACCATAAAAGACATTTTGTCTATTGTTGGCCAGCATTACGAACATTCTCAGAAATCGACCGAGGAGCTCAAGACTGATCTCTCTGCTATCCCCACCGCCATCCCTCCTCTACTGCCTGCATTGCCACCGCCTGTAGAGGTTCCTGCGGCGGAGAAATATGATGACTCCCACGTGCATGAGAAACTTGACACCTTGCTCAACCACATCTCGAACGCAAACACGTCCACTGCTCAGATGGAGAAGCTTGACGCGATCCAGCAGCAGGTGATGGCAGCATCCCAGCAGATGAACGAGATGTTTACTTTCCAGACCAGACTCATCGAAGAGGACAATGAGAGAAAGAGACGGGAAGCAGATGAAGCCGCCGCTGCCCTGGAAAGGAGCGTTGCAGACAAGGTTAGGGTCGAGGCAGAGATCCTAGGTCTCCACGAAGAGAAAGACTCCCTGCTGAGCGTTATCCAAGCGTTGAAGCAGGAGAAGGAGGATCTCACCAAGCAGAACCATAAACTCTCCAAGGAGCTCTCTGGTCTCGAAACCGCTTTGGATATCCGTCATGAAGAAATGCAGGTTATGGAAGATCGTGCAGAGTCGCTGGAGAGAAGGATCTTGGAAGGTGTTCTGGACCACGCGCGGAGTCTGCTCATCCGGCCGAGTACGACGCGAAATATGAACCTGAGAAGAGTCCCCAGCTCTGCGAGCACTGCTACCAAGGCCAGTCGTGCCAGTATGGCCAAGGACAACAATAGCATTGTCAGCAGCGGTGTTGGGATGGCCCTGAAGCGACGGAGCGCAGTGAAAACCCGATCCGGGTCAGCTGTCTCATCCAGTCCCGGCAAGGAAAGGCGAATTCTGAGCTTGAGTCATGTCACAGGCAACAGAGGCCTGAATGACCGCCAGAGCATGCTCTCCCAGCTCCCTAACAATGGAATCAGCAATATGAAACGGAGTCACTCGGTGAAGTCGAATGCCGCATCCCGGAAAGCTTCCTGGGGAGCACGGAGCTCCATAGGGAACATAGGGAACAAAGAGAACGAGATCTTCAACGAAGAGGACGAAAACCAGTCCGGCGACGACAGTGATGCTGGCACTGAGAGACGCACGAGCTATGGAGGTGACCGCAGAACGAGCTATGCGGGCACCAATGCTGACAGTATGATGTATGGTGCTGGCAGTGCGTTATCTGCCGACCGTAAGGTCAGCTACGCCAGCTCAACAAACGGACTGATTGCTGAGCATGAGGGCTCCATTCTTCCAGAGACCCAGGAGCACGAGGATGAGAAAGAGCATGAGGGTCACGGAGCCCATGACGCTAGTCAGGAAAAGGAGCATCTGGACGATGATCACGAGGCCAGTGATAGCGAGGACGACGCGGTCGAACGCGATGGAAATGCCGACTACGCTGATGCTCATTCTACAGTTGGTGAAGAGGAGGCTTCTGATGAGCACCCTTATGGATTCGACGAGAAAGGACTATCCGAACTGGAACCTCCGCCCAAGATCGGAGACCTGGCTCATCACAGTGACAGCGGTCTGGGAACGGACGTCCCGAGCGGAGCAAGCGCCAACGGGGACTAAAGACTCTGCGTTGTATGCAGTAAAAAGCGAAAAGAAATCATCAGTGTTAGTACCCACATGTTCTGAAGCCATGGTTATGTTTCTTCGTATATGAGAGTCTCAGTCATGTTTGCTGTTGGAAAATGAGCGCTGGAGTGTGGAGTGAATGGGGTTTCTGGCGTCTCTGTCATTCGTTTGTTTGGTGACGAATTTCTTTTGTGCCGCGTTCCTTGCGATTTCTGTTTCCCTTTGTTTTAAGATACTCCACGAGGTACATGCAATACGAGTTGATTGATGCTATCGAAGCAATTGTCCTTCTGTAGATATTATTATTGTAGATGTAGATGTTTGTAGACGTAGGCTCATGTGACCTGGGCAGCTGAGTCAGCGAACCCCAACGCAACGTCATGCGTCCCCAGCAGTCCCAAAGGAGCCACGCGACTCAGGCACCCTTTTCTGGCTGCCTCGGCCCTTTCCGTGACCGACTTCTTACTCTTGCTCTTCTTCTTATTTAAGTATTGTCTATCACCCGCTTCCCTTGAAGATCGTCCTCCAGCTACCGAAGCTGGATGCTCTTGGAGAGCTTCTTTACCCCTCACCGTCCTTGATCATGGCCTCTGTCTGAGCTCCATCTCCTTCCCTAGCCCTATGTCGTCAAGCTCCTCCAACGCCCTATAAGGCTGTAGCACGCTTCTCTTTGACTGTGGTTCCTCCTGGACGTGGTGCTCACTATAGAACTCCACGGCCATGTTGGATCCTCTTCCTCCGCCGCCCCAGTGGCTGCGGAGCTATACAGAACCCTGGGCAGCATATCTCAATCTCCCGACGCTATCAGAGCACATCCATGAGGTGATTGGGGCCTTCGTCGTATACCAGATCATCCACTCTGTCGTATCTCCTATCTTATCCGCACGCCTCTTTCCTAGCATCTATCCGAACTTTAATGCCCGGACCAAGTTGAACTGGGATGTCCATGTGGTTTCGCTGGTGCAGAGCGTGTTGATCAATGCGGTGGCTCTATGGGTCATGTTTGCCGACCAGGAGCGGAAGGCCATGAATGCCGGGGAACGGGTCTATGGATACACAGGAGGTTGCGGTCTGGTGCAGGCACTCGCAGCTGGATACTTCGTCTACGATCTGATCGTTAGCACGGTCCACTTGAAGATCTTTGGAATCGGGATGCTATTCCATGCTGTTAGTGCCTTGTGGGTCTTTAGTCTCGGATTCGTAAGTTCACCAGCTCGTCCTCGTTTGCTTCTTTTATAGCCAATTCAGCACTGGCAGACAGCATGCGAGAATTATCAAGGTCTAACGTGAGTCTGTAGAGACCATTCATAAACTTCTACGCGCCAACTTTCATCCTCTACGAGCTGTCGAGCCCGTTCCTCAATATTCATTGGTTTTTGGATAAGGTCAATATGACCGGCAGCAAGGCTCAATGGTACAACGGAATGACCTTGCTCGTTGTTTTCTTCTCATGCCGCATAGTCTGGGGAACCTGGCAATCAGTCTACGTCTATCAAGATATGTGGACGGCCTTGCAGCATACGTGGTCTGCGTCAAAGTCGAGCTTGCTCGAACCCATAAACATCAGTTCCTCTGTTTTCCAGGAGCGTAACGGGACATTGTGCGTTGATGAGACCTGCGCCAGAGCGAATGCAGAAATCTCCAAGTTCGTTCATCACACCGCAGACGGCATTCCACTGTGGTTGGTCATGACCTATGTGGCGTCGAACCTGACTCTGCATGCACTCAATTACTACTGGTTCTCGAAGATGATCGAGACTGTCCTGAAGCGATTCCGTGAGCCTTCCGCCAAGAAGGTGGACGTCCCCGACATTGTACTCGATGCGGCCGCATCACTTGAAGAGGAAGAAGGCCGCTTCGAGAAGACTACTTCAGCCGTGAACACGGCCGATAATGAGGAACTGAGAAGGAGAAAAGCGTGAGCTGAACATAGATTCAGTGTGCCATTGAAAGATGGGACGGTTGGCTACTATATTATCCCGCTGTTGCTCTATTTCTATTCTTCATCCTGCTGCAAACGAGTAACGAGTCAACGCCGCATAAGGTAGATCACGACCATAGAATCCATTCCACCTTTTGACTCTTGTTTGATTCTAGTTTATGGTTTTTTGCATCCTATTTGCTTGTTCGCTTTGATGTTCTGACACGGCAGCTTGGTTCCAAGTTCGCACTCCGAATGCAAGCGAACAACCACCATTGTCCAAGATTACGAGTTACGTCTGTTTATCAGGGACTCTCTTAAGTTACTAAGTTGCTTTTTCTATATTATCTTCTTGTTTTATAGCTATCTTGGTTTACATCTAGCAGCCACCAAGCTCGGAGATTGGTTGCAGGTTAATAAAGAATATATCTCAACTTTGTATATTCTCATTTTCCATAGACCTCAATAAGACCGTTTGTAAGACCGGGGCCTCTGCAAAGGCTTATTAAAATAAAAGGAAAAACAATAATAGTAAATATTTCTTCCGAACAAGAATCATAAGTCAATACGAATTCAGTAACTTGGTTTAGTTTACATTGAATACAAATCCCGCCGGTCAATGAAAAACCATTCATCCATTTCATCCGTGACATCCACTCCCTGCGAAGCACCAAACAAAAAGATCAGAAGAGAAAAGAAAAAAAAAGAAAAAAGAAAAAAGAAAAGAAAACCGAGCCGCAAAACACCGAACGAATACATTAGAAAAGGGCACTTCCGACGTTAAATAGGACAGCACGGTCTGAAGAATAAAAGAGCAAAAAGTCCAAGCGCCTCCAATAACTGAACCGTAGTTCTCCCTGTTTATTTTGGAGGGGGAAGGTTTCTCGATTCCCCTCTTTTTGTGCTTGCTCGTCTAGTTGCTCTATCAGGACAACAACACCCCCGGGTTTTGAGTCTATCTAGCAGCCGCAGCATCTGGCTTGGCCAACATATATCGAACCGCTTCACGGGCGACAGGTGTCTCCCAGACGCTACTGGTACCGCCGCGACGGAACTCAGGACCAGAGCCATCCTCGCCACCGCCGCGAGTCGCTTCACCGAGAATTGTCTCGAGATCTCTGCGCTGGGAGTTGAGCCAGCGGCGAACGAAAGTCGCCGGATCCTTGCTGAGAGCGGTGTAGAAGGCATGTTTGGCCTTGGAGTGCGTGAGAGCCTGGATGACTAGCGAGAGCTGGTCGTCAAGGGTGTTGATCTGCCGGATAGAGGCCGCGTACTGCGGGTTAGAGGTCAAGGCGATCATCTTCTGGCGTAGAGGATCCTCGACGGCAACACGGATGTCATACACGGTGGGCTTGGGATCCTTGTGGAAATCCTGATCCACGCGGATTGTGTAGGGAAGCTTGATGGGATCGATAGGACTCGTGTGAGCGCTGGTGCTTTCAGGGATTTGGGGGAAGAACATATGGTCACGGCCGAAGATCTATAGAGACAATGTTAGCGTATGCTGTCTTTTTGGACCCGGTCGGAAAGAATTTGTCTGCATACCGAACGCAGGCGCTGATCACAACGGACTTGTCGCTTCTCCTCGTCTTCTTGCAGTCCCATTGCACGAATATAATCCCAGATACCGAGAACAATGCCGCTCCGTGTCTCCTCTTCCGTGTCCAGAACCTCTGCAAGCTCTTTGCTGAGCTTGTACCGCTCCGGGGTCTCATCGCGCACCAGGCTAATGGTAACATTGAGGTTTTCCTGTGATGCCCGCGAGAACTGCAAAGAGTCAAAGTCGGCGGTGGGAGGCAAAGACGTCGCGTTCGGCGGCAGCTGAGGTTTGTTCCAAGTGACGGGCTTGACCTCCTCTGGCTTTGCGGACGGTGCCTTGTCGAAATCGACGGTGATCGTTTTGAAGAAATGCGATAGACGCGGCCGTGGTCGCTTGGAGGCGGGCTTCTTGTCCTTTGCGCCCTCCTGTCCATCCTGCTCCATGGCATCGCCGCTCTGGTCCTCCTCTCCTTCGTCATCACTCTCATCAGAGACTGTAGGATCACCATCATCGTCCAGCAGTCTACCTTCGATTTTCACCTTGTAGCGACCGGAGCCCGGGTTGGCTCCATTCTGCTCCGCCTTCTGCCATGGTTGGTTCTCCACGGTGTTTGTAACCCAGATGCGCAGGGTTCTGTATCTTTTCACCGTTCTGCTGATCGAGTCTTGGATGTCCAGTCTCTTACGGACCATAGCAGCATCAAGTCGCTTCTCGACCTCGCGCAGGCTCTTATACTGCTGCACGCCCTCTCCAATAACAACCTCATCGACCCCATCAGGGACATTCTTATCTGTCGGCTTCCGGCTCCGTCGCAGGGCAGCATCGTTCGACTGCGCCATGGTGCGCTGAGCGGCCATGAGTTGAGGATTGGGCACTGCCTGTGGTGGCAGTGGCACGGACATCACTGGCGCTGCAGAAGTTGCCATGTCAGTCAAAAGAAAAAGAAAAAAAGTACAACCACACTAGCTGCGATGCAGGACACTATCGTACCTGGGCCTGGGGCACCACGACGAGGCGTGGCAGGGGAGCGCTGCGCGGCCTGAGGATAGCCTCGGGCATAGTTGGGAGGGATTGGAGCGTTCATGCTGGTCACAAGCGGGTAATCCAAGCCCGCAACAAGATCGGGTCGTGGTCCGTGGAGCCCTTTGTTCTTCAAGCGCCGTGCCTATCGAAAGTCTGAGTTGTTGGGCCGTCAGAAAGGGTCTGGTTCGCCGATGGTTCTTGGGCGAGTTTGAAGCGACAAAGTCGCGATGGGCGCTTGTTGCGCTCCCGCGCCAGTGCGCTTTACCCCTTGCGGAAGTCACCTTTTCACGCTCGAACAAGGCAGAGTATATCTGGTACAAGCTGCTACTTATCGCATAATCGGATGGAAATATGTCTCGTCTACAGGAATACAAGAACTCTTTCATGGTCTTATTTCATGACAAGATCGAATCATTGATGCGTCTACCTACACGTCCGGCTCTTTTTCGCCGCCTGGTATATCAAGCACCGTCCGACCACCGTATGCTCCCAAAGTCATCACATTTCAGAAATTCCACTAAACAGGGCAGGCTTTACTCGAGAAGAGAGGCCTGGTTAGTATACAGCACTTCTACCACGTTGCTTAGCTTCTCGATGGTCTCCAGCGCGGCATCGTAGCCCTGGTCCCGCTCGGTCTCGTCGTACACAATCAAGCAGCCAGCACCCTGGTCCAAAACGCCGATAATAACCTTATCCAGGATCATCTGCGATAGCTTTCTCTCAACCTGCTGAGTGTCCAGTCCAACCATCTTGGCAATGTGGTCAATCTCGACCCTGCTGAACGGCTCGATCACCTTGATGAGGTTCTGCTCCAGCATCGCATCGTACAGCCTGCGCAGGTGGTTTCGAATAAAGGTATCACCACCCAGTTCGTATCGGTAATCCGACAGTGCCTTCTCATATTCCTCCAGCGACCGGTTGGCATGGGCCCGAGCCACAGCCTTCATGGCCTCCAATCTGGTGCTAGCGTACTTAAGAGCCTGTTTCGAGGCAAGCAAGGTAGTAACATCATCCACGGCATTCAACATAATCTTGCACAGAAGCATGTACTGAAGGGCCGCGGTGGCCTTGGGTGCGTCGTCGAGAGAGCTGTAACCCTCGAGGGCTTCGATGAAGTATGAGAAGGCGGTGTTGAAGTCCTTGTCCTCCGCGTGGAGCATGCCACTTTGCATATCAAGACCGGCCTGTACTTGCGGAGGGGTGTACACAGAAGCAGCAGATGTTCGTGCAGCTGTGAGCGCAGCACGCGCTTTGGGCTGGTTACCCAGTGCATGGTAGACACGCGACTCCAGCAGCTGAACCTCCACCAGCATCAACTTGTCATCCAGACGCTTCAGCTCCCGCAACAGAGAGTTGATTAGCGTCAAGGCATCGTAGTATGTCTGCTTCTGCATATAAATCGTGACGAGTCGGGTTTCGAGGTTCTGTCTCAAGAAGGATCGTCGTTCTGACACTGCCCATTCTATGCATGACTTGATGACGTTGATTTGGATATCGAGGGTGTTCGGGATCTCGCTGAAAATGTCGAGTAGCTGGCGAACTGTATAGCGGACTGTCAGAATTGTTCAGACGATCGGATCTCTGCAAAGTAAGTGACTCACCTAGCTTCGCCGTCTTAGCTTTAGCAAACGAGGAGAAGGCATCGCGGCTCGTCCTGATGAGTTCTGAGAGTTCCTGCGGCTTCTTCACATCACGGTACAGCTCTCCCAGCCCGATCAAAGCTGCCTCATAGTCGCGCGAAGAGGCTTCCGTCGAGCCTGGCCCCTTGGAGAGGATATCCCGGTAGATGCTCTCTGCCTTGGAGGCGTCCTTCTTAGAGATCGCCTTTGCTTCCTCTATCCGCTGGGCGGCTGGTGACGTGGGAGCCATCCTGGGACAAGTACAATTATACTATAGAGGTGAAAAGGACCAAAGAAATGCGTAGGCGGCGAGGGAAGAAGAACGTCGTGGGGGTGAAAGTTGGAGCTGGAGCTGGGCGAGCAGTTGAGGTCTGGCGATGTTGCGTAGGTCGGTTGGCGGCCTGGAAACTGCGGCAGCCCAGCTCCGCCGGAAGAGCCAATCACGCGGCAGCCCGCCGAGGCGGTCGATCGCCGTCAAAAAGATCTGGAAATTTTATGTCTTAGTCTATGCACGGAGTATTTTCCTCATCAACCATAGAGCAGCATGGTGAGTTTCCTATGCAAAATTCTTCTTGGCCGCTATCGTACTGACTGTCTATAAGAAAATCAAGGCTCTCTCTCGCTCCGCTGCCTCGCAGCAGGCGCCTGGCACGACTGTCGCCAGACAGCACAGGAACCTAGATCCTGCCCAGCATCCGTTCGAAAGAGCGCGAGAATACACTCGAGCTCTCAATGCGACGAAGATGGAGCGAATGTTCGCTGCACCCTTCGTCGGACAGCTGGGAAGTGGCCATGTTGACGGTGTCTACACCATGGCCAAGGATCCAGGTTCTCTCGAACGTTTCGCAAGTGGAAGCGGTGATGGTGTGGTAAAGGTTTGGGACACCACCAGTCGGGAGGAGATCTGGACGACACAGGCGCACGAGAATATCGTCAAGGGAATGTGCTGGACGCCCGATCGAAAGGTTTTGTCGTGCGCCAGTGACAAGACAGTCAAACTTTTCGACCCGTATAACTCGGCTCAAGAGGCTCCCCCGCTGGCAACTTGGCTAGGCCAGGGCGCCTTTACGAGCATTACGCATCATCGTGATCGTCCCTCTTTCGCCGCGGCTTCCTCTGTCATTTCGATCTACGACCTGTCGCGACCTTCTTCGACACCTGCGCAGACACTTCACTGGCCTACTGCCACCGATACGATCAGATCTGTGGCTTTCAACCAGACTGAAACTTCCATCTTGGCATCTACCGCTACAGACCGTTCCGTTATTATGTATGATCTTCGTACAAACTCGCCTCTGGCCAAGGTTGTGCTGAAACTCGCCTCCAACGCGCTGGCATGGAACCCAATGGAGGCATTCAATTTCGCTATCGCAAACGAAGATCACAATGCGTACATTTTTGATATGAGGAAGATGGACCGGGCATTGAACGTGCTCAAAGACCACGTCGCTGCTGTTATGGATGTGGAATTCAGCCCGACTGGCGAGGAGCTTGTCACTGCTTCCTATGATCGTACCATTCGTCTCTGGAACAGAGCCCATGGTCACTCGAGAGATATCTACCATACGAAGCGTATGCAACGGTACGTGTTGTCCTATCGATTTCCTTGGTGTGTGTATACTAATCCCGTGCTACAGTGTCTTCTCCGCCAAGTTCACCCCCGATAATCAATACGTCCTGTCCGGCTCGGACGATGGCAACATCAGAATATGGCGCACAAATGCTTCGTCGAGAAGTGGCATCAAGAGTGCCCGCCAGAGGCAGAAATTGGAGTACGATCAGGCTCTGATCAACAGGTATTCGCACATGCCGGAGATCCGCAGAATAAGACGTCACAGACGTCTGCCGAAGGTTGTCAAGAAGGCGGGTGAGATCAAGAAAGAAGAACTGGCGGCTCTCAAGAGAAGAGAAGAGAACGTCCGCAAGCACAGCAAGCCCGGCAGCATGCCACGTCGCAGCGAGCGCGAGAAGATGATTCTCACGACCGAGCAGTAATCTTGTCGTGCAACTGTGAGAAACATGACTTGGTTTCGACAGTCTACAATTCAGCGTTTACTTATACTGGTTACCAAGCTTGGCGGGAGGATTACATTCATCTTTCGTGCCACGCGCTAATCAGGCTCACCCGGAGCCTTACATATACATAAAAATACGATTATCGGCAGAGATCGCCTGGGTCTATGTACATCGGGACAGACTGGAAGCTAGCCGCATCATCGTTCCGCGTTGATAATCTCCAGTTCGCTTTCTGACGTCTGATCTTGTGAATGGGATTGCTGCTGCGCAACGTGTTCTGCAGCGGATCGGACTACGGCTGTATCGATGCCGCTCAGGTAACGAGCAATCCTCTGGACCCCGACGGGCAGTGCCGCGTACAAGTTGACAAGCGTGGCAAAAGCAGGGAGCCTGATGACTCCCCCATTGCCGCTGTCAATGGCAGAAATGATAGCCTGAGCGACTTGGACGGGTTCAAGGACTGGGGCAAAGAAACGATTGGGCGTTTTTATTCTGTCGAAGAGCGGAGTCGACATCTGTCCGATTTCAACAAGTAACATTTTCACTCTCTCGTGGTCTCCGGATGCTCGCAGCTCAGCCTCCAGGGTTCTGTGTAGAGCACTTAGACCCGCCTTGCTGGCCGAGTAGTCCGAAAGGCCCGCCGCAGAAAGCTGGCCCAGGACGGAGCTGACGTTGACGATGGTACCGCCATTCTCTGCTTCGAGCATCCCTGGGAGGAACGTCTGGCAGGTATGGAATGGCGCGAGCAAGTTCGTCTGAATTGTCTTCTTGACGGCGTTTGTAGAGAGGGAGAGGAACGGCTGTCCATTGATTCCCGCCGCAGCGCAATTGATCAACACCGTAGGTGTACCGAGCTGCAAAGATAGCATGTCAGCGAGATAGAGCAATAACCAGATGAATGCACGTCAATCCAAGTACATCCAGCTAGAGTATATTAACTGGTAAATGACATACGTCTTTCTCGATCATCCTCGCAGTCTTCTCTACTTCCTTCCTATCCCCCACATCACACTTGTAGTACTCAACGCCAGACAACTCCTGCCATCCCTCGATTTCCGCTGCCTCTTTCACATCCAACACGGCGACGCTGACTCCACGCATACCGTAGATCTGCGCAATCAGCTGTCCCAGCCCACTCGCACCGCCCGTGATCACCACGACCTCTTCACCCAGGTCAACCGTACGAGGCAACCCGAACGCGATGCGCTCGCTGACCATCTGCGCCACAGTGTAGACCGTCAGGAGGATCGCGTACGAGATCGCGATGATCATCGCCGGGTGCTCGTAGGGCGTGACCTGGGCGCGCAGACAGAGCACGATGATCCAGGCGATGAAGGGGTGGAGGAACGTGCGGTTCAGGACCGCCAGGAAGAGGTCAAGAGTCAGGTATTCGTGCCATGCTTTCTGGCGGGTTGGTGTGGATTTCGACGTAGAGTGCACGGTTGGGATGGACGACATTGCGATTTGGTCTCTCGCCAGTGATTTCTGATTGCTTTTTCTTCGTCGTTTTCTGGTTCAGAGCAGGGAAGGTAGTAGAATTGGCCGTCCAGCGGAGTTTCGTGATGCGGGTAAGTTAGTGAGTTGATTAAGTAGAGAGAATATCGTGGATTAGATCGTGTACATGGCCGTAACTTTCTTTGAATAATGTGAAAAATCAAAAGAGATCGAGGAGAAGGTAAAGATATGCCACGGAGATGTAGCTAGCCAGCTGGGTCAAAAGCCCACCCAAGCTCCAGGTTCAAACCCGATGTTCGTAGATAATTAAATCACGGATGAGGCGCCCCTCGGGGAAAGCTCCAAGATCGTCCTCCTTCTTAGCGTGGCGTGATCTGCACCATCTACTTGATCACATACGCGAGTGATTATTGCTTCTGCCCCTCTCCATCATCTAGAGGAATGATCCTCATCGTGCGATTTCCACTGAAGATATGGGTGTAGCTGTTAATTCTTTAGAGACTTGTATCTCTCTTGGAGAGGAAAGGAACATAGAGCCTGCAGAGCTCTCTCAGTTGTTATTTTCTTTTTCCTGTTCGCAAAACAATAGACCCACTGGTCTTTTTTAAGTTGGTCCCTGGAAGGGATCCAGGATGAAACCAAACTGCGACACACGCAAAACACACGGCCTGCAGTCTATACGGCATTTCTACCCGGGCTTGATTGTCTCTTTTGCGTCTCGAGTTGGGACTGTTTGCGGAGATACATAGCACCGCCCTTTAAAAAAGTCCCCGCTGCATCATGCTGTCGAGATTACTGTCGTGGACGAAGCTGTAAGAGTGCTGAAATTCTTCTCTTCACTCCGTTGCAAAATAACTCTTGTTTGATTTCCTGTTCAATGATGGGGCTTTCCCTGATGGGTTTGGAATTTCTCTCAGGCTGAGGTCTTCGCACTGGGCAGACTGCAACTCTGCGATGCGGGGATGGTTTGTCTCCGCACTCAGGAATTGAAGCCCGAGTGCATACTTAGTTGGTGTGTACAACGCTCTTTCGGTTATACATAGTTCCAATTGGTTTCTATATCATGTATCGAGTCCTTCGGTAGTCCGCTTCAATATAATGTTACCATATCTATTCGATGTTCGATGTCTGAGCGCGATTTCGGACTGCGGGGAAAGCTTATCATAGCCATATCGGAATATATAAATGGAGGCATCCAGAACCGATAACAAGCGCTTCTACGACCCAGTTCCTAAAAAAACAAATATCGACAAATTCCCCACCAAGACTGCCATCGGGTCATAAGAACAGACAACTATGATAGAGGCCAAGTCGATACGCACTCTGAAAGGCGTTCGACTAGCTGGAACCCCACCCGATTCTCTTTGGAATCTTAATATCAAAGATCCAGAGGAAGATGACTCAAAAGGGATCATTGAGTCGATAATACCATACCCCCCACCAACACCACAGGGAGAAGTCGTTGCTTCATCGTATCCTCTCGTTCTACCTGCATTGACACATCCTCACATCCACCTGGACAAGGCCTTTGTCCATTGCGCTCCGGAGTATGCAGACTTGCTTCCATCAACGGGCTCATTTCAGGAAGCATTATCATATACGAGCCAGGCAAAAGCAAAATTCACAATACCAGACCTCCTTCGGCGGGGAGGATGGCTAGTTGCAGAGTCTGTGGCGTCGGGGGTCACGGCCATGAGGGCATTTGTCGAAGTCGACAACGCCGTCCAGTTGACCTGCCTGGAAGCGGGTATCAAGCTCAAGGAAACGTGGAAAGACTCTTGCTATGTCCAACTAGTATGTTTCGCCCAGGATCCTATATTATCTGGCCCTCACAGAGACGAGAATCGACGCCTTATGGAGACTGCTATTCGGAAGCCCGAGGTGGAAGTTATCGGCACAACGCCCTACGTCGAGGCCACAATCTCAGATGCGAAACAGAACATCGAATGGGCCATCGACAGGGCTATAGAGCTGGGAAAGCACCTCGACTTCCATCTTGATTACAATCTCGATGGCGGCAAGGAAGCACTGATATGGCACGTCGTATCTACTCTCCACGAGAAGGGCTGGACCACCAAAGCACCTGGGAAAAGAGTCATGCTCGGCCATTGTACTAGACTAACCCTCTTCTCTGACGAGGAATGGACGCGACTTGCAAGCCTGATTCAGGACTACGGCCTTCCCATCAGCTTCGTCGGACTTCCAACTAGCGATATCTACATGGCCTCTCCGCCAGATGTGTCGGCTAGTCCACCACAAGTTAAACCTCGGGGCACACTCCATGTACCAGACATGATTCGCAAATATGGCCTCGATGCTGTCATCGGTGTGAACAATGTTGGAAACGCATTCACACCCTGGGGAGGTCCTGACCCGCTCTCTCTCGCTTGTCTCGGCGTAGGCATCTATCAGAGGGGCACACAGGCTGACGCGGAATTATTATACGAATGCGTCTCAACTCGAGCTCGTGCTGCAATAGGTCTTGATGGGCCATCGTCGGGGTTATCTCTGCAAGAGCGCCAGCGTGCCGACCTTCTCATTCTATACAATGTCGACGAGACAGGCCTTGGTATCTCAAGAGCCAGACATACCGTGGCGGAGTTCGTCTGGGATCCTCCAGGGAGGATAAGCAGGGGTGTGGCATATACTGGTCGACTGGTCATTAAACCGTTTGCAGCTGATAGAGCAGCCTCGAGCCCTGGCACAACAGTACTTCTTGTATGACGATTTCAAAATACCGCCGTATACAGACTCAAGGTGACCTGGGGCCCGCGGAGATTACTTCGCCGACGAGGGCTGCAGTGATATAGTGATACAGTGATACAATACAAACCGTGGTTCGTTTCCTATATCGGACTATTTAAAGATACATTTTGGGCCCATCAGATGGAGAGGATAATATGGAATACGAACATCAAAGCCTTTCAGGACTTACTGCGTTACTACTAAATATGTGAGGGGATTTTGAATTTCTAGTAGTCGGATGTTGTAGAGGAGCACTGAGAATGGAGGTTATCGATGATAATGTATGGAAACTCCCCGTGACCACAGGCACAGTCTCAATTGATACAGACTTTTAATACACCATTTTCATAGAGTACATAGTATTTCGTGCAAAGTATGTTGGTGAACCCATACTTCCCCACCAAGATACGCTTCCGCGGGACCGAAAAATTTTCTTCCTGGCTGCTCAATGTCAAAATCATCCGAACAGTACGCAAAAAGAGCACCACCCTGGCCAGAAGGGACACACAATAGCTCGACCATGAAATATTTTCAAAAAAGAAAAAAAGAAAGCCGAAGTGGAAATGTCCGGAATTGAGCCGAACGCGGGGGTCGAACCCGCAGCCTTGCGGTAACCATTGGAGATGATAAGAGCCGCACGCTCTACCGATTGAGCTAGCCCGGCGGCTTTTGATGACGGTTTCAGGTCGCTGAGAATTATTACGCGCTCCCACTAACAGTTAGTATTCCTGCCATTTCTGCCTTTGCTTTTGCCGGTCCGTGGAGGGCGTAGCTGAATGTCGGACAGGCCGGATCGTCGAGTAGCATGTCCAGATCTTCAGGCGTCATAGGTATGCGGAAACCGTTGCCAGCTCGTGGGTAGAGCCGGTGTTCTTCTACTTCGTACTCGGATGATTCAGAAGACTCGTCGTCGTCTCTCTTCTCAGCAGGGGCTGCTGTCGTCTGGCGAGATGGAATATACGCACTTCCAGCTGCATTCTCTGGAAAAGAAGCAGTCACCACTGGAGTAGATAGTGTTGCTGCGGACCTTTCAGAAGAAACAAGCCTTGACGCTGGCAGGTCTCTCAGATTCGATGGGAACATAGGCAAAGAAGGATTGCGATCCGAGATAGTCATGAGGAGGTTGACCAGTCCTGAATGAGAGAGACTGGATAAGTAGGCTCGTTTCTCGACCGCGGAGAACTGCTCCCCACCGACTTCAGTTGGCGGGATCAGAGTTGATATTTGCGACGATTCAAAATGAGATTGTAGTATCGGCCTAGTAATTGTAGGAATCTCTTCGGCTGGACGCTCTGTTGGCCTGCACTCGTGGCAGAACCATTCCGCCTCCTTCACTGTTACCACGTCCTTCTCGATCGGTGGATCGTGGCAGAACTGATGCCAGGCTCTATTGCATTCATCGCAGAACACGATCATATTAGTGGACGGGCCGTGGCCTCTCTGGCAATGTATGCAGTTGACATTCATCTCTTTCCCCTTGCGATAGACACGTCTGCGCTTCTTGGCCGGACTGTTTTGCGGAATAGAACCATCTGCCACATGAGGTGACTCTTTCTTCGGCTTTGGAATAGCAGCGGGAGTCGATGGTGGCGCGTAAATTGAAGGACGATTTACCTGACGCCCTGACTTGGTTTGTGTTGCGACTGGCGTAAAGTCAGAGGACTCGTCTGAGCTGGAATCTCCCGCCTTGATGACTTCTTCATCACTGCCACGTTTCCTCCCGCGTTTCTTTGAACCTTTGGTACCGTTTGAAACTCTTCTGCGCTGAATAGGGGATGCTGTTGCTCTTTGTGCTTTCTTAGTGGATATTCCAGCTGATTGGATAGGAGCACTGGAAACCACAGGCGGCGGCGGCTGCAACGGCGTCGCTACTGGCGCCTGAGGTTTTGGTGCAATCACAACAAGACCTCCTTTTGGAGCGATGTTCTGCGGCAAGAGAGTAGTCTTTTGAGGTACACTGGATGTCGGCTGAGAAGCGGGGCCAGAAAAAGGGGGTGTAGGCAACGATATGAACGCCGAAGACACCCTCATATTGTCTGGTTTTGTATTTAAATTCGTATTATCGCCGCTGACTGACGAAGGAGATGGTGTGTGTAACACCGGGTTCTTCCCCGGAGTATTTGAACTATCTCTGATATCACCAAGGATATTGGCGTTCACCCGGGCAAGAAGCTCTGTTGTTGAAGGAGACAGTTTCGGGATCAGTGGAGCATTTGGTGCAGTCTCTTTTGACTCTGCGACGGCAGAAGTTGAATGTGAAGCCTGCCCAAGATTGTGTGTTGCTTGTTCTTGCAGTGAATTGGCAAGAGGTAGATGCTGGTCCGCCGCGCTGGTGGCGTCGGCTGCCTGTACCTGGTTTTCCGCAGACGAGGCGTCCGGGGCTGGATTCTGCTCTGACATATTCCTTAATTAGAAACAGGCGATCCAGATGCAGGCCAGAACCCTTTATCTGAACATGAATATATCAACAGCTGTCGACCGAAGGGTTGAGTGGCTGAAGCGATAATGGTCGGAGCAAGTCTATATATCATCACGTGATGGAATCCGTTTTCCCCACTCCGGATAGAGAAATCCATTAGGTACTACAACAGCTCGGCTTAATGATGCAAGATTATGGACAATTACCAATATCAAGAGGCTTATATATGTATTTACAATATATCCCGGAATAACCTCTTGCGGGTGAGTATTTGCGCATGGCAGACGACTCATTGTGTTTAACACTCCCTTTGACCAGGCTCAGATTGCGCATAGAGCGCAGGTAGAATGTCTGTACTCTACGATACCACCCCGTCCTTCTTCAATTCATGTATTTCGTTTTCACCATACCCTAGAATCCCGCCAAGAACCTCGTCGGTGTGTTGGCCGAGGGTCGGAGGAGGAGTTCTGATACTGGGATTGGCGTGGGAGTATTTAATCGGCGTGTTCACAAGCTTGATGGGACCGCAGGCCGGGTGTTCGATCTCTTGAACCATCCCTCGAGCTTGAACTGTCGAATTATCAGTAACCCCTTCACTCGATTGCGTTCCGAATACTTTACCATGTGTGTGATTCAGTGTGCCTTGAATGTCGTTGACAGCAGCATATGGCATACCACTCCCTTCAAAGATCTCCAGCCATTCTTGCGTTGTCTTCTGTTTTGTGATATCTTCGATCATGCCGTCAATATCGGCACGATGTTTTACTCGGACACTGTTCGTGACGAATCGAGGGTCTTCTTTCCATTCAGGGTGACCGAGTCTGTCACTCAAGACACCGAACAATCTATCGTTGCCTCCACCGAAGAGGATATCGCCATCGAGGGTCTTGTAGCTCCTGTAGGGGACAATGGATGCTAGAAGAGTTAGACGGTCTTTGACACAGGGATTGGGATAAGCCACTTACGGTGTGCTGTGCCCCATCGCCCCGAATCCTTCTCTCCGGAGATCAACGCGGAGCTTGCCAGGTTGGAGAGAGTGGCAACCTGGCAGTCACTCAGACAAGCATCTATATGCTGGCCTCTACCTGTCCTAGCTCTAGCGAGGAGTGCAGCCATGATTGCATTGGAAGTGTATAACCCTGTCGTCAGATCCGTGACAGCGACTCCCACTTTCACCGGTGGGCCGTCCCTGGATCCTGTGATGTGCATCAAGCCCATCTCGGCTTCCACCATAACATCGTAGCCAGCTCTGTTGCTGTATGGACCAGTCTGGCCATAACCGGTGATGCTAGCATAGATCAACTTGGGGTTGATCTTGCTCAGTGTCTCGTAATCCATATTGTACTTCTTCAAGTTCCCAGGAAGATAGTTCTCAACCAATACATCGCATTCCCGCACAAGCTTGTGTAAGATTTCCACACCTGACTTGTGGGCGAAAGAAAGACCAACTGACTTTTTGTTGCGGTTTACCTTACAAAAGCTGTCAGCTTGGTATATACGGGGTGATCATAAAGGGTGCAGTACAGCTAAGTAATAAGCGCTTTCACCTGGGCCTTCCTTTGAGCCTTCTTTATACTTGGCATAGGGCGGGCCCCATGCTCGAGTGTCATCTCCTCGGACAGGATGTTCGATCTTGATAACGTCTGCTCTATAGAAAGATGTATATTGAGCAAATGTATTTCCGGCAGGATCGAGGTTGGCGGCAGTCTTCTTTGACCGATGCGATGCACCTACCCCAAATCACCAAGAATCTGCGTACAATAGGGCTTAATGGCAATATAATCAGCATCCTCGTCGACAGAAATTCGTGAAATTCGCCCGTTCAAGAGAACTTACACCGGCAAGCACTCTAGTCATGTCAAGAACGCGTATACCTTCCAGTGGAAGCGTACCGTCTGGCAAAGGAATCCCCGTTGATAAAGTGCGCCATTGTGCTGTTCGATTTAGACTAAAGGTTGACAGACCTGGCCTCCGTGCGATGGTCCGTAATGCCAGAGAGACACCCATTATGGCTTCAGTAATTGACCTGGGAATCTCCCCGGACTCGTTAACTGCAGCTGCGGGCAGCTTTAATAGTTGCGGAGATCGCTGCGCAGCCGAACTGTGATACGGCCAGAGCTCCGAGAAAGCCCCACGAAGCCGAGGTCAACTCCCGCAATCGCGTTGCTCATCTTTCCCGGAAGATCCGTCGACGATCGATTCTATCGCTGGATTCTATACTTGCCCGTCGCCATGTTTACCGGCCTCGTTGAGACGATCGGGAGTGAGTCTCTCGGAGCACAGAAATAGACTCGCAGAGTCTCGGAGAGCTGACCATGTTTTAGCGGTCACGTCCCTCGAGCCCCTCGACACCAGCGCAAGCGGGGGCGGGGGAACATCGTTGACGATATCTGACTGTGAGGAGATCCTCACAGATGCCCATCTTGGAGACAGTATCTCCGTGAATGGTATGAAAATCCTTTGATACTATATTTTAAATACGACCAACTGGTGTTTGGGAAAGCAACTTGCTGAGATTTCAATCGCGGATGAAAAGGAACATGCCTCACCGTCACCTCCTTCGATAAAACATGGTTCAAGGTTGGAGTCGCGCCTGAGACTCTGAGGCGCACAAACCTTGGATCCCTACAAACCAACTCGCGCGTCAATCTCGAACGTGCTGTCTCTGCGTCGACTCGTATGGGCGGTCACTTTGTCCAGGGCCATGTCGATACCACCGCGAAGATCCTCTCGGTCACCCCGGATGGGAACGCGCTTACGTTCAGGGTGCAGCCTCGGGACAAGAGTGTCCTAAGATATATCGTGGAGAAAGGTTTTGTGACATTGGATGGAGCTAGTCTGACTGTGACCAAGGTCGTTGATGGAGAAGATGGATACTGGGAGGTGATGCTCATCGCGTATACACAGGAGAAAATTGTCACTGCCTCTAAGAAGCCCGGAGAAGAAGTCAATGTGGAAGTTGATCAGGTGGGCAAATACGTCGAGAAGAGTGTCGAGGGCTACTTTGCTAGAAGTGCCGGAGGGGACTTCAACATTCTCGAGAAGATTGTTTCGAGGATCGTTGAAGAAAAGCTCAAGAAATGAAAAGTACTAATGATATCATGGTGCAATGATGAGCAACGCCTTAAATTAAACTACGCATGAAAAGTGTACGAAATTAAACGCGCATGAAGTTCAGAGATTTCTATTTCCGCTTGATCATCAAAGAGAGGGCTATCTTCGTCGTACGTGGACCCGATGTAGAAAATAGAATATAGAAGTCATTCCCCCTAATAACTGGGCCAGAAGATTCCCAGGTGGAATCTGATTGCAAACCTTTTATCGAAAGAAACTCCCACCCCAACTAATGGAAAGTGAATATCCTGGTTGCGCCAGTGGCCCTGAAAGTCCGTGGCCTGAACAAAATCAGGCCAACTTCATCACCGCAACGGAACGGTGAGTGTAGAGGAGGATGTAGTGTTCTCAGATGCTATCCCACGGTCTCAGAGTGAAGCGGCGCGATTTGAAAGTATGCATGGACATCATGCCATACCTTGCTCTCGAGTAGTGCTCACTCGCTGCCAATGTATGGATCTGGCCCGAAGCAGTATTCCAGCATTAATTTGTATCCTCCCATCTTGAAAGGAGCTGGGAACCAGAACGAGCCTTTCAAACGTGATAAAAAGTATATCAAACACTTGTCCGCCAAATGACTCAGTGGCATCGAATATTTAAGCTCATTCCTCCATAGACTCGTCTTCGCTTCCCTCGTCTTGATCTTCGACTTCCGCATCTTCATCATATTCATCGCTCCAGTCATCCATGTCCTCATCTTCATCCCCCTCCTCCTCCTCTTCATCATCGCTAACGGCCTCTCCATTGGCTCTGGCCTTAGCCTTCTCAGCCTTTTTCCTCTCAACGTTTTCCTTCTGCTCCTTCTTGCGCTGCTCCTTTTCTTTGATCTTTTTATTCCAAGCAGCATCCATCTGCTTGACCTCAGCCTCAGTCTTGGACCTGAAAGCATGCCACATGACTCTGCCTCCGCACATGCCCTCTTCGACCTTAGTCAATCTCAGCTTCATACGGGGACCGAGTTCGACCAATTTTACGGCTCGCTTCTCAACGCCCGTGTTTCTCGTCATCTTCTCTGGTTTCTTCTCTCCAGCTTTCATGCGCTGGAGCTCACGCTTATTCAGAACCTTCTTCGTCGTTGTGCCTGCCACCTCCACTTCTGCATCGGTGTCGAGCTCTGTTTCACTAGCAGAGGTGTAACCAGCCGCCGATGGATCAAGTAGATAGTCTGCAGCATCATCAAACTTTCCTAGATTTGGAATAGCGGACTTCTTTTTGTCTTTATGACGCAGCTCAGTCGCATCCAGTCGTCTAATGCGCTTCGGTATTCCCGTCTTCCTTGTCGTAATAGCATAGTGTCGAACATTCAAGACGTATGAATCCTGACCTTCACCAGTTGCGGGGCCGAGCTCTCTGTTGACCAACATAATACGACGAATGGAAGTCAGAGGTGTTGCCTGCGGCGAGATGGGTGGGAAAAGTGACTGGAACACAGTTGTTGCAAGGGATTCAAGATGCTTCGGCACTTTCGATTTCTCAGTCGCACCGGGGGAATTAAAATTGTTCATGACCAGAAGAGGAGGCGTCTTGTGATCCTGGCCGCCGGTTCTTGGGTGCTTCTGAGCTCGCGCAATGTCTTTGCAGAGCGAGTAATTTTCGATCTTGAAATGCATCGTCGGTCCGCGGGGAGTCAGCGCCAGACGCATATTCGTATTTCCTGTGCTAGATTTGGAGAAAAGCATAAAGTGAGTGACCCCCAATGGACCAGCCATGGTTGTATAGTCCTTCAATTTGTTCGATTTGCGTTCCTAAGAATGCGGATATTAGTAAAAGTCAACCAGAAAATTTATCTGCTGGCAGGTCTCACCTTCAACCGACTTGCTGTATCAGGCTCCATCATCAATCGCACATCCTTAACCAACTGGCTGACGCTTGAACCGACTTCTGAGGCGCCAATGCGAATGACCATGGACTTTGGAGACCGGCTCATGGATGCAGCGCCATTCTTGACAGTACCGGAGCTGGTCTGCACCGGACGGTGAGTGCGCTTCTTGACACGTCTCTTCGCCATTTTTGAGGATAAGGACAGAAGAGATCTAAGAGGATGAAAGTATTGCAGTAATGTTGATTTCTGCGGCCTGGAACTTTTTCTTTCTAGACGGGAACAAAATTGGTCGGAGAAGCAGGCGGATCATCGATTTTGCGGCGCGCCCGATTTAATTTTCTCTCTTATCGCCGATCCACTCCGCCCAAAATTTCCGCGGCAGTTCGACAATCAGGAGGTAAACCACAACGATGCCGGCGATTAAGAAGAGAAAGGTCGCCCATGAGGGCTCAGAATCCCCCGCCTCGTCTGATGCTAGCGATGTCGAGTCTTCGAGATCTTCTAGCCCCGTCGAAGACGATAAGAAGCACGATTCGGAGAGCAATCAGGACGGTGGAGAGACCCCCGCAAAGACGCAGCAGAAGACTTTCAGAGATTTAGGAGTCATCGAACCTCTCTGCGAAGCATGCGATGCTCTTGGATACAAGGCTCCAACGGCCATCCAGGCTGAGGCCATCCCGCTAGCTTTGCAAGGCCGCGACTTGATCGGTCTGGCAGAGACCGGATCAGGAAAGACAGCAGCATTTGCTCTTCCCATTCTTCGTATGGTCCCACCAGCCCATATTCCTGCATAGACAGCTGCTAACAATATTATAGAGGCCCTAATGGAAAAGCCACAGTCACTATTTGGTCTGGTACTGGCCCCGACTCGAGAACTAGCATATCAGATCTCCGAATCCTTTGAAGCCCTGGGCTCAATCATAGCAGTACGGTCCGCAGTCATTGTCGGAGGAATGGATATGGTATCGCAGGCTATCGCACTCGGAAAGAAACCCCATATCATTGTTGCGACTCCTGGTCGCCTAATGGACCACCTGGAAAACACAAAGGGTTTCTCGCTACGGGGTCTGAAATACCTTGTCATGGATGAGGCCGATCGACTGCTAGACATGGACTTTGGTCCCATCCTCGATAAGATCCTCAGGTTTCTCCCTCGTGAGCGACGTACCTATCTGTTCTCCGCGACAATGAGCAGTAAGGTCGAGTCTCTGCAGCGTGCCTCGCTCCAGAACCCACTCCGAGTGTCCATATCCTCGAATAAGTACCAGACAGTGTCGACCCTCCTCCAGTCCTTCTTGTTCCGCCCACACAAGCATAAAGATATTTATCTCGTATATCTTCTCAACGAATTCGTCGGTCAATCCGCGATCGTTTTCACCCGCACAGTCAACGAAACACAACGTATCGCTATTCTCCTTCGCGCACTGGGATTCGGTGCCATTCCTCTTCACGGTCAACTCTCTCAGTCTGCCCGTCTGGGAGCACTGGGCAAGTTCCGTTCCCGAAGCAGAGATATCCTCGTTGCAACTGATGTTGCCGCTCGTGGTCTGGATATTCCTTCCGTCGATGTCGTCCTGAACTATGACCTTCCACCAGACAGCAAGACGTACATTCACCGAGTTGGCAGAACAGCACGTGCTGGTAAATCGGGACATGCCATTAGTTTGGTGACACAATACGATATTGAGCTCTGGCTACGTATCGAGGAGGCTCTAGGCAAGAAGTTGTCGGAGTATAAGGCCGAAAAGGACGAGGCAATGGTTCTGGCAGAGCGTGTAGCAGAAGCGCAGCGACAGGCGATCACTGAAATGAAGGATCTACATGAGAAGAGAGGCACAAGGGGAGCGACATTGAAGGGCAGGAGGCCTAAACGTTCTCGTGATGAGATGGATAAGGAGGAAGGCTAAAAATGATTTCCTTCAAGAAAAAGTGATTTAATGATATGTCTAGCGTTTATTATACTGTATGATCATAATAGAAATTCTACTTGAAAAGAGAATGCTCCTCACACTGCTAGCAATATGGTTTCAGATGTAGTCAACCGGGATTTCATTGCAATCTACAAGCATTTTGTTGAGCAGGATGATCATAAACTGTTTAAATTGATCTCTATTATGTATTTATCTGCGCATAAAAAAAAGACATGTCAAAAATTCTGGTATCTTTACTTTTCTCAAAAAAGATAGCCGCAATCGCGCGTGATGGGTATCAAGAGGCCCCTCACTATCTGCTACAGTCTGCACGTCCTTCCACCATCTCACCAAGTGGTCATTCCTCTAGTAGACTCTTACCCTGGTCAAGAAACGAGAGGAATGAGAAACCGCAGATGTGAAATGGAAGGTTGGTAAGTTGTGCTGAGTCATTTAAGACTGTACGATTTCCTTCACAGCACCGGCTTCACGAACAGCATTCGCCACGCGCGTTGCAAGATCGTCTGCTTCAGAGCGGCTGGCTGCTTCGGCGTAGACGCGAACTGCATCTTCGGTACCACTTGCCCGGGCGAAACTTCTGCCTTTGTTGTAGCGGGACTGGAGGGAGTCGATCTTGGCTTGGAGTCCAGGAGGAGACTCAAGCTTACGCTCAGCATCGTAAGCCTTGAAGATAGACCGATCGGCCACCTCAACGCGAACCAGACGAGAGGGAAGATCTGTGTAAGTTGCAAGCCATTCCTTGGGGCCCCAGTTCTTATGGGCGAGGATGACTTCCACAAGGAGCATATCTGACAAAGCATCACCGACGGCTTGGTTAATCAAATCGGTGAGACCATTAAGGCAATCCAGCGCGTGCTGTTGCGCAGGCGACTGTGGCTCGCTGCTCTTGATGACCTTCAGTGCATTTTCGGAGAATGTGATCGTTCCATGTCCATTGGCTTCGAAGTAGACGCCCACGTCAAATCTGAGAGCAGCATGGTGAAGGTGCTTCACGCCAGTGTTTGTGCAGACCGCAGGAAGTTTGAGCACCTTCTCGATGTAGTCTGTGCTCGAGCCATTTGCATATGCCGTCTGAACGACGCCGATCTTAAGCTTCTGCGCGATGCCAGCGCTACGTGCCAGGTCACCTATGAAAGAGGCAGCGAGAGTGGCGATGCGATCTCCATCAAGCAGTCTGAAAACGTTGCCCTCATCGACGAAATAATATACCAAGCGGTCAGCATCGCCATCCAGAGAAGCGCAGCGATCGAGCACGCCAGCTTTGGATGATGGCGGAGCACGCTGCTTCGTTTTGACATAATCGGCACCGCACTACACGGGATCTCGTCAGTTCGCGAATCGGACGCAGTTCCATACCAAATACTCACCTCAAAGTTCAGGCTGTCAGGGTTGATAACGTTGTCGTTAACAATCTTGATGTCAATACCGCCTTCTGCTGCGCTTGGCAGGTACTTGACTAGTTCTTTCAGTTTGGGCCCACCGACACCATTTGCGCAGTCGACCGTGAGAGACCCCTGGATCTTGACGCCCTTTGTAACCTTCTTGAAAGCTTCCGCGAGTTTCTCGTAGTACCCCTGCTCCGTAGGTTCTCCATACTCGTATTGCGTGCCCAAAGTGTTCTTGCAGCGAACGACGTAGTGGAGCTGAGGTGTCGTCAAGTACTTCAGATCAGAAAATTCGACCTCAGTAGCAGTAAGCGCAGCGTTCAAGACCCCAACGAGTCGGGATCCAGAGGCTCTGGTATCACGAGCGAAGACGACGCGGGCAGGGTTATCCATTTTGACATCAATCTCCTTAATGAGCTCATCATAAGCATCCCCGATGCTCTCAAGTGGTGAGTTGGCCAGCTTAGTCGCGTAAGTTTCCCACTCCGCCTACAATCACCGTAAGTATGCAAATCAACATCTCGGTAACTGTCGAAGGACTCACCTCCAACATTTCGCCCTAGAAGCATCGGATGTTAGCCAGTCTTCGCGGTTAGCGGAAGCCCGTGTAACCTACCATAGGGTCGATCAACTTGACACCATTGTCCTCCGCCGGGTTGTGACTCGCGGTGACCATGACACCAATCCATTGTCCATTGAGCTTCTTCGAGCGGAGTCCTGCAAGCAATCCGACTGCAAATACTACAGTGTTGAGGAGATCACTGTTTACCCGTACGGACAGCACGTTAGCGTATCGATCGCGGGGCACAGTGCACCCCAGGCGGGGGTCGATCCAGCGATGGTTGACGCTTACGCTTTCATGCGAAACTACAGGGTATCTCGGGTCAGCTCAAGCTCGTTTTCGTATTTTGGTACTTTCCACTTACTCCTGCAGTGCCATATTCAAACACCTTTCCCTCCGGCTTCACATACTTCAAAGCGGCTTCCGAGATGGCCTTTCTAACTTCCGGGGACGCCATTGTGGCGTCGGGATCGGGGATGTAGAAGCTACGTTACTGACGACTGATCGTGAAGAATGCAGGAGAGGTGAGACCAGAAAGAAAAGAAGAGGGGGAAAAGACGCAGATCTTAAAAAAGGAATGGCATAGGCGTGGACTGGTGTGAGACATCGAGGGCACGTTACAGGCGCACGAGCCACGAGGGCAGCTGGACGAAGGCGGTGAACACCGCATCCCCGCGGCAGAAAGGACAGCGTTGCATTGTCATTTCTGGTTATTGTATCCACTCGGCGCCTGGGGAAGTGTTTTTAGTCTCAACCGGCCCGAGAGGTTCTACCTGGAGATTCCCGGACGGTGCGCTCAGATCGTGGCGGAATTGCAGCAGTCTTTTTTAACGTCTTGGATCTATAGAGGCATCAACAACTCCAAAACAATATTTGGATTTGATTAGCGCATTGGTCGCTGGACCTAATGCTACTCGGCTCAGTAAACATAACTATATCATACACCGCTAGCAAAGCACTGCAAGCCAGGGATTGTTCTTGGATATAAACGATGAACGCTGACACGACGAAATGACAAGTTAAGCTTTTAGTCGTTCCCCGGCCATGTCGTCCTGAGCATCTTTGATAAGGAAACTAAATGAAGAAGACGAGTCAGTCGAGAAATGGGGACAAGGGCGAATAGTGATATAGCTTACGAGTACCACCACGCCGTAGGTATAACGGTTCCCAAGTGCCAAAGGCTGTGAGCATCAATAAGCGCGTGCCATGGAGGGAAATCCAATAGCTCAAGACTCATTGCGAGGATGATCCACGCAACAATCATTCCAGGCCAGGCAGTCCAGGACTTCAGCTGCGTCCTGTATCGATAGATACTGAAAGCGGTCCATAGTATATTCTGAAGGATCCCCACCACAACGTTTGCCGCCATATTATATGTATAATCCCAAGACCAGAAACTCAGGTAAGCAACATGCATCAGGTACAGGACGCTGCACAGAGTGATCCAGTAGCGACGCAGACTTGGCTTGTATCGTGGGCTCTCTCGATCGAGACGGAAGACGCGAATGACGGACAGGAAGAGCCCGTACATAACGCTGAGACCAGCTGCAAAATAATCCAGCTTTTCTGTCAACGGGAAATCCCTCGTGTGGAACAGCATGCTAAAAGTCCAGCTTGCCAGGCCACAGTATCCAAACCCGAGATAGTACTTGCGAAGGGAGTATGAAGATGGGATCATTTCCCGCACTTTCGCCATTCCTTGGTAGTGAGCCATGAAGTTGAAGAAGGAGAAAAGGACAGAGAATGGCTCCTGCATGCCCAAGATTCTCCGGAAAGGCCACTTTCCATGGAATTGTACCACTGGCGTCAGCATGGGCGGCTCGCGGGCAACTCTGCGATCGGTGATAATATGCTGGCAAGTGTAGTCGCATTCGGCGGGACATGTCCATAGCATGAGACGGAGGTATAAGGCTATTATAATCAAAGCCACGAATGAGTAATGTATATTTGTACAGAGGACTGAAAGGACTTACGCAGGCTCGAGTGGCCATTCTCACAATTCTCAAATTGGCACACCTGTTGGAGATTAACACAAAGCTCAGGGTCCAATGCTTGTTGTCCGGTTTACCTTGACACATTCTCTAAACTCAGGGAGCCTGTCTCCCAGAGAGGCCGCAGACCGGCCAATTAAGAAAGCAAAGACAGTGAAGACCAGAAAGGTCCGCAAATGGCCCTTCCCTGCTGTGATATGCATGATGGGTTATCCATAGACCAGGTCAGTGACGGGCGCGTTGGGAGAATCGCGTTTCGCTTTAAGGCGGAGGAGGGCGGCATTTTGGGACAGCGAGTCTTGGCATCTTTCTATAATTAAGGGGGGATGTCTCCATCCCCTCAACTGAAGGATCACAGTATGGTGACCAGAGCGCAATGATATCTGGATCCTCTCTCTGGGGTCGACAACTTATTCGGTTTGATTTACGGAAGCTTCCTAGCATAGCGGCATATGGTACTTTCGTTGAAATCCTGCCATCTGCGGGAATCGCCTAGTAATGGAGAGATACAGCTCATTTGGGTTCACCTCACAAAGGGCAATAAGGCGATGCATATCTCACTAGGCCTATATCCGCTGGAGTCGAAGCTTGTATAGCTAGCTGGCCTTAAATTGTTATCCTCTCCCTGGATGGATGAGCACTGATTTGTCTAGACCCTGATCTTGGCCCTAATCTGGACCAGGGCTTGTATCATCACATGATAAGCACCCTGATCGGGTATAGTGCGATTGGCGCCATACCGGGACTAGCGTTAGCTAGGTCCGGAATTTCTGAGGAAACAAAAAAAGTCGCTTAGACGGGCTTGAGGGGCGCATTTTTCATCCGGAGACACCTTTACTTTTCTTTACAGTTGATTTTCTGTATTTTCATAAAATTTGTCTCCTCTTCATCCATCATCAGTGTCTGCGCTTAGAAGCGCATTCAACTCACAGTCCAATATGGCGCAAAATCAGAACCAGGCCGCTATGAGCAGCAGCGCTGAGAGAATGGTCGGCGAAGACCATGCTGAAGTTCGCTATTTTACTAGGTAAGCCTTGTTATACAGTCTATTTTGAAGCAGCTTGCTAACCCCGCGAATAGTTACGATCATCATGGTAAATATTTCAAGCCCTTCTGTTTCCTTACTCTTGGCTGATCACTTTGATGCCCCCGCTCAGGCATTCACGAGGAGATGCTGGTAAGTCTTATCTCTAGTGCACCTGCAACCACAACTACAGACGCTAACTGCGCTATTTTTCTCTTTTAGAAAGATGATGTCCGTACTCGCTCGTACCGTGATTCCATTTACCAGAACCGTCACATTTTCAAGGACAAGGTTGTTCTTGATGTCGGATGTGGAACTGGCATTCTCAGCATGTACGTCTGAGCTTCCGAAGTTGGGATTGACGCAAATACTGACATGTTATCTTCAAGGTTCGCTGTTCGAGCTGGTGCCAAGCATGTAATTGGAGTCGACATGTCCTCGATCATCGAGAAGGCTCGCGAGATCGTTGCTGCGAACGGAATGGCGAGCAAGATCACCCTTCTCCAAGGCAAGATGGAGGAGGTTGTCCTTCCTTTCCCGAAGGTCGACATCATTATTTCTGAGTGGATGGGCTATTTCCTTCTCTATGAAAGCATGCTGGACACTGTTCTCTACGCTCGTGACAAGTACCTTGTTCCCGGTGGCAAGATCTTCCCCGACAAGGCGACTATCTATCTTGGTGCTATTGAAGACGGCGAATACAAGGACGAAAAGATTGGATGTTCGTGACCGCTGCCTCTTGTTCTCCCAATGCCTCTGCTAACAGTTTATAGTCTGGGACAACGTCTACGGGTTCGACTACAGCCCAATGAAGGAGATTGCCCTGACGGAACCTCTCGTCGATACGGTCGAGATGAAGGCGCTCGTCACCGACCCGTGCCCGGTTCTCACCCTTGATCTCTACACGGTTACTCCTGCCGACTTGGCCTTCAAGGTCCCTTACCAACTCACGGCGAGACGAAACGACTTCATCCACGCCATTATCGCCTGGTTCGATATCGATTTCACTGCATGCCACAAGCCGATCAGCTTCTCCACTGGCCCTCACGCCAAGTACACTCACTGGAAGCAGACCGTCTTTTACATCCGTGATGTCCTCACAGTCGAAGAAAATGAGGTTATTACCGGCTATCTTGAAAACAAGCCAAACGAGAAGAACAAGAGAGATCTTGATATCAAGATCGGTTATAAGCTGGAAACGGAAGACCCAACTCGGTACGCCCAGGGCGAGTGTGAATACAGGATGTAGGTGTCAGCGTATGCTCTCCATATAACTCACACTAACTCTTTCCTAGGTGCTAATCTAGCACTCCTGACGGCCGGCTTTTATTGTCCGTTTGTTCAGGGAGATGCCACTGTGTCCGAGTCCCCGTTTCATTATGGATGAAGTAGCATTGAGAAAGGTTGTTTTGAGTGGCATTCAGTGGTTAAATGGTCTTCTTTCCCATTTACTCTTGGGCGTTTCGGAAGGAAAGGGATCGGATCAAGCGGCGCACGATCATTCTTTTAACGGAGATGGGTTTCATGGGGAACGAATTCGGAGCTCCTCGACATTTGCAAATAGATACCCCGAGTCGAAGCTGAATCACACCACCTCCGATATTTAGTTTCACGCATATGCATAAAAATAGATTACTTTTCCCGATCTCATCGTTCTTATAGAAAATTTTCAGGGAGTCTATCGTGTTGAAAATTTCAGATTCTAGTTAGCTCTAGAGAACTATTTTAGTCACTCTGGTAGATTTTGCCTCGGTTCCCGGCCGCGTTTTGAGCTCGGCCCCGCAGGAGCTCCCGGCTAAGTTCTAGTAATACATCTAATCAGATCGTCGACAAGAGTCAAAAGTCGCGGTTATATCTTTCTCTGGTCCATTGATCCCGTATAACATTCAAAGTGGTGCTCTGCGTTGTGGCCCTGGATATTCGTTCTTAGCAAAATCAGTATCAGAATTCAAGATGTCCGGTCCCGGAGCTGGCCACGAGTTCCCTCCGCAGGAGGTGTCCTGGTTGAAGCGCGATGTCTTGCTCTTCGCCAACAGTATAGGCTGTACCGTTGATGAACTGCATTTCCTCTACGTTAGTCTCTCATAATAATTCAATATCAGGCACTGATCCAGTCTTCCTAACTGCTTACCGATATCAGGAACTTCATCCGAACTTCGCAGTTTTCCCAACATATTCGATCATTTTACGTGAGTTATTAGCGGAGTTTCATCCATTCTATCAAATGCGGCTGCTAACAAGTCCATCAGCGTTTAAGCTCACAGATGAGGAGGTTACCGACTTCTATGCGCGCCAGAAGTCCAACCCCATCCCGGGCGTTCCCCAGTTTGATGCTCGCCGCGTGGTAGATGGCCAGCGCAAGCTCACTCTGTTCAAGCCTCTTCCCACGACCAGTGCAGGCAAGAAGTTCGAGCTGCGCAACAAGGTGGTCGGCGTGTATGACAAAGGAAAGCCTGGTACCGTGCTCGAGACAGAGCAGTCGATTGTCGACAAAGAGACGGGCGAGGTGTACTCGAAGACCGCTACAAGCAGCTTCTTTGTTGGACAAGGCAACTGGGGTGGCCCGAAGGGTGAGTATAAGTTTCTACGCTTATTTTTCGCTGAATTCGATCTGATCTATATACTCTCTTTAGGCCCGAGTACGGTGAACTTCCCTCCCCCCGAGGGCAAGAAGCCCGATGCCGTCTATGTCGTTCAGAGCACCAAAGAATCAGCTCATCTTTACCGGTAAGTTAGAACCACATGCGTTTTGGTTCCTAAATCAAAGGACAATTTGCTGAATCTCTTGGAGTCTCAATGGCGACTACAACCCTCTGCATGCTACACCAGAGCCTGGTGCGAAGATGGGTTTCGGAGGTGTCATCATGCATGGCTTGTTTGCCTGGAATACTGCGGCTCACGGCATTCTGAAGGAGATCGGTGGTAGCGAACCCCAGAACCTGAAGGAGTTCCAGGCACGGTTCGCAGCGCCCGTAATCCCCGGTGATAAACTGACTACGGAAATTTGGCGAACTGGCAGCCTTCAAGACGGCTTCGAAGAGGTCCGTTTCGTTACGAAGAACCAGAAGGGCAAGGTCGTGCTGAGCAATGGCCGTGCATTGGTCCGGGTCGTTGGACCAAAGACCAAAATCTAGGTTGGCTATTTTTGATTGGATCTTATCTGATATAAACCCCATTGATCTTGTATCGAATAGTCTGCTGTTTGAAACCGCAGGAAGCATATGACTGCGCTGGAAGCTCCATGCGGCACTTGGGGATACAAGTGCTCCCAGCGAAACCATACGTATAATTTATACCTCACTTTTTGATTGGAAATTCAAAGAAGAAACAGTATAGTGCAGTAGTTCGGATATGTTACGCGAGTTGTTTTTTTGTATAGGCTGCTTTCTGTTTCCCAATTTGAGCCGGAATACCGTGAGTGGAAGCGGGTATATGAAAGAACGCACGCATGTAGGAAAACAAAATATTGCGCCTTACCAAAGATATATCTTTATCTCCAATAAGCCATAATGTATGTGAGGACATACTGGCTGCTAGAATCGTACTCGGTACCTTCTTGACACGTGATCTTGGCCTCCATGCCTTTGACCCGAAGCGCCGACAATAACTGTGCTAAGCAGTAACCGCACGCTTTTTCATCTGTAAGCATAATTGGTGCTAATCTGCAAACATGAGCCGATTAACTCCTTTCAGGGCCGCCCTGTTTAGGAAATATGCGTGGTGAGCTTCATACTCTCAGGTGTCGGAAGCAGTGGAAACTAATGCGTGGTGCTATCACAGCTCACCATTATCCATGAGACAAGGCTCTGCCTGGGTATGTAATGTATATATGGCATTTGACTCCAGTCCATAAATACCATGGATTGCTTTCTTTGGTTATAAACTGTCAATCTAACAACAGACGCAGGTTTCTGCTTGTCGAAGACTCTATTCGACGTTTCCAGACTCTACACGGGACCCAACGGAGTCCACAGTATACAACCCCAAAGCAACTTCATATTCCCAGAAACGTGCTGTCCCGCTGAGGTCTGAATTCAGTAAAAGCAAGCTGTGGGATGTGAAGGGTCCCATTCCGAAAATCACTCTGAATACGGAGAAACTTGGTCCTAGTGATCGTACCTAGTAAGTATTCTGTTCATTTCTTGGATGTCACGAGTTCGAGATCGAGTTCTAAGCCAATTCTAGTCCAACATTCTGGCTCAGGTAATACTAATCCTTACCAAGCTGTTTTCACTTTCCTTGACTGGGGCTCATTTCTTTTCCACGCATGTCTGCAGGGATCATTGTCAATGTTCTGAGTGCATACACCCGGATACTAAACAACGTATCCTGGATACGTTTTCTGTAAGTCTCTATGCTTAGTATATTGGGATCCAAATATGAGGTACTGACCACCGATGTAGATACCTGAAGACGTCGAGTTCCTTGATGTGAATTACGAAGAAGAAAGCGCGAAAATCAAATGTACGTGTTTATCCGCCGATCTCTAATCACGCCTGTACTAAAACTACTGTAGGGTCGGACGGCCACACAGGCACCTATCCGTATGCGTTCCTGAAAGAACATCAGTTCGGTGCCAGGAGGTCGACCCTGAATCCGGTAACATTTAGGTGCGTTGATGGTCACTTCCGATTGCAGTTTATTGTGCACGTATCAATATTGAACTTGCTGCAGACCTTTTGGGTCAGTCAAGGCTGATTCTAAGACTTTCCCAACCGTTTCCTATGAATCTGTCATGGAAAATGATCAAGGGGTCCTAGAATGGATTGAGCAGATCGTACGTTAAGATCCACGTGTCCCTGTTGGAAGAAAGCTAATTCTATTCAGCACAAATGGGGATTCTGTTTTGTGAAAGGGGTCCCTATTGACCCGGAGAAAACAAAAACGCTCATTGAGAGAATTGCTTTTATCAGACATACGCATTACGGTATGATCCTCTCCTCTAACCGAAGAAAGACAAAACACTAAAATTTAGCAGGCGGATTCTGGGACTTCACCTCGGATCTTACTTTCAAAGACACCGCGTATACCTCGGAATTTTTGGGGGCTCATACAGATAACACATATTTCACTGATCCAGCGAGGCTGCAGCTATTCCATCTTCTGTCACATACACATGGCGAAGGCGGGGAAAGCTTGCTTGTAGACGGGTTTAAAGCTGCCGAAGTACTACTACAGGAAAATCATCAGCATGCTGAAATCCTAGCTTGCCTCGAGACATCTGCTCATTCGAGCGGCAATGAAAGTGTCTGCATCCAACCCGCATACGGGACCCACGTCTTCCATACTGTCCCGAGATCGAACCAGCTCTACATGGTTCGTTGGAACAACTATGATAGGGCGCCGAAGTCAGACTGGAATATGAAACAGCAGAAAGCTTGGTATGACGCAGCGCGTCACTGGAACGAAATCATCAAGCGTCCAGAGATGGAGATATGGACGCAGCTAGAACCCGGGACGGCTCTCAGTAAGTGACCCGTCCACGACCATGACCGTGACAATCTTCTAACCGCGGCAATAGTCTTTGACAATTGGAGAATGCTCCATGGACGATCAGAGTTTACGGGAAAGCGGAGGATGTGCGGTGGCTATGGTGAGTCTCTTCGAGCTGCTGATATTAACCACCGATTTAGGTGGGATATTTTCAATACTAACAGGTAGCAGTCAATAATGATGATTTTGTATCCCGACATCGTTTGCTTAAATTTGGCCGTGAGCGAGCTCTGAACACACTTGGGGTTAATCCTGACCCCCTCGACTGGCCACAAGAATATTAAAAGTATTTGGCTATGAATACCTGTACTGTACAGCAGAGAGCGGGAAAGTCGATCCTGATAAGAGTATTTATCGAATCATCTTCAGGGCTAGAACAATGGTAGATATTTTTACTCCCATCCTAATGGTTTTTTGAGAGGGAGAGAAAAAAAAAAAACATCTCTAAGAGGCCAAAAGGCATGAAATATCGTGTCTGTAGAATCAATATCATATTAATTGTGGTGTTGGGCTCCTTACGTGAGATGAGGTTATACCACGTGACCGCAGGCAGGGCGAGCTTGCGTCGTTGGCTGGACCGCCCAGAGCTCGTCGGTGGTTCTCCAGACAGACAACATCGCCGCAGCATCCCCAGCTTGCACCTTTCACGTCTTCCACGTCTATTGCGCACCCCGTTGTCGACTGTCTAGATTTTCTATTTTATTATACCTTGTTCCTTATCCTTGTTCGCCTCTCCACCCGTCCACCATGTCGACTCTCGAGGACCTCGATGACCTTGAGCAGCGCGAAGACAAGGAGAAGAAGCAGGACCAAGGCGAGGGCGACGGCAAGAAGCCCCAAGGAGATGGCGATGCTGACATGAATGATGCGGAGGAGAAGAAAGAAGAGGAAGAGGAGCTGCTAGATGAGGAGATCCTGCGATCAAGTACCAGAGATATCGTCAAGCGACGACGGATGCTGGAGAACGAGCTGCGCATCATGAAGAGCGAGTTCCAGCGCTTGACACACGAGCAGAATACGATGAAGGAGAAGGTCAAGGACAATCTGGAGAAGATCGAGAACAACAGGTGCGATTTATGTTTAATCTATGTTGTTTGCTTGCTTGGAGGCTCCCTTTATCGATGTCGTCACACGGGCGTCCCAGTTAAATGATGATTAATGCTAATATGCTACTTTGTGCAGACAACTACCGTACCTCGTCGGTAATGTCGTTGAGCTGTTAGACCTTGATGTCGAGGCAGAGGCAGCTGAGGAGGGTGCCAACATCGATCTTGACGCCACCCGTGTTGGCAAGTCCGCCGTCATCAAGACCTCTACCCGCCAGACCATCTTCCTTCCTCTTATCGGTCTGGTCGACCACGAGAAGCTTAAGCCTGGTGACCTCATCGGTGTAAACAAGGACTCATACCTCGTTCTGGATACGCTGCCAGCCGAGTATGACAGTCGGGTGAAGGCTATGGAGGTGGACGAGAAGCCCCAGGAGAAGTACACGGATGTTGGAGGGTTGGACAAGCAGATTGAAGAGCTGGTAGAGGCTATCGTTTGGCCCATGCAGGAGGCTGAGAGATTCAAGAAGATTGGTATCAAGGCACCAAAAGGTTCGCTTTACTCCATCTGCCAATTTCCTTTTGTGGCCCATTGCACGCATCAAACATGCTAACAATCTATTTAGGTGCTCTGATGTACGGTCCTCCTGGTACCGGAAAGACACTGCTTGCTCGTGCTTGTGCTGCTCAGACCAACGCCACTTTCCTCAAACTTGCTGGACCTCAGCTCGTACAAATGTTCATCGGTGATGGTGCCAAGTTGGTCCGAGACTGCTTCGCCCTTGCCAAGGAGAAGGCTCCCTCCATCATTTTCATTGATGAGCTCGACGCTGTCGGTACCAAGCGTTTCGACTCAGAAAAATCCGGTGACCGTGAAGTGCAGCGAACCATGTTGGAACTGCTCAACCAGCTCGATGGTTTCGCATCCGATGACCGGGTGAAGGTGTTGGCAGCTACGAACCGTGTCGATGTCCTTGACCCTGCCCTTCTGCGTTCTGGTCGTCTGGACCGTAAGATCGAATTCCCTCTACCTAACGAGGAGGCACGTGCACAGATCCTGCGGATCCACTCACGAAAGATGACTGTCGACGATGGCGTTAACTGGCCTGAACTGGCACGCAGTACGGATGAGTTCGGTGGAGCCATGCTCAAGGCCGTCTGCGTCGAGGCCGGTATGATCGCTCTGCGCAAGGGTCAGAATAAGGTCGGACACGAAAATTACGTTGACGCCATTGCGGAGGTACAGGCCAAGAAGAAGGACACGAACATGGGTATCTATGTCTGATATGCGCCACGTCTTATGCTTCCCAGTTCATTCCTTCCCGTCATGTACTGTATCCATTGGTAGTCAAAGTCAGACTTTCAGCATCACTGGCCATATCATTTCCATCCCGATCCTCTGGGAAATCCATCTTTTCCAAGAATAATCCGGCAGATAGAAGGCAGATATAATGACATACCTACTATGTCCCGATACTTGGCTTATCGAATAACTACGAATTAAGTATAGATTAAATATCAGATTCATGTAGAAATGCACCAGTAATTACTGTCCTTTCATAAAATGAGGGATATATGTACCTGTAAAAAAGGAAAAAGGCAGGCCATCCGCTATGTACATGCGACCATGGAAAATGACAGACTCCAATCTCCGGGTAAGCAAAATGATAGAGCCTTGAAAATGAAAATATTCACAAGGGCTGACGATGATTGTTGTACAAAGGAGAAGCAGACAATTTTGCAGTTGCAGTCAGATAACAGAAAAAGGAAATGAGAGGTATCTCCATGACAAATCCAAAACCCAAAGCCATAAAACAAAAAGAATACTTGCTGTTTCGCCAGAAAATGAGGGGCTGTGTCCTCTACCGTAAACCAAAACCGTGCCAGCCAGGTATCCTGTGCATCCAAAAAGAAACAAAAAGCAAACTCGAAGAAAAAGCAGGATTTTCAAATCCATCAGTCCATAAAACGCCCGTCCGGTGAGTGCTCAACGAGCAGTGGCATATTTCATGCAATGCCATGCCATGCAGTATAGTGCAAAGAAACAAATCAACAAGAAGCATATCGAAGAAAGTTATTTCGGTCGCGAGGGGCAATGCCCTATTGGGAATCATCCAAACAAAAAAGGAAAGTCATCAAAAGAACTGCTTTGGCCCGATGGGTTCAATGGCAGCGGGTCGGTCGCGCTCGATATGGAACCACCAGTCTTTGCCCTTGGTGTGCGAATGGTTCCAGTGACCGGTACAACTGTCTCGCGTCCATGGAGGTGCATTTGATGATGGGAAGCTAGGTGTCACAGGCGTGATGGGAGTGTTCGGACTTGTCGCCATTTGCGAGCGGCCCCCGATCGAGCCCCATCCACCGAATCTTGAAGTCGTCGTTGACGCTGGCGATAGCGGTTCTTCAGCTACACTGCTGACGATGCTACCACTGCGGTTGCTCCAGGCGTTTACACTCATCCCCGTACCAGCAGCATAAGTCAGCGACTGGTTTGTGGCTAGCAAGTGTCTCCACCCGACCAATCCACCGTCTACGTCGGCTCCAGAGATATCGGGGCGAAGCATGAATCGCGGAATCGACGCTTCTCGGAAGCTGTTCGGCCCACCGACTCTGCCCATATATGCCGGCATCCTGAACTCGTGAACCGTGACTGGTCCATCAGTATCGTCCGCCCGGTCGAGATTGTGTCGCTGGCCCGTAGACTCTACTCGTTCACCGAATTCATCAATTTCAAAATCGGACTCATCGCCATCATCTTCAAGCGCGTTGTCGGGAACGTAGGAGTCGGAATGGTCTGTAACGACGACTTTCATTCCAGTTTCAGTATCTTTCGCAGCCATATCAATGAATGTTTGGGCCCGGATGCGAGCGGAGGTCAAATTGTTTCCCCCAGGAAGAGCGAGGGGCTTCGCACTGACGGATCCATGTGAACTCCGTGGAAGACTGTATCTATCAGCTGGAATGAGAGCTTGTCCGCGTTTAATAGGCTGGCAGACAGCCTGGAGGATACCGGCAGGTTGAATATCGGATGGGGCACGTAAGGTTTCTAGGCGTGGGAACCCTGAATGTATGATACTTTGAGCGAGATGAGAATTCGGCGTTTCGATGTGCTTGGGCGGCTTAGCAAAAGGAACCGAGTCAAAACTGCTAAGCGCATTTATTGGGTCAGGGCTGGCAACATCCCAATGCAGATGCTTCAGGCTTGCAGATGCTAACAAGGGTTGAAAAATCATTCCCTCAGACTGCAACGTGGGACAGCTGGTCGTCTGTATACTGAAGCGTTCCAATTTCCTTAGAGAAGCCAGAATCTTCGATATCGCGAGTAATGATTCGATCTTCAGCTCGATGAGCGTCAAGGACTTGAGCCCCCGAGCTTCTGTCCGAGAAGCATACTGTGCTAGCCCGGTATCTGATATCCCACGAAGATTTTCGAGACGCAGCGATTCCAGAGGCGGTAGAAACAATAACGTCCGATCCGTGAATGCTTCCGCACCGAAAGACGAAACACAAAGGTGACGGAGCGATGGGAGGAAGTTGAACATTCGCAAGAAGACTCCATGTCCTACCAAGTTATTCATGTTCAAGGAATGCAGCATCAGTGTTTCCAGGTTGGACCATGACACATGGTTATTGAGGAATTCGAACACTTGCTGTGGTTCCAGCGATTTCTCTGGTGACTGACTCCGGGCTCGATCGGGTGTTTCGATAGGGTCGCCCAATATCCACGTGTGCTCCTTCAGCTTCTTTCGCGTTGATAATGCGTATGTGAGACGGTCGAATTCATGGTAGTACGGTACCGTGAGGCCGACCAGTCTCTCAAGATTCGGACACACCATAACAACAGAGGCCACTAAATCCCGGTATTCCTGCAACTGGCCAGTTTGCCTACCGGTCACCAATAGCAGGTCTATTTCAGGAACACGAAGCTCCAGAACCAGATTGGCCAACAATTTCCTCTCTCGCAGTGTGCGTCTCAGCAACTTCAATCGGCTCCCTCTCTTCATTTTGTACTTTTTCAATTGGACGGGGGAATCATTTCCTATGATGTGGATGCGGTTGTAACTAATGCAGAGGTTAGATTCCTTCTTCCAGGCAGTTTTATCCCGTTGGTCTATGAATACGCTTACAGTTTACTTCGGACGGCTTTCTCCCATGACCTGCTGGTCAAGGCGAGAGAGTGCAGATCGCGCTGAAAGCATGTCAAACAACCCGATTTCTGAGGGCCGTTGTGCTCAAATTCAAGCTGGTTCAGAATGCAGTCGTAAACCTCCTGTGGTAGGCGTCTGAAGACCGGCTCCGTCGGCTTTGGAGGGGGGGTAGCAGTTTTGAATGCACGGTAAGAAAATCCCGGAGACGTGGGAGACGTAGGAGAGGTTGGAGAGTAAACAGTTGGGGCGGTAGAATTGCTAAAGTTGCTAGAATATGAGGAGACTGAAGTTGTTCGTGAAGGAATCGAATGTATGGCAACCGTATAGGCGGAATCCTTGTAGGTATGAACAATATGGCTCTCGTGAGGGACGGTAGTATAGGGCATAGCAACCCCTTCCGGTCTGCTAGCGATGACACTCATGGCTGTTATTCTGTATCATTTGGTAAATTGTGTGAAAGAATGGTGGGCAGTCCCTAATCTTCAAGAATTGGGAGTGTTAACGAGAGGCTCGACCTTGAGGAGAGAGACAGAGTTAAGACTGGACTATCACCGGCCACCACCACAGCGATGCCGCTGCTACGCCAATACTTTTAAGGGAGATGCAAGGGTATGGCAGGGATGGGGCGGCACTTCGACAAGACGATCCTCTCCCCACAGGGGCGATGATCGAAGGTTTTCACCCGTGCTAAAGCCAGCACGCTGTGGAGGGGAGAGGAGGAACTCGTGCGATTTGGCGAGCCATGACGACAGGGGAACTGTGAAGGGATTAGTCCAGAGGGGCGAGCAGCACGCAGGAAGTATGGACGATGGATCCATCCCCGGGAGGCCTTCTGAGCTTCGGGAACTTTTTTTGACAGTATCGATGCTTCCAGTACGCGGGAAACCCGTTAGTCCCGCCAGCCATTGTTATTTTTCCTTGGAAGATATGTTAGCACCAACATTGATGTCAAACAGCAATTGCCAGGAATACAGGATCACCAGGTACAACATTACTGATGACCTCTAACGATGTGACGGCGGCCGGACGAGATGAACCATCGACGAAAGGACGCGATGGAGAGACGAACAGACGGTTTGCTTCGTCTGGAGGAGGCGTTTTTGCCTATTCAGGCGTAGGCGGTGGGTCGGAAATGGTTAGCGCCAGGGACAGTGGAGCTAAACCTCTTTAGGGTCTTCTTCAACCTCCTCCCCCTTTTTTTTCCTCGCTCTCTCTCTCTCCTTCTTGCTAGTCACGATAGTGTACCGTTGTTGAATCGTATTAGTATCGGCATCTTAGACACTGTGCCCTTCTGAGCTCTTTTCTTCCATTAGACGTCTTGTCGCAGTGGAAAGGATCCATTCTGCACGCAATTCCATCCAGGGACCACCCTGCTGCAGGAACTGCACCCTTGGTTGAGGGCACGACTATGATACCATCTGGAATGAACGTTCTCGTGGACAGCATTCAGCACCCTTACAGCTACAGATGAAACTGGAGAGAGGATCGGCTATACCGGCCCTCGATCGGCTTGCCAATGTCCCTGATAGGCCAATCAAATCCCGAGTCTGGCAACGTCTGTGATCTCTCCTCCGGATTTAGACCCTTTCTACGCTCACGAAAGTAGCAGAGTCAAGACCAATGCATGCAATGGACTCGATGATGAGACCCCAGATATGCTGCATGATTGCGTAGAATCATTCTCAATCGAGGCTAATCAAGCCGCCTTATCCGTCGATTCATCACCCTGGAACGTTGGTAACAACCGACTCCCACGCGTCGTTTACTTTCCAGAATCTCGTGGTGCGGAACTCTAAACACTCCGAGATCTTTTGTTATCAACGGACTTGCTAGCATGCACCGAATCAGAGTCGCACAGTCCTTTGTTTCAGATGACAGATCGAATAGTGGCCTGCGAGCCGCGCAATGGGGTCTTGTCGCCTCGTGGACCGCGCGATTTGCCGGCATGGACCACTAAAGAAATATACCCACTACTTTGAACTACTACAGTAGTAAACTACGACTCTAAGAGAGTCTAACTTGAGACGATCTGCTAAAAAGTACTGAAGTCTGAGGCAGGGCGTCTACCAACCCATGAAGCCCGTGGCTATTGGCGGCCGCCGTAACCGGCCTCCTCTGACCGCAAAATACTCCGGTCGTGTCATCTTCCAACCAGATGACCTTTCGACAAGGTCCGCAGTGGGTAGATCAGACCACGGGTCTCCTCTTAGCACAATTCTCTTGGCCATAGCCCATACTCAATACAGTAACTTAGTTAACGGACTCATGGAAATCCTACAGTTCTGGAAAAGCAACATACTAGGACTGCATGTCAAAAGGAGATCACCAGCAGCATCTGTTATGTAGTGACCGTGCGCTGAAATGATCCAACGGCCGCTCCACCCTCTAATAATGATCACGGACTACAGAGTACGGATACGGAGAACGCCATCTACAGGTGCTCAGACACCGTTGCTCACCGTTTTATTTGGTATGTTCCCACTAAGCCAAATATACAAATTAGGCTATTCGCAGACACTTTGGCCGGTGGTGCCCAGGGGATCTCGTGTACTCGAGTAATGTTTTCTGCCGATGATTACCATGCGCTGTTCCTTTTAACATGCATCGACAGCAACCCAACTGTCAATGCGGAGGCAACGTTTCGCCATCGTAAGTAGCCCGATGACCTTGAAGAGCTCCTGAAGGTCGTTACCGAAAGTGGATCATCCGGTCCGGCTGGCTTGAGGCGAATCCGCGCCTACGGCATGCTTAGCGCTGAAGAACGGGATTTCTGGGTCATAGCGCTGGAATTCAAGCTGCTCAATCGAGACGCCTGCATTGATACTTCGGGGTTCAGCCTTCGACAACCACTTAGCGACTTCATCCTCTAGAGCAGGGATCAACAGTGGACTCTTCCGGGGAGGCGCACTAAAAGATATTATATTTGGCAGCTCGCTTATACCAAGATGGTAGGCATACGGTCATCTAACCATCATTTAGAGAAATAAAGTCATTGTTAAGGCGCCAAAATAAAATGACAGCGGATAGCCTAGTCAGTTGGCTATCTGACGAGGCAACATAAGAAAAGGACAGTGCGCTATTCTGCTAAACCATAGACGAGTGGCCCCGCCACTTACTATCGTTTGGCCAACACTCGACCTGCTACAGACACCTAACTCGGTCAAGAAAACAGTCAGTATCGGTCCATGAAAGAGGGTGTTATTTCATCTCTACTAGAAATCACCGGGCCAACTTAGCTGAACTACTGGATTTTAGTTCGTATGGAGAGGATTGGATTGTTATGCAAAAATCCGTCTGGGGTAAACAGCCCACAGCAACAAGAGCCTCCTTTGGGTCCGATACCATCGAGCAATTGAGGCACCGGCAAAGGCGTTCATTTCAGCACCCGACGGCCCATAATAACTATGACTCAGCAAGCAATGCATCCATTCAGACCTGCGAGAAGCTGAGGTAAACTTCACACCTTTGAATATAGTAATCTATAACTTAACCTTATCCGCAGAGAGTAAACAAAACAGCACAGCTCTCACAATAATGAGTTGAATACCCCCCTGTCATTGATTCTTTTTTCTTACTAAAAGATATCACCACACCACTAATCGCACTACGAGCGCAAATGACGAAATCGCTACTTTTTTAACCTATCTATCTTTCGATTCCAACGCTTAGACTTTCACTAGCTGCCTCCACCCGGCTAAAATAGAATGAAATCTCAACCCATGGTCCCTAACCATCACTCCAATCCACCACTGGAACAGTACCTACGAGAGGAACCGGCCGTACGGAGTAGGGAAAGGAGAGGAAAATAAACAAATAATCCCTCTAACTAGCTAAACTAACCACAGAGTATATCGGTCTTTGAGACGCCCGCCAGCGAATTATCAGCGTTAATCAATGCGGCTGATTGCCAGATTTGCGGTGGACCGTGGGCCCTGGACCGTGAACCGTGGATAGAACCATGGCTTAGATACTCCGTATTTGCTCGACTCTCCGTGTTTTCCACTCTCTTCTTTTCAGCAGAGACCCTTTTATGCTCCCAAGGTGTACCGTAGATTAATTGAGACCTATCCCAGACTAAGCGGGAGATCACCATGATCAGAGGATTATGATGATCAGATCCGGACCCTTTCGGAACATAAGCTTTTTCGTTATACAATCAATGTATTATGATTTACATACGATCATAACGAGCATAACTAACTTAATCAACTGATATTAATAATAAGTGGACTATTCTCGAAAGTGATCATTGATGTGGAGAGAGAAGCTTTGTCAGAATGAAAATCCCTCTCTTCCTAGCTTGTCGTCGCCTTTCTTTTTGTCGCTGCTCCAAATCCATCTTTAGGCATCCTAAGGAATGCAAGCCGCCTAACCATTTCCATTCGGATTATGTGCTTCTGTAGGACCATGTGCGTATATAGTAAGCCCGGTTGAGTCCTCATAGATAGATAGTAGTAGTGGTTGCTACTATGGAACGGGTTCCATGAGAAGACATGTTTGTTTGTATGTACTCAGGTTATAGTGTCGTAGATGCAATATACTAACTATTATATACTATAAAGTTATACTCTTGCATTGAATTCAAACCAGTTCAATTCAATTCAATTCAATTGGACTGGACTGGACTAGACTGACTCATTTGTTCACTCTATTCCAATAGAAAATATTAAAAAAGCAGCAAGCAGCAAGCAGCAAGCACATGCACATGCATATCCTTTCTTTCTCCCAAGAAACCCAAGAAATGCACCAGCGCAGAAAGTCAAGATATGAAAAAGTTGTGTATTTCTATTATGCGTGTATTGTATAATGTGTATCTGTGGTTTGATATCATATGGTGCTGTAGTCATGGTCATGCTCTTTATCTTGTCTTCTCTTGTCTTTTCTTGTCTTTTCTAGAGATGAGATGGAATCATTGTGAATCGTAGAATAGATAGGTATAGGTCTAAGGTAGTATTCTTCTCTCTTCTTCTTCTTAATATTTTTTTTCTGGTTCTGTCTTTCTTTCTTTCTCTCGATTATTATTTCTTTTCTGTATTTCTCTTTGTATTGAATGCCATCACCAACTGTTGTTCGTTAATAGACGCCATTGGTCAATGCTTATAGACATACCTGTTGCAAGAAACTGCGGAATGAGAAAAACTTGTTTTTGTCTTTTCTTGCCAGCCTGCTCTTCCTCCCACACTCTTGTTCTCTTCTCCGTATTTTCTTAGCCTGGTCTGCCTGAACGGTCTGCAGGAACCTAGAGTAAGGAACTCAGGCATCTAGGATGGAGGCCACTTTTGGCTAGAGTGCATTCCTGAGACGTTCCAGACCTTTTTTATTCGAAAAAATATGAAAGAAAATTTCCATCGACAATGGCCTGGGCCTGGGCCTCGATGTTGATCGGAACGGGCCGGTCACGAGAACCCAACGTGCCGGGTCATGTTCCAAGGGATGATAGAGTGCAGTTGGAATTCTGCAAGGAACGGATACAGCCGCCCACGCGTATTTAGATGACATCAGCAACAATTTGTCCTAGGAAGCAGGGGGTAGGTCATGAGATAGAATGGCGTTCTCATGATACAAGACTTTCTCCCTCAAGGCTGTCTGGTCGGTGGAGGCGCATCGGTTCTTGACATGGATCGTGGATTACTCAAAATGACTAGAGGAAGGTAAGAGCAAAGACTGGTCGAGGGTCCATTTGAAATTCAGTATCTAGTCCCTCTAGACGATAAACCCAAGTTGATCAACTCCTCGCAATACGGTCCGCTTCTCGCAAGGCTGTAATGTCGCGAGGTGGCACCAGCGACGGAATGGAGCCGCATAACATCCACAGGGCAACCAAGACGAGGATCAGAAGCTCATCAAGGATCCCTTCAGAAGTAGTCGCGACAGAACCAGCACGCAGAAGGGCAATCGAGTCGGATGTACTCCCCCGTCGCTATCGGTTTCGACGCTACAGGCCAGATCTCACGATAGAACACCTACCATGTAGGATACGTGGATAGTACCACGGAACATGGCACGAGCATAAGACGCAGATGGAGGAGACTTGGGACAGTTAACGAAAAGGATGAACATCACCAGACATCGTGTGCTGGCTTTCTTGTGAAACGCCTAAATATCTGGAAACAAATCTGCGACAATGCCCTGATTGCACAAACGCAGTGAACTCATATATCATCGTTGGGTCATGAAAACAGAAACAGTACCCAGAGGCTATGCAGAGTTGTCTCTGGTACACAGAAAAACAGAAGCAAGCATGAGATCGAAGGACCATGATGAAGGCTTAACTAAAAAGCAAGCTAATGCAGCAAAGGACCAGGGGGAAACCAGGGTAGTTAAACGGAAAGATACTCAATAGCGAAATGCAGAAGTAAAGCGAAATAGCAAAAGCAACTCTAAACCGGGAACCCATAGGAACTCTTCAACGGTCTTAGATAAGGAATCAGATGAGCCCACTACCCGAAGGACGAAAAAGGCGCAGCCAGGCGAAGTACTGAGAATATAGAACAGGGAAGATGAGGAAACTTTTGTCCGGTTATCGCATGCAAGCTTATGGTATGAAATGAAAGACCAACCATGGATCAGGGAAAAGGGGGGAATGATGTAAAAACATCTTCCTTAGATCCCGCTTATTCCCAAAAAAAGAAGCCCGTGTACAAGAGAATATGCAGATCTCCCAACTAGCATGCCAGAGACAATCAGACATCGACATTGAAGATGCCAGCATCGCCCTCGCCACTCTTGACTACACCGCTCATATGTCGGTCTGAGACGCGTCGGTGATCACTAGAGCCTCCAGCCTGTCGCCAGTCTTCATCTCTAAAATACTCCTCGATGCGCTCGTTCGGCGTCTTCACGTGATGGTCAATCGAACTTTCGTTGACAAAGGTGAAGCCCTTGAAGTTTGCTTGCAAGCCTGGGGATAACGGCGTGCCCGCTGGCATGAATCCGTTAGCTAGGGCTGCTGCGCGGTCATTCAGAGAGTTGGAGTTCTCAAGAGCCGAAGTGAACTCGGGGTCGAAGTTGGAAGTATCAGTGTCAGACTTCAACTTCGGTTTGAACGGAGGAACGACATCCTTCCGGTTCAAAGCTTCCCAGTCAACATCGTGGAAGAATGGATGCGCCATGAGCTCCTTTGCATCATCCTTGGCTCCGAGTCTGTGCTTGGGGTTCCGGTTGAGGAGACCCTTCACAAAGTTCCTTCCTTCAGCGCTGAGGGCATCACGGGGGAATCGGACTTTGCCAAATGCAATGTTCTTGTACATCTGCTGGGTGTCCTCGGCGTAGAAAGGACTCCAACCGCAACACATCTCGAAGACGAGTACACCAAGAGACCAGAAATCGACCATCTTCGTGTAGCCTTGCTCGTCCAGCAATACTTCTGGTGCAAGATACTCTGTCGTTCCGCAGAACGTGTTGGTGGTGTCGTTCTTGGTAAGGTTCGCCTTGGACAGACCGAAATCACAGAGCGCGATGTGACCGTTCGCGTCGAGCAGGATGTTCTCGGGCTTGAGATCACGATACACGATGTCGTGCTGGTGAAGGTGCTGCAATGCCAGGATCAGTTCCGCAATGTAGAATTTAGCACGCGGTTCAGCGAAACGGCCCTCCTTCTGCAAGTGCCAGAAGAGTTCACCGCCAGACATGTAGTCCGTGACGAGATAGAGGTCGGTGGGCGTCTGGAAGGAGAACTTGAGTCCAACGATGAAGGGCGATGCAGCCATGGCAGTCCTGACAAGGATGTTCCGCTCACCCAAGGTATGGGCGACTTCCTTCTTCTGGATGATAACCTTCTTCGACAGGACCTTCATGGCGTAGATACGTTTGGTATCTTTCTTCATGACCTGATATACCTGACCGAATGTACCCTTTCCGATGAGCTTGAGAATCTGGAAGTCGTTGGGGCCGACGCTTCTCCTTTCCGTCTTCTCGAAGTGCATCTCGAGGTGGATTTCTCCACTGGTATGCGTATTTCCTGCTGCACGAACCACCAGAGGGAACCATCCTTCGAGGCGGCTCTTGTCTTCCTTCAAGTCTAGGCTCAGACGAACATGGCCCAAGAACGCCTCCTGGTTGTATCGATCATACACACAGACATCAATAGATGACCGTTCACCCAACACGTCACTGCGCGAATCATTAGTAAATTGTCTCACTGCGGGAGTTTGACAGTAGATGTAACATACAAGACAGCCTCATGGTTCCATCGCGGGTCGGTTACTTGTGTCCTGCCTCGATCGTGACTATCCAGTGAGCTGTTGTTGCTGCTCTGTCGACTCTTCATCGGAATCGCCATAGGTCGTCCGCTGTCATGTTCTGCTTCCTTTTGGGCTTTCTTGGTTTCTTCATCGTCCGGGCTCTGAGCACCTTTCGAGATGTACTCGTTCCACTCGAACACGCAAACGACGTATGGGTCGGTACTCGGTCGAAGGCCTCTCGCCTCTGCTATCTTCACGTGAAGCTTTCCCTTGATAGAGCCGACCGGGGGACCTTCGTCCTGAGAGCTCGATTCAGCCGAATCAGGCGAAGGAAAAGCCTCATTGAGCTTTCCCGTTAGTTCCTCCGAAGGGTCTGTGGTGTCCACCGCCTGTTGGTCGGATGGGTCCGATGGACCCGACGTCGTCGAAATCTCAGTCTGCTTCTGTGACTGTTCGTTCTCATTTGAGTTTGCCCTCGGCGTAAGTGGGGGGGTATTCTTCAGACGCGACTCATTAGCCGCGTTCTCAATTAGCTTGGCATGGTTCTCAGAAGACTTTGAAATGTGTGGCCTTTCATGCTCGAGCAGGGGTACGTCCATGTCTATCTCTGATGGGTCATGAGGGGACGGGCTGGCAAAATGGGTTGCAAGGACTGGGTCGTCCGATATGCTCGACCTAGATTGAGATGTAGGTCCTCGTGACAGGGGTTCAGAAGATCCATTTGAAGAAGAGAGGTATCCCTTGAGAGTGGAATAAACGGAACTCAACCCCTTGTCCGGACTAGGACCACGACCTTCGACATCTTCCTGATCTTTCTGGAGAAACGAACAAGAGGATGAAAGTGGGGGTGTAGGCAACGAAGTAGGACGTGAAATCTCTGGCGGCACCTCTTGTTGCTGCTGTTCACCGTCTGGCAGAGTTGATGGCTTTGCATCGGAGAGTAGATCACGCTCTGCCATGACAGGCGGGACAGATGGCAAGGTATTCCCGCCAGAGACTTCGCCCTCTTTCGGCTGTACCATCTGCGCCAGCTGCGCGTTCAACTGGATACTCTCCACCGACGCTGGGGTCAAGGAAATTGAAGACCGTGCTTTGCGAGTACTGGGTGTGTAACCTGAGGAGCAACCAACCTGTGAAAGATATGTGTGCATTATCGACGGCTGACGCTTGTCCGAGGGATCAGGCTGAGGCGTCGAGATCCCAGGGGACGGTGTGCCGCTGGAACCAATTTGATCTTGGTTGTCATCATCCTGCACACCCGTACTGAAGGAGCGGTTAGCACAGATAAGATTCATAACAATGCGGGGGTATATTGAATGACGGAGAGGCAATGCAGCTGTGATCCAGCGGTCTCAGGAGGGCAGTAATTGATGAACAGTGAATTCCATCCTTTTCAAACTGATGAGATGTGATGAAAAATGATTGGGGTTCTGCAGGGAAGATCGTCGGGAAGCTCGTTGAGCCAGCTGACGATCCACGCGACAAGGACAGTCACGGGCGTGCTGTGTAAATGCGCTAAGGCTATTTTTGCATGTTCACAGCTCTACACCAACCAGAGCATAGTAGATAGCCGCTGGCTCGAGCAATCAAGATTTCCAAGCTTTGCAGTGACCCCAGACTGGAAAAAGAAAATAAAAAAAACGAACGGAAGGATCTGTAACAGTGGTGAAGCAGATGCAAGAGTGATGACCAAAACAGGGTAAAAGGTATATCGCGACATGCCCGCAATGGAAGCAGGAAAAGAATCTGACTCACTTCAGATGCGATCCTTGCCTCGTCATGTCAGCAGCGACATGCGGGCTCACTCCCGTTGGTGCCGCCATGGCCGCTTTCCCATCAACGTTCCTCCAAGAAGTTCAACGGTTTTCTCTCCGCAATACCCCTCTTAGTAGCGTATGGACCTCCAGATGCCAGCACCAGGAATGTGACGAGGTAGCGGTGAGGATGGCTGTAGCAGCACGATCTAGCAGCAGTGAGGCCGAGTGGTAGGCCTGGTGTTGATGTTCGACGGTGATACGGATGGAAGAAGAAATCGAGAAGATTTGCGCGATGATTGTGCTCGGGCTCCCACAGGATGCAGCACGGCCACTGTCGGCTTCGGGGGTCTGGGCTCTTGATCAGCGATGGATCCGGGTGCCGATGCTGGTCCGCGCATGAGACGGCAAGGTCTGGTTGTGGTCCAAAACGGGCGAGCACAACCAGAACACAAGGGAAGGAGAGGAAGATACCTTTGGGAGGAGTGACTCTGCTGATAGAGAGCAGAGCGCAGTGATGTGATGATGGTTGTGTTCACCGTGCTGGCGGGCAGTTGGTGAATGTTAACGATACGGACTAGTGTGAAAGGACGCCCACAGCGGAGGTCACTGGTACGGGGGGGTAGCGTCGCCCTTTCGGGGTGACCCGGCTGAGAACGGCGGGACGGCGGCTCACGAACGGCGGGATCGCAGCACACCAGGCTTGCCGTGGGTTTTGATGGATCAAGAAGAGGCAAAAGGTGATGATAGTGAAATAGAGGAAAAGAAAACACACACCAAGGAAACAAGAGAGATTGATTAATCGATCGAGCGAGAGAGAGAGAGAGAGAGGGAGGGAGAGAAAGGAAAGAGGAGCGACTTGTCAAGTTGTCAAAGACACACACTGGACGGACAGGCTCGGAGGAGCCGAAGTATCAGCGAGAGGCAAAAGTTGCAGCCCGAGTGGAGATCGACTGGAACTGGTCGATGGAGCCGGCGAAAGGCAAGCCAGACGAGTGAGCGCAGCAGAATCAGCACAACGAGGGGCTTGAGGCCGTCGCAGCCAGAGAAATCGCAGCGCTGGTACCTCGTCTTCAAGCGACAGGCACACGATTCAGCGCCCCTCCGGGCCCTGGTGGACTGGATATGGTGCTAGTAATGTAGCCAAGCACCAGCGAGCGACAGAACTGTACATCTTCATCCAGGGAACCGGACGACTGGCGGCTGCCTTCAAATCTCGCTTCCTCCGCCAGGTGTTTCGCGTCTAGAGTCTGATTGTGAAGCGCCAATTAGCTGTCTGGTCTTATTATCAATGTTGTTCTTTTTTTCTGTATCTGCCGTTCCACTTCAGTTTCGAGCTTTGTCCGTAGTTATCCATTCGTTCCTCTTTATTTAATAATAATAATAATACCTCTCATTCCTCCTAATTCGGGCATAATCTGACTGCAGTTTGTTACTAACCACCCGAAACTAGAGTTAAATAATTAGTTACCAGTTAAACTCAAGTAGTTACTGAGGACATAACCAATCTACCATTATCGGGGCACTCTTCTCAGCACGGTTTCTACTCCGCCCTCCCCCTCGCTCAGGGTGGGGTACGTTCTGCTACCGTCATTATCAGCCCCTTTATCATCATTCTATCAGACTGGTGCTGGTCAACGAGAACTCTGTTTGTTCTATGAGCCAATTCCGTTGGATCGTTTGAAGCCCGAACGACACCGATCCCGACCTGTGAGATCCCCTCTGATATTCATCCCGCCTAGTTACCATAACTTACCATAGCCGTTTGCTTTTTTTTTTTTTTTTTTCTCTCCCGTTTCCCGTGCCGCTGGCCCTCCTCAGGACTGTACTCCGTAGTATAGAGACTATTTGATTCGTACTATACGATTCAGGAAGACTAATAATACATAGTAACTATAATGTAGAATACTAGCATTATTTACCACTCCTTCTCGTCCTCCCCTTTTCTCACCACCCTCGCGCTGCATATGGTACATAGCAGCAGTGGAGCCACCGGGTCAATCAACATGTGGCTACGGAGTTGTACCAGTATTTTTGCCTGTCGATCGCAACCCTGCAGCATGCAATGGATCGATTTGTCTTGTCCCTCTACGGATACCTAGGGGCAACTGTTTACCATACCACCCCGCAGTCGTCCAATAGGCAAAATAGGGCGACCAGTATCAGAACAGCAGGGCGTTCCATTTGCCTGGCCGCCGTCGATAGGCACTACCTATATGGAATGAGTGCCGGGAGCTAAAGGGAAGCAGCTCAGTGCTGTTATACTTCCATTGGCCACACGGAGAGCTCGATATCTGTTCGTACTTGGTCAAAGCAGTCGATATACTCCGTAGTAGATGGCCAGCATGGTCCAAGCTTGCGGCGATCTAACACCCCGCATTTCAGCGGTGCAGTCTACAGGAATACTTGTGTACGAGGTACAGAGTACATACATGCTTCTGCCACCTGAACTGTACTCCGGATGTCAGCGCCATTGAGAGCCAGCAAAGGCAGGTCACATCCACTAGTCTGCCCTGCTGGTCACATCGGGTGTTGAGACTAGAAAACCATTATCCCAGCCAAGGGGGGGCACCGATTAACTGTCATCTGCTGGCAGTTGTGCGATACCAGCATTGGATGGCATATCGCTCCGTCGTTGCTTATACTAAAGTACGACAGCTGGAGTTCTAGATCTCACACTCACCGCGGTCAAGGCCCTCGTGCGGCCATGGGATCTCTCCGTTTTTGCCTATCAATCACGGGGGAAAAGTGATCCGACGGCCCTGTTCCTAAAAAAAGGCACCCGGGACTGCCAATCCTGACTGACCGGGAGGCATTGTCTGCGAAGCATTATCGCTATTATTGTTTTGACAATGCCTGGTTGTGGTTTGCCTTCGAATGCCATACCATAGCCAGTCCAGGGTGCAGCCAGATGGAGGGTTGCCATAACGTCATTTGCAGGCATGGACCATGCTGACTACGGGCGATCTGCAAGCTGCAGGCTCTCAGGCCCTTCAGATCTGACCCAGGATCAGCGGGCACGTTGGCACGGTCAGACCCGACGGTTAGAGCCCGTTCGTACGGGCCTAACAAGCGCCGCGGGGGGGTGCGCAAAAATCAAAATTATGCAGCACATTCATTGTTATTGTTGGTGTTATACGACTTTTTGGCCACTGCAGGTCGATGTGTTTTCAATGGAGGCGAAGTCGCCGCCGGCCAGTCCAGTCCAGTCCAGTTCGACATGGCATGCAGTCCTTCTGAAGCTTGGGGGCCTCATGCATGTGACGGCTGTTTCAGGCGAGACGTGGAAGGTCGACCAACAGGGCAACTGCTTACGCCTGAGAAGAGCTGAGAGGCTGTGAGTGCTGTCGACGCTCCATCGGGGACAGACAGATCGCCAGTGTCAATCGCATGCTGCTGGTCCACCGGCAGTCTTCGCTGGCGGTTGGTAGCTGGATTGACCTGCAGAACGAAGATGCAGCGAGGGCCTTAGTGACTGGGCCGGTGGCCGAGAGACAACCGCGGTTGCAGTGGCTGTCTTTCTGACAAAAAAGAAAGGGTGCAAAGGGGGGTGAAGAGAAGAGGACAGACAAGAATGATGATGAGGGGGTCAGTCCAAAAAGGCATCCCAAGGCATCGTCCATCCGAGCCATTGACAGAGGCCATAACTATGGTAATTCTTCTCTTCGGGCGTGGCTGGAGGAAATCGGAGCGAGCAGCAGTGACGTAGCTGCCGCTGGAGGCCGATCCACCCAGCCCACTTCGCGCGTCCCTTTCGAGCCGGCACGGGCAACACCGGACGGACGGGGTCGGAGCACTGCGCTCCAGGCAAAGCTGCGAATTAATCAGACAGTAAGTAGTTAACTAACTAGTAGTTAACTTAACTAGTTAATTAAGTAGAACTACCGTTTTAAGGCACTTAGGGCTTAGGTGTTAGGGCATCCGCATAGGGTAGTTAGTTATCTTGAAGGTGATGCCGTAGGGATATATGGGCTTACTGAAGTTGTCATTCGATTATCAGGGCATACATATTAATTAATGGATCTGCTCTATTTGACTATGTTCTGCTTTCAATTGCAATGTACTAAAACAATAAGTCTCCGTCCTTAGCTCGATACCTTCACATGGCTCGAATCACCACGCCATGTGAATCCGATCAAGTGAAGCAGGTAAACCCCATCTATCACAAATCAAGGTCCTATTGAAGGCCGTGCGTAGCAGCCAAGAAACAAAGCCAACGCTAGATATATGGTATCACCGGCTGTCAATAAGCAAAGACAAGGATTCTCGGGTCCTACTCGAGAGTTAAAAAGCTCCCCCCTGCATGGGAGGACAAGACTCGATCGATCAGCCGTCCCGTGTGACCACAACAAGGAAACTGTGACGAACTAGAAAACCAGCCCGGCTTCCAGAATTAGCACTACCTGCCAAGGATAAGACAAAGATAGTAGGTAGTGTCGGAGCGTGGCTCGTTCAAGCTCAGACAAGACGACGGCAGTGGCGTATACTATTCACGAGCCAGGAAACTAACTGTGCGCATCTTCGTGTTCTGATCGGAACTCCCCCAGACAGGAGGGAAGTGTGTCCCCGGAGGATCTTGGTGGTCTTTCAGGGTGAGTACGCACAATTCAATGAATAGGTATCCAAGTGCTAACTCTAGAGGGTCAGTCGAGCAGCTTCGATCGATATGCAGCAGCGACGTTGATTGCTAGGCAGGAGGGTATATACGCATTAAGCAACAGCATCAAAGGATCGGTGAAACGACATGTACATGGAACCTTTAACTCGAGTTGTTTTGTCCCCTGCGTACTATTCTCGAGCATTCAGGCAAAGCCGATTCTAGGATGTCGACACAGATACTCGTTTCTGGCAAACATATACAGATTGCTACTGATAGATCTTCCAGAAAGATGTGATTAGGCGTGATATGAGCGAGTGTACGAGATGGCATCGCAATCTACCCTCGAAGTACATGCATCTTAGCTCATACTTCAGCATCGATTAATAGTATGGCTTCAGCACTTTGATAACTCGCCCAGGTGACTTCATAGATGTTCACTTCTCACTGTTTGAATGAACAACACTGGAGAAGAGCGGTTGAGAAGTAGGAAAGATACACATGTACTCCTGCGGTATACCTCGAAAGTACAACTTTACTGTACACTGGATGATCCTGTGTTACACGGACACGGACGCGTGAACTCGTCAAGGTTGGACAAGAACAATCTGGATGTTTGATTTGAAAGCTTCGATGTGAACTACCTGGTCACACTGTGACACATTTGACATACAGAAAATATGCATGAGATCTTAAAAGAACAATCTATTCTGTCTTTCTCTGCTGTACTAGAATCCTTGATAATCGCGTAAATAGTATGTACCTCCGTGCGAATATTCGATATTCCCCTAAAAGTCCCTGTCGACTTACGTATCGACGGGCCGTAAATATGGCACCTCAATTTTTGAGGAGTTCAAATAATCTCCTACTGAGAACGGGGAAATCTAAAGCACGATGTTGTAGTCAAGGAATTCGTATACAACGCAACCGGTTTCAGCAGTATGTCTGAAGGCTTAGACGCTGGCTATCTTCGACGGGAACATCAACCTGCAATAACATTCCAATAGATAATACCATAAGGAAAGATGTACCGCCTATTATGAATCTATTATGAATCTATCGAATCTAATGGCAATTGGTAATAGAATTCTAGTCTTCAGACAGATGCAGTGGTATGTGATCTGTCACGTGATCGCGTCCCGGTGAAAATTATCTCCGACAGACCCTTCGCGACTCGCGACAGCTCTCAAGGAAATGCAAAGGGGCAGCTGCGATGCGATCAATCGCGGTTGTAACGCCTATTCACCCGCGCCACGACTAGAGCTACGCCAACATGGCCAGGAAGCTCAGGGCAGCCGCGCAAGCGGCTGCGCAGTCTATGAGTGCGTATTTGCCATCTCCTGTCTCAATTCGACGTAAAAATGGCTGACCCAGCAACAGGAACCGCTCCCCCAAGCCTGCCCGATGCTTCAGATGAAGAAATGGCCGATGCCCCTCCATCTAGGGAATCCAGCGCCGTGGAAGAAAATAAAGATACAGCGGAGGATGACCCTGATGTCGAACCGCAGGCGGAGGGCGACCAGGAAGAGGAAGCCGCTGCAACGCCTGAGAAGGAATCAGAACCGTCACGGTCGAACACGCCTCAACGCAGTGGTAGAACTTCAGCCATCCCGCGCAAACGTCGTCTAGGTCGCCCACCAAAGAATCGCCCGCCAGACTGGGATGCTCCGGATGATTCTGCAGAGAAACCACAGATCCACGTCAGCACGCCGGTCAAGAGAAGACGAGGACGGCCTGCTGCCAGTGGTGGACGATGGGCTCGCAACAGAGGACCGTCGCATGTCACCCAGGTTCCCATTGACAAGGAAGGAAACATGATGGACGTGATTGATGATGAAGTTGCGCTGCCTGAAGACCCCGAAGGAGAGACGAAGGTGGACAAAATGGGAAATCTCCAGGGCGGCAGAGAATACAGAGTTCGAACATTCACGATCCTGAACCGTGGCGATCGACAATACATGTTGTCTACTGAGCCAGCACGTTGTATTGGTTTCCGAGACTCCTATCTTTTCTTCCAGAAGCACAAGCTACTCTACAAGATCATCATTGACGACGACGCCAAACGCGATCTCATCGAGAGAGATATTATTCCTCATTCCTATAAAGGACGAGCTATCGGTGTGGTCACTGCGCGATCCGTCTTCAGGGAATTTGGCGCAAAGATCATCATTGGTGGTAGAAAGGTGATCGATGACTACCATGCACAGGCTGCCAGAGATCGAGGAGACGTCGAAGGGGAGATCGCCGTTCCGGAGGACAAGCTACCACCGCCCGGGGAACCATACAATAAGAATCAGTACGTGGCATGGCATGGTGCCAGTAGTGTTTATCACTCTGGGGCGCCATCAGTTCCTATGCCAAGTGGCAAGATCGTGGATCCCAAGAAGCGCAAGGTGACTGTGACTGGTGACAACTGGATGATTGAACATGCCAGGGAAGCCAGGTTAGTGAAATTCTATCCGTACAATTCAATTACCGTGCTAACTTATTCAAGTCGATTCAACTCCTCGATCCTTAGCGCACGTAGGGAGAACCTCGAAGGGACCTACGATGTCCACACCAACGTTATGCAGTATCCGAAGATCATGCAGTCGTCGCACGCACGCTGGGAACGTCTGCCACCGCCTGACACGAAGGTCACTAACAAGCTCATGAAAGGCATGTCTACTCTGCGCCTCACGAATGGCACGGATGAACATGAGTCTGCGGATGATGCGAATGCGGACGAGACTGAGCAACCAGCTCCGAAGGAGACGACGAGTGACTCTCATTCGATTTTCGCTCCTGTACCTGCCGCATTCTCCCGACATCTCGCCATTCACGATATCCACTATGAAAGTGCTCCCTATTCCAACCTTGGTGTCCCTGGTCCTGACGGTGACGTGCATGATCTCGGCTCCAACGGCCTCATCAGCATTGCAGACCCGTCGCATCCTGAATTTGTCGGTGCAGATGTGCTGGCCGAATTGCCTCCCGAATGTAAGGAGGCGCTCGTGGATGCTGCCACGCGCGAATGGGAATGGAAGTCCAAATGGCGCAACGAAGCAGTCGATGGAGCCCGAACCAGACCCTTGAAGAGTTATGCCTGGTTTCCATGAGCTGTCAACAGGAAGCAAATGGAATAGCCGGCGATGCAGGTGTATGATATAACAGGACTGGAAAACTAAAAGAGACTTTCCGTTCGATTTCGTTGGTATCATTGTCGCTGTTCTGGGGAGATTATGTGCGCCTGCGGAATGGGAAGGGAAAAAAGGGGGCAAAGGGGCCGTCTCTTCTAATGATATTTGTGTTTTTTTTGCTTGGGTGTAATGCGGGAATGAACGGTCTAACGGGCGGTTTACTGGGAGTTTGACACAGGCCTTGACTGTTTATTAGAATCACTTATGGGGAAACACTTGATGCTCATATATCGCATCATCAAAATCAACACGTTATCCTAGGATGTTCTACTTCCATCTTTCAACTATCATAGACATGACATGATCTAATGGCGGTTCAGCATTCTTCTTAGGGAATGCATTACCGTCAACATAGATGCTAATTCAGTTGTAGCCCTGAATTATATTGTATACCTCGTGGCTTTTTGTAACAACAATCTCTTTAGGGCTTGAAATCAAAACAGAGCATTGGTCATCTCCTACGTAACGAAGGCAGGCTGGCAAATTCGTAGATTATATTTACATAATGTAGAGATAAAGACACTTTTGTGGATGGCTACCGGTCCATATGACTGGATTCATCTCCCTTCACCATTTTACTTTAACTTCCCAGAATAGTATATTAAATACTCAGCGGTCTCCAGAGTGTAAATCAGATACCAGCCACAGAGCAATCCTCAAGGAGTGTCTAACGCAGGGAGATAAAGCTGGTTCTCTGATAGAGAGAAAGGAAATGAAGATAAAAAGTAATACCTGTGGCGGTTTCTCTCCGGGTATGTCGTATTCATATCATGGGACAAAAATAGATGGATATATAAATCCATGGGCCTAACTTACTCTGTATATCGTCGGCGCCTGCAGTCTTTATCGCTATGACGAGCTACAATGCCATGGCACCTATATAAAGAGCATGGTTTAATTGACTTCAAACACTTCTTTCTACCATATCGGCATCCAGGGAGACAGCTGAATAGGAAAATAAATCGATCATGTGGCAATGCTATGGGCAGTAAATTTAGAGGATGAGGTTCTAGGGCATAAAGAGCTAATAGATATCGATGTTCTCCTAATAGTCAAGTAATTTGATCAGATCTTCCGGGTATATATGCTTATACCTAGTTGCTTCTGTGATCGTCGTATTCGACATAAGTTATATAGATACGACTTCTAACCCAGATGGATGGATATACACATACATTGCCATCATATGTTCCCTGGGGTATGCTACTCATGACTCGAGTCCCTGCTCTTAACGAGATGGGAATATAACTGAGTTCATTACCTCAAATGTATATTGTGATAATCTTAATCAATTAAGTCCATTTCCAAGTAGATAGATGCTAGATGCTATATCACGTGTCTGAGATCACTCGGAGGTATGGGTTTTATATCGTGCATGCTTTATGATGACGATTGTTGTTCTATTCGATTCTATGGAATTTCAAGAGGTCTCTTAAAAAGACGAACCTTCGTATAATTGGCAGGGATTCTGGATGTTCGATTTAATCTACTGGGACGATGTTACCACTGCCTGCTTGGTACTGGCTGATTTCCCTGCGATTTCCTCATATGGTATCTTAGATTTGTGTACATCAAAGTTCGACTTCGGGAATGGAATGCTGACTATCATATAATACGACATGATATATATATCATGGCTCCTGCTTATTTGCTATCCACAGGAGACACGGATGTATACAGTAACTCTAGGCTGAAAGATACTCTCAAAGATGGGTGTAGAGCCGATCATCTTGTGACGCAATGCCTGTCAGCAGGATAGTAAGTGACTTAGTGAGATCGTATCGAATTAGTCAACCGAATCAGAGGACCTTGAGTCTAGTATGGACAAAGGGATAGATCTATTTAGAATGGCAAAGAACACTTCCATTGCCGAGTAATGGATAAAAGGGAGATGAGTCAACTGATATGGAAAATTTTCTTTTTTTGTGATTCCTGGTTAGTTAGTTGCTCGTTTTGGCTTTGATCGAATGACGTTATGCGCATCCGATTTCTTCCACTTCTCTATGGACTCTTGCCATTATCCTGGTAAACGATATCTGATTTAAGTCCGTAGCTCCCGCCATCATTGGCGGGGAGCTCCTACATTCGGCGAGAAGTCCATATCGGAAAGCGCCCGTTTTGTCACAAGTCAAGACGGAGAGGGGGTTGGAGAAAAGAAGGAGAGGAGGGAGGTGATATGACTGCTGAAAGACGGGCGTCAGAGTTGGAGATCGGCTGACTTCCGTACAACTCCTCGAACGGAGGAGGGGTCGTTGGGTTCTGGGTTGTTCTTTTATCCATCCGCCCATCGCGATACGCAACGGAGATTAGAGATCGCATCGAATAATATTAGGATGAACAGACGCCGCGGCGGTCCGTCCCGAAGCGGAAATGATGAGGGGTTTTAGTTGCCATCTACTTTAGAGCAGCAGTGGTGATACAGTCCAGCCTTCACCATCCCACTTTGTAACTGCGGGGTTTTCTTTTCATCTCTTGTATCCGTGAGCTGTTTTCTTTGATGTCGGGCAGCAAGGAGAGAAAGAAAGTTTCTCCTCGCTGCTGCACCCCTAGGGAGGAGGGGGCTTTTCGGCGCTTTTCCAGGTGACTGGAGTATCCATCCGTGCTGGAGGGGCAGTAGGAGGGGTAGAGAACCTTTGCTTGTGAATCATTCCTCGTGGTCACTTTACCTAGTCCTGCGACTCCTGCAGCACAGCCTTCTAGTACCGGTTTGTACATCCTACTAGCGGTAGCTCAAGAGATCCTCAGGTACTCGTGCGTGACACACAGCCCGGGCTGGCGGATCAAGTAGATGACCAACGAGCGGCGGGGGTTGGGAGACGCATATCAGTCGCAGGTCCTAGTGGGTAGAATATGCTGCCTTGAAGGGATAGAGTCGCCTCCCAGCAGGCGGCAGTTTGTGAGATGGATGGAGGCGTATACACCGAAGAGCATACTATGCTACTGCTCAGGAACACCAGACCTTTGGACGCCAACTCATCAATCGCTTGGACCTTCAGCTATAGTTGCGACACTCGACCGTTGACACATTATTAGTTTGAGTGGCAAGCATCTATTCCGTCCTGTAGATTTTCTACTCGAATGGCGAAAATCTAGGGCTGTGAGGATGACAGTAGCCTGGAACGTGGTTATTTATAAGGCGCGCACAGATGCGAGACATGATTGATAGGATCAAGAGCTTTGACATGGCGAAGATTCCTCTGCTGACCCAACACTGCCTTGCCGAAGAACCGCGCAGCAAGACGCTTGGTTGGTAGACCGACCCTGAGGCGATTCACAGGTCACCAGAGTGTGACTTTCCAAGAAGAGCAACAGCCTAGCTAGATGAGGCGAGTCCAATAATAAGGGAAACACTTATGCAGACAGGTGAGACTTTGTGGATTTCAGAGTTACTCTCTGGTTCGCAGGAGGCGGGTTCATCTAGCAAGACGCAGCCACCGTTTTATGAAGATGAAAAGGACCAGCCATCAGAGCGACGCTCCATTCAAATGTCTGATATCTGACTACCTGCGATCGATGGCTGGTGAATGCCATGCCCCAGAGCCCTTTACTCCGTATGGACATAAGAAATTACCAAGGCGTCTGTCAGACTTGCAGAAGATCGCTCTGTGGCCCCGAGACAGCCAGCACAGCACGGAGGTAAGAGGATCACTGGGATAGACTAGGATTACATCCACTCACATCCGATTTGAAGGATGCCTCGCGCATCGGAATGGGATTCGAAGGTTGCCACCAGCAACAGCGTCTACCAGGACAGCATGGCTGTGAACCTGAACCTTGCTGCGCGCCTCTTCTGGTCCACCACATTTGATCAAGCGCCCACTTGATGCCACGAGGCACGACCCGTCCAGAGTTTGAACAAGTCGCTGTGGAAGACCACCATCACTGATTTGTTGCTACTCCCACGCCGCGTCGGCTCGAGACCAGGAATGCGATCGGTGACTGGCCCTACCCCTTGCGATGCCGCCATGTCTGTCCCTTCCAGAATCCCCCAAGGCTCCAGGAGAAAACTCGCTACTGACCATTTGGGTGATGCCGAAAGTCCTCTAAACACATTCAGCACAACTCACATAATGAGTATAATACGCGAATATGACATGTTACAGCAACATGCCCCGTCGACCACCCCAGCCATGGGGGCACTCATAGCTTGCGTGGTCGGTACGACTGAAGTACCATACTCCGTACATACATCTCTGATGGCTGGTTCGACGATACGTAGCTGGTGACACCGTGGGGCGTCCATATTACGGTGCAGTAACATAGAGTATGGTATAGATAGCAAAGAGGGCGGCATTAACAGTGGCATATCTAAATCTGGAGCGGTGCAGAATCTTTCGCTGCGACCAACACCAGTAACGCCCGGGTTTCTGCCGTCTTCCCGCTCTCTGGATCTATACATACTGGTTGGTTGGCTGGTGGGAGCAAAATAGGCATGGTCGATCCGTGACGCATCCAAGACAACTCGCGCGGTAAACATGGCTCTCGACTTCGAGACCTTTCTTGCTGCCCCCAATGTCATCCCACACTGCAGACAGCGGGGAAGGGAACTGCTGGGGTTTGTTGAAATCTTCAGATGACTTGGGCTACTCCATGCAGCTGAGCTGGAAGCGTGCAAGACGGAGCATCGTCTCTCATGTCTATGTCCATCGTCTCTGCTTCATCTCCCGTCAAACAAAGATAAAATTTCTAGCAAAACGCAATTGAGATGCCGGTCCGCAGCGGTTCCTGTGATCCTTGGGTTCTTTAAAATGTAGAGGGGCCAAAGTATGTGTTGCTGGGTCACAATTGGTCCTACGACGCTATTAATATTATTTGATCCAGAGCTGCAGGCTTGTAGGCTTCTGTCGCGCCTCATTTATCACCGATCGGCTGTCCTGACCAGTGTGAAGAGCTCCACGAGCAGCCAAGAGAAATGTGACCGTTCGGAGGGTCAAAATCGAGCCCGGTGAACTCAGGGTTTGCGATCTCGCACGTCGCAACCGCGGAACAGACAGGGCCAGACTTCGGTTGCCAGAGAAGGGCCAGGTAAATGAGAATCACCCGTTAAGGTTCTCGTCTGGATTCACACAGCCGCTGGACGGCCGGTCGGGAACGATCTGATCGTTCACTGCCAGGTTCTTCTTACCAATCCCGCAACGGTTGCCGTCAAAGTTTTGTCTGTCAGTCTGAGGCTGGCCAGTAGTCACCCTGTCTTGCCGATGGAGAACGTGTCGGGGGGAAAAGGTTCTAGGTTCTCCTCCGTAAACGCAGTACGTTGGTAGCCTGGACCCCTAGAGTAGTAGCAGCAGCAGTACGGAGTAACTAGTAGGAGCAGTACTGGTCAGGAGAAAGCCATAGCAATGGATAGTTGAACACCACGAACCGTGATGCGTGCGGTAGTGCTATCCACCAATGCAGCAGAGTCCAGCAGCCTGTTTTTGGTAATTTAGTAAGAGTCGAGGCTGTGAATGGTGAACGATGACTGGAAAGGGAGCCAGAGGGAGTCGAGTATGTTCTGTGTGACTGTGCCTTTGCATCACCGCATCCTGCTCTCTTCCTGTGTCTCTCTGGATCTCTGGATCTCTCTCTCTCCACGCAGCATGTCGACCTGGGGACGGCTTACGTCTGTTGCCCCTGGCGGCTTGACGTTTTTGAGCAGCCTGGTCGCGGAGATTCGTTCCCTTTTCTCACCGCTGCCCGGGAGCGTCATCATCTCAGACAAGAGCGTTACGATCATCCGACAGGCGCCAGACACTAGGCCTGGCAGTTGTGCGCGGTGGCCCAGTGAGCCGTCTGGCTGTTCGCCCATCCTTGCTGAAAAGCCATCTAGCTGGTCGAGCGCCCACGAGCGGCGTTGGTCTCTAAACACCAGTGGAGATTCCAGTCCGGGACGCTTCGACCCTTTTCGTTGCAGAGACAGTTAGTTACCCTAACTTCCTCGCCCCGGGGGCCCGATCTTGGACCGTCAGTCCAGCGGGCCATGTTCCAGCCTCAGCCCCAGCAACTGAATTTTTTTTTTTCTTCTGGTCTGGCGCTGGTTCTTTTTTTTTTGACTGCTTGCCCTCTCAGTCTTTTCTTTGCTGGCCCTCCTGACTCGTCCCGGCGACACCCACACGGGCAACGGCGCTAGTTCGACGCCAGGACACCGCACACCTCCGCCGCCCAGAGATCATCACCACCTCAACACTTTGGACGGCCCCCTTCGCCGTCTTCCGTCTTCTTCCATCCTCTCTCCATCTCTCTTTGCTCTCTCGTCCTCCTCTTCATCCTCAGTGCTATCTCTTCTCCCTCCCCCAACCTCTCTCTGACGCCATATCTTACTCTCAACGAGCTTTTCACTAAGTGTCGTTGTCGGTCTTCTCAGCGGAACATCCCTCGACGCGATCTCCTTGAAGGATATCTGGTCGGTATTTTCCTGCTGATTCGCTTTCAATCGTCGTCTCCGTCCCGTCACGATCCGGTTTCGTGAAATTGTCGCGTCCTGATCGGAGCAGTTAAGAGTCGACCTTCTCTCCCATCCCTTCAAAAGCGCGCCTTCGATCGCCACGGCTCTTCAGTCGGCCAGTCTGTTGAATTGAACGAACCCTTTCTCGATGTCATACTGCTAGAGGGAACGATCAACGCAAGTTACAGAGCCGCGGCTCGTCGAGCGACGCTCACCCTATTCGGGTTCCGGCGGAAGTGTAGACGGTTGGTATACCACTGATCCTCATCGTCAAGACCAGCAAGTGGTTCCTGGATCGAAACAGGCGTGCTGACTGCAAGTCGCGGACACAGCATCTGGCCGTCTACCTCCCCCCGGCCTCGAAACGAGCATCCTCCATCATCATGCCGTCCTTCTTCGCCCCAAGCCTTCATGGCTTACCCCCCACGCCACCGCATGTTAACAACGGTGATCAGCCCTACTATCTGACAGGGCCTTCCGCTTTCCCCCCGCGGTACACCCAGAGTGGCTGTGAATTTATCGAGCAGTACTCCCAGTCGACGTGTTACGCCAAGCAGGCTTCGCTCAACATGCACGGACACTCCATGCATCCGATGCGCAACGGCAGGGATATGGCGTCGACGCAGTCGACGATGGTCCAGCCCGGCATGCAGCAGACGATGTACGGGCCTCTGGCAACCGGTGCCATGCTGCCACCGCTGCGCACTGATGCCCAGCTCCCATCCGTGGATAGCGCGATCCCGCCTCAGTACCGTCAACAGGACATGTTCATCCGACCCGAGCAGCAGCACCCCAAGGACGAAAAAGCGACCGGAGGAGTTGCAGCCTATTTGGACTATGAGATGGATCAGATGTCGGATTTCGTGGCTGAGATGGCCCAGGGAATGTATGCTTTGTACATCACCAAGATCAACCTTTCAGATATTGACTTCGCTCGAAGCGTCTACCCAGGAACTCCGGTGCCGCCTCAGTTTAGAAAATACGTCTACCAGATCTTGTCATCTACTCGCCTTCCAAGTTCAACTATCTTGCTTGGCCTGTTCTACCTGGCCAGCAGGATGCGAATGCTCTCCGCTGCTGGTGTCTACGCGTCAGGCAGTGGCCAGGTATATCGCATGCTGACTACAGCTCTTTTGCTGGGCAGCAAGTTCCTCGACGACAACACTTTCCAGAACAGGTCCTGGTCGGAAGTCAGCAACATCCCCGTCTCGGAACTGAACAAAATGGAACTCGAGTGGCTGTTTGCCTTCGAGTGGAAGATTCACGAACGCATCCACAACAAGCAGGATGGCTTCGCGACTTGGCTCTCCCACTGGGAGACTTGGCGCGCCAAAGCCGCTGTGAGGGCCTGCGACACGCGTCACAAGTTGGCTCCGATTGATACGAACATTCCCAGACAAAACGTGATCTCGAAGCCCTTGATGTCTCCAGAAGGTCCTATTCCGCCGCAATATCAACGCAGTGCGCATATGGACACTACCTGGCTGAACCCTGCTGCTTCTGAGTATTCGCCTCCATCGGCTCCGCACAGTGGTCCCAACACACCCGATTACTACAGTCTCGGGGCATGGGCTTATGCTAACCCCCCGCCCCCCTACTCGCGCGCGTGGATTCCCCAGCATCAGTACATGACACAAGCAGGACCCCGATCACAGCCACCGTCGTACCATCACACTCCGGCCTATTCAATCCCATTGACGCACAGTGTGTGGACCGGTCACGGCTCCTCTTGTGGATGTGTCTACTGCATGAAGCATCACGAAAACTACATGTGTACGAATGCTTTCGGAGCCATGCAGCCTGTGGTCGCCGGCTAGATCCGACGTTTTGCTACGATGCTAATCTGACATCAATCTTCTCGGAATCACTTCTTTTTAATTCATGTTCAATGATGTCGATTTTTTTTTATTCTTCTTCTCTCTTAGCTGTTCGATGATACCGCACCATTTTCGCTCGCCATTGTCGATTCGAATTGCTCGTATATCCATTTGTCGTCGTCTCGGAAAAAGTAATCTTATGTTTCTCATCGGCCTTGCGAAAGCTTAAAAAAAAAGTCAGCAACAGAGCGAAGTGAGCGCCTTTTTACGGTTCTTATCACCTTACGACGCAGAAAAAAACAGTCGCCGTGTCTTCGGCCTACTATTTTCTTTTCAATACAAATTCATTGCGTCCGCGTGATTCTCGAATGCACTATCTGGATTTGAAGACGGTCCCTGTCAACATCAGCACGTCGACCAGTGCAATCACACGATTATGATTTTCTCACGCGATTTCTCTTCTTTTTACCACTTTACCCCTTTATTTTTTTCTTTCCCCTATTCCATTTTCAGGCTTTTTTGTGCCTAGCATGTGTTGGCGAATGTTATCCATAGATCGTTATCTTTTGTTGATTGTGTCCAATCGGGCTACTTCCCTTCTAACCCGTCACTTCGACCAAACCCATGGCGTTAATTCTTGTCGTCGATCAGATTGGTGGATCAGGGTATGCACGACTTTAGGGGATCGATTTTGTTATGTTTTCGCGCGTTTCTATGAATTCTCCAATGGTTTCTTCTGCAACGGCTTTCTCTTCGAGTGTGGTGATTTCTACCATTTGTCTCTTCCTGACGTGTTCGAGTCTGCACTTGTCCTCGAGGGTTGAACAATGGCGGTAATTTTCCATGTCTCTTTACTTTATTTGTCCGCTCTCTCTTGACTACCCCTTTGCATTCGCCCTACTCATCGCAGTGGCTGGCGGCATTTTCTTTCTTATTCCCACACCAACCGCCCTTTCTACGATATGCATTGATTCGAAGTTCTTATTCCCTACGAGGCAACAAGCCCGTTAAATTTTCCGATTTAACACTTGTCTTTTTGTGATGTAAGTAAACAGATTATATGCGGGGACAATCCTGCTGCTCTTCTCTGGCCCCCGCCATCCAGCAAGGAGGCGCGAGGGAGGCCTTGACTAAAGTGCAAAAAAATTTCTTCCAATGGAACACAGGGCAGCAATTCGCTCATTTATTGTCCTAACTACTTCTTTTCCTTATTCTCTTTTCTCTTTCGAGGGCTTTATTTATTGTATATCATGTATTATACCATTATCAGCATTTGTCCTTACATTCTACAGGGATTATCCTACAATGAGAAAACAAAGGACGGTATACATCTAATACCGTCCTGTCTTTCCACCCTCCATTCATATCTTCTATTTTTAATAGCTGTGGAGTAACTAGTGGTCTTACGGCGCCTACAAAAAGGTCCTGGGCTTTCATCATCCGTTATCACTCGCGAGCTGGGATCTTTCGACTATTGAATTCTCGGGAATATTTCCTTTCGAGGATCTCTACGTGTCTCATCCTGTAGTTTGCAAGATAGTTTAGATGCAGAAGATCAGAAAAGTGATATCTAATAACAATAGCTCTATTGGGGAATAGTACGAAATCTATAATCATGACTCCCTGACTAGTTTGGATGCATCCTTCTCTGTTCCTTTGCCATTGTCATTTTTTTTCTTTTTTGATTGGTGCTTGTTTTGGTCGGGTATCCACAGTAAGCGAATTCTATTCATGATAAACTGGATAGATGAAGAGAAAAGTAGATTCAACGCAGGTTCGTAAGTGGACAGAAGGAGTATCTTCCACGGGGCGGGGGGTTGATTTGCATGGGTGAATCATTTCGTGTCCGTGATTCGTAACAGAATGAGAACGAGAAAAAGTCAGGTGTGAGAAGATCGAGGAGATCGAACTAGACGAGCGGAAGGTGCCAGAAATGAAACTCAGTAGACTGTTTCGCGGATGCTTTGGCCTTTTCGTTTTTCTTCCTCGAATGTTTCTTCTCCTACGGGGACTCCTTGGTCCGGCTCAGGGACGTTGGGGACTGTTGGCTCTCCGCTGTCTCCATCACCTAGGACATCAGCCTCAACTGGTCCGTTTATGGATTTTTGATGTTCGGAGGGCTCTTTGGAAGTGTGATAGTGATGGTGATGGTGGTGATGATGGTGGTGTTGCTCTTGCTGTCGACCGCGTCTGGCCAGGGGCTGGCCGCCACTTTCGTCGTCTCCGTCGCCATCTTCTTCAGTGTGATGAATATGGTCCTCGGAAAATTCGATAGGGTGGTCACCCTCCTCGTCAGAGTGCACAACGCTGTTCACGCCGCTGTGGGAGCCTCCGCCGTCACGGCCGCCCAGATGGCGAAATGCGAGTCCTCGGGAGGCAGGAGATCGTTCATCATCAGTATCAGGACGGAGGTGAGAGAGAACACTCTTTTTCTTCTTCTCCATCGGCGGACGTCTGGAAAGAGACGGTCGTCGGACTTGTCCATCATCTTCAGACGTACCAGCAGGGCTATCCGGACGGTTTGCGCGTGTGAGGGCTGACAGAGAGATGTAGGAGGGCGTTTGATCCGGAGAAGAGACCATATCTTCAATGGCTTCACGCTTGTATGCTACTATAGCCAGATCGGTCTTCTTACGGCCCGAAAGGGTTCTGGAGACAGAATTAAGGTTGGCCCTCGTCCTTGATTCTGAAGAGGCATTGGGGTGTTCCAGCATCTGGGTCTCCTTTCCAGCGTCACTCGTCTCATCACCGTCATCGTCATCGCGGAACAAGTCGATAGTGTTCTGTCTCTTCGGCTTTTCTCTCCACGTCTTCACCAGCCCGTGGTCACAACCGTCAGGACAACCGCCCCATCTCCGCCGCACGGGTATCGGTCCATCAGACGGTGTGACCGGAGCAGGCTTCAATCCCTTGTCCGCCAGCTCCAGCTCCCGCTCTAGCTCTTTCTCCTTTCGAAGTTCGGACCATGTGCGCAGCTTGTTTTGGAGCACATATTTGCCGTTGTCTTGGTTCTTTTTCATTACCACAAATTCACAGTGGTTGATATTCCGTAGGTCCTCGAAGTACTCGACGCTGAAGTGATACCACTTCATCAGAAACACGCGGGTCATCAAACCATGGGTGACGAGAATGCAGACGCTGGCAAAGTCATCTTCTCCGAACAACCGCCATAGGGATTCATTAAAGCCGCTGATGCGGTCATAGGCATCCGCAGCTGACTCCCCGTTAGGGATCCTGTAGAAGAAATGTCCATAATCTGCTCTCTCTTGCCACATGCGTTCCATCTCCGCTGAACATGGCTGGAAGTTGCCAAAGTCCTGCTCTCGCAGCCGTGGTTCCTCGTACACTTTGATTGTATGTCTCGGAAACGGCGATGGAGCTGGGTCATCAGATGTCAAGGATTCCAGAATGCCCTCCGTCGTCTCCCGCGTCCGACGATAGGGCGAGGTAAAGAAATGAAGAGTATCATCGGGCCGCAACAGGTCGCGCAACTTGCGACCAGCTTCTCGTGCTTGTCGATGGCCTTCCTGCGTCAGCTTCACCCGGTGATCCGGCACCGTCTGGTGAATATCGCGATTCTTGTTCCCTTCAGACTGCGCATGGCGAATCAGGATGATCATCTGTTCACGAGAGACCTCATATTAGTAACTTGATATTGCGGGGATAATGTTGGTCGAAAAGCAGGCGGTGAAACTTGCCCGAGGTTTGCCCATGGTTATGCGGGGAACAGGATGGGATTATCAGAAGGTCTGCTGGAGGATGGGAGATTAGATACAGATTAAGTCGAATATATTATATTAAAGAAAGAGAAGAAGAAATCCAGTTTCCATTCTGGCCCAACTGGTTTCTCGTCAGGCAAAGAGGGGCGATGATGAAACGTCCTAAAGGCTGGCCGGTTTGGCTGCGCAAGTGGCGGTTCGAGACTGCCGGAAAACTCCATTTGGAGATCGGATAATTGGACAGTTCAGCTTCATCTCCGCAATCAATACAGTCAGCCAGTCAGCCAGTTCACCTTGTTTGCTCTGCGACAGGCACCACCGTTGCTCTTCCTGACTGATAACCGGCGGAGCAGACGAAAGCCACCATGACTGATGCTCTGTACGAGCTGCTGGCTCCCTATCTGGATGCTGAGGACACCTCTGCGCGTCCCGCCGCGCCGCAAGATGCGACGACCTCCAAGTATCTCAATCGGCTATCTACGCTGTCCGTACAGTCGTTGAAGGAGACCGAACCGCAGTCCCTCGCCCAATCTTCACACTCCACGTTGCTCTCCTTGCAGGCCCTCTCCAATCGATCGCACAAGGCATTCATTACGTCCACGGACAACCTATCGACTCTCCGAACCTCTATTCCCCGCGTTGGTCGAGAAGTACGCCAATTACGCGATGCGATCCCAAAGCTTGATGAGGAGGCGGTCCGCTTCTCATCTACATACAGCAAGACGGTCGAGAACCCGATCATAGAACGGCGGAAGAAGGCGATGCAATTGGCGCGAAACGTGGATCGATTGTCCGACATCCTGGAGCTGCCCACTTTGCTCTCGACGGCCGTGTCCTCTGCTTCCGCGAGTGCAAATACAGCGGCGCCTTCCAGTACCAATTACTCGTCCGCCTTGGATCTGTACGCCCATATCAAGAGACTACAGACGTTGTACCCCGATTCCTCTCTCGTTCGGGATGTCGCGTTACAGGCGGAGGATGCGATGAAGGATATGACGACGAATCTCCTCAGTAGTCTTCGGTCGCAGAATATCAGACTGGCTGCCGCTATGAGAACGGTGGGATGGCTGCGTCGTGTGGCACCGGAGTTGGAGGGTCTACGAAAGGATGGCTCTACAGGCGCGAGTGAGGGAGCATTAGGGGCCATTTTCCTCATCTCCCGATTAGCGAACCTAATCTCAACTCTCGAGGCGCTGGATCCTCTGAGGGAGCTCGCAGACCAGGAGACACGGCGGAGAAGTCAGAGCAAGGGAAACAAGAGCGATCCACGGTCCTCTGGGAACACGTGGTCGGGGGGTCATCAAACGGAGAGATATCTCAAGAGATACATCGAGATCTATCGAGAACAGACGTTCGCCATTGTGTCGCTATACAAGAACATCTTTACCCCTGAGCAGTCGGACTCGGATTTCCCCAGTACGAACGTGCATCTACGAACCCAGATCACCTCGAAGCAGCCGTCTGAAAAGGACGACCCCCTCCAGATCCTTCCTCCGGCGCTGGCGACTCTCCCCATGCATCTCGTTACACTGCTGACCGAGACGCTGCGTACCTATCTTCCCAATGTGCAGGATAAAAGCTCACGGGAGAGTCTCCTAACCCAAGTGCTCTACTGCGCTGGCAGTCTGGGTCGCCTGGGTGGTGACTTTGGTATGATCCTCACCCTTCTGGACGACTCCGAAGAAGGCGAGGAGGGAGAGATCACGTATGACTGGGAGGAGGTGATGAGGAAGCATCGGGCACTTGCTGGACGCCTGGAGCAGCTTACGGGAGGGAGCACGGGTGCTGGGGGGAAGAGTGTTTCACGGGTGGCGTCTCCTGTGCACTGATGGGGATCACTGACCCCTTATATTCTCTCTCCATCCCTTTGTCTCTCTATGTCTCTGTGTGTCTCTCTATCCTGTTATTATTGATGTGGTGATAGTTATCACTGTCGTTGATTCTCAGGAATGAAGGCCATCCGCTGCGCTAACTGCATCGGCACTAGCGGCGGGCCACGGAGGCTCTCTCCGCGCTGATTCTGGCTGGACTGGCCGAACTGGCTGAGAGTGAGACGCCCTTCCCCATCTCCATCTCCATCTCCAGCTCGCTCCATCGGATTCTCACCACTTCCCCCATCCGCTGCATCCCTACGGCTGGTTGTATACCTACCCCTGATAACCTGGAATGTTCGATTAGTCGCCGTAACGAGTACGAGCCCCCCGGTTCATACGCTGTGTCGACCGCCCGTCTCTCCATCCTTGACCGCGGATCTGTCCGCCGTTGTTGGGTTATCTATCGTCTTCCCTGAGCATCAAACAGACCAGGCCGTGCCAGTCTTTTCAGATTTAAATTATATAGTACGCGGCGCGAGGAACAAAAAGCAAAGAATCGACAACGGTCCTACCAGTCACCCCCTGCGAATCTCCCACCCATGTCGACACTTGCTGCCTCTGCGGCGGCCCCGCCGTCGGGGTTGCTCATCGATCCGACCAAACAAGCAGAGTATCCCATACTGCTGGGCGATAAACTCGCGGGGAAAGATGACACGAAGGAAACTCGTTTCGTCAACATCACCTATAACCATAAGAGCAAATCGGCTACCCCACACCAACGGTCGCTCATCACTCGCTCATCCTCCTCGCCAGACATCTACAATTTGACGATAACAGACAAGGCCGGGAATGCGGAGCAGACAACATTGACATATTCATATAAAGGAAGCGTGGATCCAGCGTCGCCAGTGTCAGAATCAGACACACGGAATCTAGTACTGGTCTTTGACCCGGCACGGAAAGCATTCATCCTGGAGCCGGTCTCGAGCCGATTGAACTTCAATTTGCGTTCGGCCCCTGGGAAGACAGACAAGCAAGTGTCCGAGCAGTATCCCCAACTGCCCACTCTTCATGTAGACGAACATCCTTCAGCAGATGAGCGGTCGCGGGAGGACGCAAGCGAGGACGAGGACCCCGGAGCTGCTGACGAGAGCAATCCATACGATTTCCGCCATTTCCTTCCTAAGGCCAACGCGGAAGCCGAAAAGAATGCCATCTCTTCCAGCACAACTCCCGATCCTCACAACGTAGCGACCAAGGTCAGCACGCCATCGCTGCCTGCTGCGAAACCGCCAGCGCCATCAATACGCAAGAGCAAACCTCAGACCAACCCTCTTCGCCAGCAGAAGCGTGCCCCCAAGCCCGCGCAGGCCAGCAAAGCTACAGAAGACAAACCTAAACCCGAACCGGCTCCCAAAGTCAAACCAGACAATAACATAGTTTCTGATTCTGCTGCCTCAGATGAGGAACAGAGTCAGCAAACATCCACCAAACCTGCGGCATCACCGAATTCCAACATCATCATAGATGGAGATCTGATCATAGACATGGGCTCTCCACCTCCCTCCCGCAAGCCATTCATCGTCAATCCTGCGCATTTCTCGTCAAACAGTACATCTGCTAATGAAGCAGACGATGATGACGATGATGAAGAGGATATCGAAGATCTTCGCCTCCCATCTCCTGCAGGTCCTCACGCGCAGCCTGAGCAAGCCAATGAGGAGGTCGAGGATGATGATGCGTTGGCGGCGGAGATGGAGGCCGCCTTCGAAGAGAGTGCTCGTGAGGAAGAAGCAAGACGGCAGCAACAGCAGTACGCAGTAGCCAGCGAAGACGAAAGTGAGGTCAGTGAAGAAGAGTAGTAAGGTAACGATACTTCTCTTGTGTGGTTATTGTGAAAAGTTGCCGTGCAGGTATCTGTCATCCTTTTTCTTGATTTAGCGAGCGATTCAGCAAGCATAGCGATAGCATAGTTCGGAGTTTCTGGTGATACACGGGACTGTGATCCTGTAACATGTACATGGATGGAACGGTTATGATACCAAGTCAGTGGCAATCTATCTCGATATTCCGCTAGCAGCATCTCTCAACAACCCGGAACAGTTCAAAATGGGCATAGTGATCATTGTTTGTATGTCTCGTAAGCTGGGAAAAGACACTTAGAACATATTCAATATGCGAATATCGGGGAGGACTCCGGGTTCGGAATAACGGCCCTTCCGCCCGCGATCTGCTCTTCCTTGCGCCTCAACGACACCGCGACAAGCTCGAAACCGCTCGCATCTCCTCTGAGCTGGGGCCGTTCTATGATCCCAGGCCGTGATCCGATGAAAAGCAGCCGGGTTGACTCTGTGCTGAAGAGCCTCTGATCGGCGCGGTTCTGGCTGACTCCTCCGATAGCTCTACCCCTAGCTGTCCAGCGACGCCCTTCTTGCGGAGACTAACACCGAGAACAATGCTACCAGACAGCTGCGCTATGGTTTTCATTCTTCGATAACACACCGCAAGTACAATAGAAGCCTGGCGCGAAGTGAAACACAAGGCGGTGTTATTCTCTCCTACAGCTGTGTCGCTGTACAGATAGGTCATTCCACCGCATACTCCGGTTTACACTGGACACCAGCCGCCGCGACGATAATCGACTCGTTCTCAGAAGCGCTCAATCCGTTCTTCGACCTATTCCATTCGATACCTTCACAGGGGATGCCCTTCATGACGTCGTCACCATCCTCGTCGCGCCGCCGTGAACCCCGGCCTGTCCCGGCGCCGTCAAATCCGGTCCTGCTTGCGTCGCAGTCCCAATGGCTCTTCACAGATGAAGAGCTTACTCGAACACCGTCCCTGCTCGATGGGATGACGATGGAGGCGGAGCATACGAGCCGCAGCAAGGGCGTCAACTTTATAACACAAGTGGGGATCATGTTGAAGCTGCCGCAGCTGACGCTCGCTACGGCCAGTGTATACCTTCACCGATTCTTCGTGCGATACAGCATGGTCGACCTGCCGCATCGGCCGGGAATGCACCCTTATCCGATCGCAGCGACGGCGCTCTTCCTCGCTACGAAGGTGGAGGAGAATTGCCGGAAGATGAGAGAGATTGTGGTGGCATGCTGCCGGGTGGCGCAGAAGAACCCCAATCTGGTCGTGGATGAACAGTCCAAGGAGTTCTGGAAGTGGAGAGACACCATCCTGCATAATGAAGACTTGCTTCTCGAAGCGCTCTGCTTCGACTTGCAGCTGGAACAGCCATACCGCATCCTTTACGACTTTATTTGTTTCTTTGGGGTGAACGAGAACAAGAACCTGCGCAATGCGGCATGGGCGTTTGTTAACGATTCTACATTCACGGTGCTTTGTCTCCAGTTCACTCCGCGTATAATCGCCGCCAGCGCGCTTTATGCTGCTGCATTGCATTGCAATATCGCGTTCGAGGACGACGAGCTGGGCCGGCCGTGGTGGGAACAGGTCGACGTGGACCTAACGCAGGTGCGGCGCGCATGCAATCGCATGGCAGAGCTTTATGAGAACAATGCAATCCATCGACAAGGCCATCGATACCCTACAGCACCCGTCCACGGTGGGGAGGATACAGAGAAAACGAGGACATCATACCGTGGAAGTCCGACTGGGACGCCATCGGAGAACGATATCAACGGCCGGAAACGCTCGAGGGAACCAGAAGGGCTTCAAAATCACCACGAGTCTCTCAAACCACCCGTATCGAACGGGACATCATTCGATGCATCCACTTCAGAACGGTCTCCGAAACGACAACGCGTAGTAGAAAGAGATAGTTCCAGAACAGCAGGTGAAGGGAGTCAGTCGCAGAGACCACATTCGTCTCAGGACACTGTCGTCACCGCAACCTCTAGACTGGACGTCTCGTCCTCCTCGGATCTTCCCTCTCGAGATCGAGATCGAGATCGAGACCGAGACCGAGACGACCATCACCACAACTCCCATAACAATCACGATACTCTCAAGAACCCCAACAATACGACCACACAACGCCAACACCATCCACTGCCTCCTATCCCGCCTCCACCAGCTCGTCGCAACAGCCGCGATAACGAATCAGACACCGATTCCATCCAACAACGCATCGACGACATCGTCAAGCAGAATAGCAGCACCACCACCGCCCAACGACCCTCTGGTCAAGACCAGGATCAAGACCGAGATCGAGATCGAGACAAAGGCCCCGACGGGGGAGGAGGGAAGAGCCCACCTGCAAGTAACAACCGCAGTGACATCGAAGAAGGTGAAGCCATCGACGAAGAAGGCGGCGGGAGCGAAGAAGGCGAGATTTAAGCATCAATCAATGGCATTACAGAATGCCCCTAACTATACGCCGTTTCATGTTTTGCTCTTGTTTATTATTTTAGTGGAGCTAGATTCCAAGCAGGTCATCTATCGTATCATCAAATGAATTGAGGGAAATGTTTTTCCTTTCTTGATACTACATCTTTGTCATTCTCTTATAGCTATAAAAAAAGTGCACGCAAGATTTGAAGACAAAACTTTTCACTTTTAACTATCAGACCATCTATAGAGAAAATACGAAAACAAATACGACATGCGAACCAATAATCCGAGCACGGAAATCAAGACTAGATATTGCTAGAGAGAATAGAGCGAGGAGAGAGAAATAGATATAGGCAAGACAATAAAAAGACTCGTCAACATTGCATGGTGGGAATAATTCACCACGAGCTAAAAAACAGATCACATTGCATGTTTCTCATTTCTTCATCCCCTTTGTGTATCCTTATTTTGTTTTGTTTGTTTTCCATCCGTCCTTCCAATAAAGTCATCTGTCCTTCTCACATAAAAGCATACAACGCGTGCAGTCCAGTGTCCTGGACAGTTGTCTTTTGGAACCTGCTCCTGGTCCGAGGGTGTCAAAATAAATACAGTGAGGAAAAAAGACACAAAACCCTCCTAAAGACACAGAGATATATGTACAGATAGAATAACCCTCGGACCCAGACAACAGGCTGGAAGAAGAGTTTAAAACATGAGGGAAGAAAAAAAAAGGAGGCGGGTATTAAGATGCATGTACACAATTCAGCGGAGCAGAAGCAAACAAATCCTCTGCAATAAGAGTACATCGGAGAAGTTTCCGAGAAGAGACGGCGTTGCGCATCGTTGCACAAGGCACATATCGAGAGTGGGGATGTAGAGTTAAGGTGGTCAATAAAAAGCTGCAGAATAACTTGACGCCAAAAGCCCTGGGTGTAATGCAAATGCCGAGAATGTCGAAGGCGCCGTCCAGTCTTGCCCCGAAAATTTAAACATATTAAAAAGACGTAAAAGCCGAAAGATCATTGAGCAGTTGAAATATTTGGACCGTTCGTCTAGAAGTCGCCGAACATCTCATCCAGTTCGTCGACCTCAATGGTTTCCGGGCTCTGCATCTCACTCCACGAGTCCCGGACCATGTCGAAGTCCATGGCCATCACACCAAAGGGGCGATTCGCTAGAGACTTCCTCGAGTGAGGTTCACCAAACTGCAGGTCAACTCGCAGGTCAACGCCAGAGAAATCATTCTCCAACATGTCAATGGAACGCTTCAGCGCGGTGGCCGGAGCGCTAACAGAGTCGCCAGACACAGACACGGGGCTCGCACCCCGGGCGCTGGCTGCCATGTTTTGCTGCAGCTTCACAAGACCAGTAGTCGCGTCCGCATCCATCTCAAGAGCACTCGTACCAGACGAGATGGAGGATGCAGTGGATGAGAGCGATGGCGATGGCGAAGTGCCAAAGAGCGTCACGGCTGCTGCCTCGTCGAGGTCCTGCTCGGCGGCACGGGAGTCGATCCGCGAAAAGTAGTCACTGTACTGATCTTCCGGGACAGCGCTGTCGCTGGCAGACGAGAGAGGGTCCTCGTCCATTGGCGAACCGGAATAACGAGCGAGCGCGCTGGTCAACTCTGAGGCGGCCTCAGATGGTTGAGGAGTGCCCTTGGCACTATCCTGTCGCTGCGCTCTCTCTTCCGACGTCCGCTCCCGCACAGAGCTAGCCGTCTGTGTGAACTCCCTCTCATCACCTTCCAGAGGTGGAGACGCTGCCCGGTGGTTGTGGGCTAACCGGTGCTGGCTGCGACGGTCAGCGAAGCCATTAGCCGGCACTCCAGAGCCACCAGCAGTGTGGTGACCAGCCATGTCCATGTTCTCATCCTCGAATTCCGGAGACGACAGGTCTACCTCGGGGCTGGGACTCCTTTGCCGCGCAAGCGCATCCTCTTCATCCTGGTCAAGGCTCGAGATACTAGGCGTCATCTGTTTCCCGTCCATGCCAGTGATAATCAGATCATCCGAAGTCTCAGGGAGAGGCTGGTGCGCGCAAGTGGTGAGATAGTAGAACACTTTGCGCGGGTGAACTGGGATAAGCTCCTTCGCAAGCGGACAAGGCGCCAGAGCAGACCACGGACGCTTCAAGTAGGCACTCAAGCGCGACGACAGCAGCGCAGCGGGGTTCGCGGAGCTACACAGAATTGTTAGTCCCGATTTCAACTTTTTTTTCCTTTTGCAGGACGCTAAATGGGAAGGAGTTAAGATTAAAACAAGAAAACTGGACGTACTTTGCAACATTCTCATTGATGGTTGTGAGAACGGCAGCTAGCTCCTTGATGAGATGCGGTCGGTTGCCAGTCTTTTCCAACTGTTCGATCACTGCGACCACAATATCATCACTGATCCCCTCGGTATCGATCTTAGGTGCGACACCGTCGGCGGGCGAAGGCGGTGGAGTGTGCTCGTATGTACTGCGCCCCGCGCGACCGTGCTCTCCCAACGACTTTCCGTCACGATGTCCAGTTGCTTCAGCGTCCGGCGACTGCGATTCCCGATCGTGCGACCTCTTCACCTTTTTAGATGGTGGTAGTTGTGCGTCTGTTGGAGCGGGCAACTTGGAGGCGGACGGCGATCGGTGTGAGCGGGAGGCGTTCGGGAGGTGAATGCCCAGCGACGGCAGCGATAGGGACTTTCGACGAGTATTATAAGGCATATTTTTCTGTTGGGTTCCGGAGAGAGTGACAGATGGAGAGAGAGAGGGATAGTAATACAAAACAACAAAAAAGGAGTGTTTTTTTGTATTATTATTGTATGGATATGTATAGGGATAGGGGGAGGAGGGAGAGAGCAGAGCAGATTGTCGCGAAGGGACGAAAGGATGGCAGTCAACTGGAGTCGGTGTCCCGGCAGCTGGAGAGAGAGAGGCAAGGTTTGTTGTGGGTTTCAGCTGGAAAGGCGGGAAAAGACAGAGAGCATGCGACCGTTAGTTGTGGCCACGCTGATTCGACGGCTCTAGCGGTATGAGCAGGAATGCGACAGGGAGGATCCGACGAGCACAAACAAAGACGCAGAGATCCAACCAGCGTGAGGCGATTCCTATCCCAAGTGGGTGCATCAGTTCAAGTTCAGCCAAGGTTTGCTCCAACGATGGACCCGTCACACCGCCGCCCGGTAGGGGATGCAGGGGCAATCTGGAGATGGTCGGATAGGCGACGGCGGGCGATGAGAAACGGCAGACAAGGCGGTCACCAAAGGAGTAAGTGTTCAGGAAGAGAAGAAGAATAATAAACAATGAGGAGCAATAGTAGCCATGATATATGCTGTCTACTGCAGGCAATGGAACCACCAGACCAGAACCAACTCACCAGATAATAGCTAACACTGACCAACAAGCTATGCACGAAGCCGGGCCGTAGACTGCACTATGCGTCTATGACGACCGAGACTGCTGTAAACTTCCCGATCAGAGCACTGCGATCGGGCACAGAGATAGACCCCGAGCTAAGGTTTGGAGCTGAGTCGAGTGATGTATAATGTTGTATAACACTATGCGCTCGAGCTAAGAGGAGGATAATAATAATTATGGTATTGTCCTCTCGGTGGCGTTTACCAGTGAACGAAGGAGAAAGCAACGCGACAGCTTCGGGACCGGGCGTAGAAGATGACGGATGGTGCTGGACGCCAACTTGCAACCACTACTCGACGCTATCCAGAGAGAAAAAAAAAAAATTCGATCTCAGGGAGGCGAGACCCATGCCCGGACGACGCGAACTCTGCGGCCTAGCCTGGCCAGTCGTAGTGGACGAGTTTTTCGGAGGAGGCGTCGTATTTACCGGTAAGGAGCCCAAGCGCCGCTCTACGCCGTTCCCAGTATAGGGGGAGTTGCGGGCCCTCTGGAGTGCAGTAGTCGCGAAGGAAAAAGAACACGAAAAGAAGGCAGAGGCTGCTCGCCCAGCAAATCGGTTCCCAAGGATGATGATCGTCTGGCCTCGCGGTTCATTCTCGCTGTTGGAGAGAGCACCGGACAGCATCCGCTAGTGGAAGCGCGAGCCACGGCTTCGTCGTAATCCCGCGCCGGTCCAACAGCGACAAGCGGTTGCTCAAGGCGGCAGAAAGGAAAAAAAAAAAAAAAAAAAAAAACGAATCACTAGTCGATTCTAGACGGCAAAAAGCCGGCAGAAATTTTGCTGCTTTGCTTTAGAGGACTTCTGAGCAGTCGAGAGATCACAGTGGATGGTTAGCGGCGTGGATCAGAAGGGCTTGCTTGCCACTTACGGAGTAGATCTAACAAGACCAAGACCCATGGGCTGTCTGGTATGCCTAAGAACCTGCAGTTAACCAAGTATTACCTAGTAGATACCATAGCTCAGTAGCAGCAGTAGGTGAGGTAGGTGAGGCATACCATACGACAAGAGAGACGGGTTGCTTGCGAGGGTCCCAAGATCGCATGGCGCATCGAAACTCTCCACGATGGTAACGAGGTGAGCAGTTCGACGACGTTCTGAGACGAGCATGACGATTACAATGATGCCATGAAGCGGTTAGCACCGAGTCAAAAATGGGATTGACGATGTGAGGGGCCTTGAGCTCACGAATCGAGCACACCTCTCGAACCAACCACTGGCCAGCGTGAACTCTGAAACCGAGGATCTCGAGGGTTATCAGGCAGTGGGTCTCAGATAAAGCTGGCCAGGGAAGGGATGGGTTATTGTGATGGCCACAATGGGCGTTGATCGCGACGATGGACGAGGCTTCATCATGGCGGGGGATGTGGAAACAGAGGACGTTTCCGGGTGGTTGGTGAGCTTCACTACTGCAGCCAGCAAGGGCAGCCGAACAGCCATGGACTTAAAACAAATCATAACTCACGATAGATCGAGTATGTGCTCTACATCACCAGATTATTTACGTCTCGACCATATTTGTGCTATGTCATATCATATTGCACAATCCATTAAGTTAAACTGCGACGTAGGATGTATGGTAGATGAGCTACCTACCATACTGTACACCACCAGCTGTCATGGCTATCATACCCGTCATAGCTCCATGGCCAATAGAGCTCGATACCCTTTCGTTTCATCTATGGTATCTAACTTATGCCAATCTTCGATTAGAGCTCTCACTTCTGGGATGTCCCATTCAACCACCGGGCACATCCCTACCATGTGCTATGACCCCGATAAGGAACGAGTTTCTAAACCTGTATGGTACATTCCATCTCTTTTGGCCGCCACATACTACACGCAGACATCAGTTCTTGGTAAAGGAAACGAACATAGCCTGCATAGCTACTCTAACTGGACATCCATCCTCCTTGGTTGGCGGTTGGATGAGCCACCGCAGGCTGCCGTCATGTCTGACGTGCAGCGAGCTGATGCCAAAAGAGCTTGGTTGGATAACTATCCCAGCAGGTCAAGCCCATCCGGGATCTCGTATCAAGCCAGCAACAAGCGGGATAGACTCAGCCTAGCTACCACTCTACTTGCTGCCTGCTTGCCTCTGCTTCCCCCAGTTTGCTAGCTTACCTGGGACTTACATCCGCGCCTCCAAACTAATGCAGGAATGCACGATGACAAACGGGACTGGGGACTGAGCACAGCTCTCTTTCTATATTTTCTTCCTATCCGGTCGCATGGCACTCACACTTCGCTGCGGAAGTAAAAGCCGTTTGGGACGCCTTACCGATCGTGTCACCTTCGTAGCCATCCCTCCTGTTGTTGCAGAACAAGATGCATTGCATTGTACATACTTGGGCGCATGAGACGCAGATGTCCATATTCGACGATATATCGTCTATGTGACGCATACCCTTCTCTTTCCGCGAAGCTACCTCACTACCTCACCTGCGGGGCTCCCATCTTTCTCTCACTTGCCAGGATAGTCAATCCATGAGGCTCTACAGACAAGATCCGGATATACACAGCTCCAAGCAAGAAATGGTGATCGCCCTCCCAGAATCCAGGCAGTCGGTCCGGAGGTTTTTCTCCGCGGGTGGAAACGCCGAACCCCGCATTGACGCTTTTTTGGAGAATACAGTTATCCCTATCTAGATAGCTGCAGACTAGACTGTATGTATGATAGTTGGTCGCTAGCGACGCGACGCTTTGATGCAAAAATAACTGATAAGGGAAAGAACAAATGCATCAAAAGCTGTCTTATGTGATTCGTTTATCCTGACCTTCTAAAAGATGCCAGTCAGCCAGGATATAGCTACTCATAAGGTCTAGTAATGCTGCAAAGGACTTGATACATAACTAGCGATCCTACGGCAGTGCGGCGAAAGCCGTAGGAAAGGGTCATTGAGCGCAGCTCAAAAGGCACCCGAGATTATATAGAATTGGACTCTATATGGTAGATTATATATGAAAGTACAATTGTTCTTAAAGAACTTTTTTTTTATTTAAATATTATTTTAGAACCCCAGAGACCCTAGAGCAGTTCCCTGCCTAATAATAGGCTTAATTAGTTGAAGAGTTAGTTAGATTAAGTCTCCTCAAATTCAATCCTTAACCAAATATCTTAAAACTGAATAGTTTAATAGTTAAATAGCTGGTTTTTATTATTCTTTTTTTTTATTCTTTTTCACTTTACCCACCCCCCACCCTTCGCGCTAATCACGTGAGGATCGTGATCACGTGGGTTTCATTAAGAAAGTGGCCAATCAGAGGAGGCGCTAAAAAATCGAAATTTTGAGCCCGTGTCAATAGAACATTTCGCTAGCGCTCAATGATGATAATAAAAATTGTTTCTTTTCACTTGTGGCTATAAATATATCCCGTATTATGGCGCATTGGAAAGATCGAGAATTGCCGAAGTATGAGTTTGAGTTTTCACTTAGAGTACCTTAACATCAGAAGCGCGCTACTTCCAACCGACGGTGTGAATATGTACACTGCTTCGTATTTACAGAGGATTTGACTCTTCATAATACTCTCAGCGAAACGCTTTTAGCGCAGAACTTGAATCCGTGCCAGTTGAACAAGTGAGATTAGCCACAAATTCGCAACACGTGCGATTTGGGGTGGCCTATCGATAGGGGCGTCCATATGCCATTATAGTCAGGAAATAAAATAAAATACATAATGAAACTGGGGTTTCCATTATTGTTATTATTCTAGGTTGTGTCTTCTCTAACTTTACTCTTTTATTGTCGTTGGCTACTGAAGCTTACTCGTGGTTCGATGATACGACTTATATATATATATATATATCGCCAATGACCGATGTTACACAATGGAGTCTGTCCCCCCAGCGCTCCCCAAAACCAAAACCGTCGATGTATAGTTAAAGCAAACAATCTTTCAATACCTGCTTGCCTGCTGAAGGAATCGATAATAATATGAAAATTATAAAGAAGCACCAACAAGGAATGGACATGAAAAGAATAGCCACCCACTTTATAGATTCATACTAAAACAGTTCTACACTCATCTATTAGTTTAATATTACAACGTCGGACTCCCAGTCATCACAAGAAACCCTCCTCACTTGATTTCCTCCACCCTCCCCGTATCTTTCCTAGGCCTCAGAATAACCCTCCAAGTCGTCCCAAGATGATATCTCTTGATCTCAACAACCTCCAACCCACTCTTCTCGACAACACTGCCAATGTCCCGATTCCACCAACAACCATGTCGATTCGCGTGTGCCGGCGCCAGATTATCCAAAATGTTATTCAACCAGCCATAATACGACCGACCGTGCTCGAGCAACAGGATGCGGCCATGTTCAGGCTCGGTGAGATCACCGAGATGGCGAAGAAGCGCAACAGGATCGGGCGTGGAGCAGAGACCCATAGTCTGCAGGACCGTGTCAAAGTAAGGCTTTTGGGCCATCGTCGGTGGTGTTTTTCCAGTTGGGGGCGAGGGTATAATTTGACTCGCGTCGCCCACTTGGAATACCACTTTCTGAAAACCGGGATATAGCTTTTCGAACTTCTTGCGAGCAATCTCGACCATCACTGGGCTGAGATCGACAAACGTAACAGAACGACATCCTTTTAATTCAGCTTTTCCACTTGCATCGACACCTCTCCGCTCCCCGAGGTCGTAGTAGTCCATGTTTCGTCCAGTTCCGCAGCTCACTTCGAGGACGTCTCCGCGCGCCATCTGCACCAGTTCCTTTCGTCTCTTGCCCAGCCGCATGATCTTCTCACCCATCTCGACCTCTGCATCATAGCTTGGCGCGGTATGGTCGTACCGATCGGTCACGTCATCAGGGACAGAAAGGGCGCGCGACCTGGCCACGTCCTGTCGGTAGGAAGTGTACAAGTATCCGCAATAGCTGCTGATTGCAAGAATGCCGACGCCAAAGACAGTCATTGCCTTTGGAGACATATGTGTACCCGATGGCTTGGGAGAAGCAGACGCAGCAGAAGCAGCAGCAGTCAGATGTGGATTAGCACGTCTCAAATGAGAATGTGCTGCAGGTGGTGCCCTGAGAGATAGTCAGAACATGACTGCAGATGTAATAGTATACTCCTCCCAAGCAATACACAATACACCCAGAATACAGTTGAAGAATCCAATGAAGATACACGCTAGACACCAGATTGACAGGAATCATGATCTTTCTCCCCCCCTATTTCCGCATAGGGCAGTTTGGACAAATACTAACCTATATTTACCCGCCGAGGGCAATTTCTTCTCAGGTCCTGGAGTTCGGCCATGTAGATTGGATTTTGCTTTATTTGACCCACGGGGCCCTCCCCCTGGAGACGTTGTCATAGTTAAAACTCGAACTGAATGTCCAATCGAGCGCTGGCTAGGTGTTAACACAGAATATCCAGCTTTTCCGGTGACAACACAACAAGAGCCATGTGACCGATCAAAAAGAATCGACACGAAAACAGTAATCAGACTAGACTGTTATACGTATAATAAAAGATACATCTATTGAAGGTCAATCAACTGCCAAACCATCCACCGGAAGAAAGCAACAGAAAATACGTACGCAAGATCCAATATCTTCCAAACAACGCCTATACTCGAACATAGAAACCTGAAAACATATACTTCCAAATACCCCAATTCGATTGGCCGAGAGGGGAGATCGTCAAGGGTCCCATGTAAGGACAATACAGCAGACACTGATCGAGCATAGACTGGAGAGAATGTCTGGCGTGTTGCCGGCCGAGTTCGCAGCCGAAGCCAAGAAACACCCGGCCCGGTGCTTATCGATAAGACTCGCACTGCTTGACTAGTTCAACTGTGGTACAGTAGTAGTGCATCGGCCGATATAAAGATAAACGGTGCTCCCCCGCAAAACAGAACAGGAAGGGGATTCCGAAAGCCCGAGAATTCGTGCGTTCGCCTAGCAAGAGAACCCAATCGCACTCTCGACTGCTGAAAAGATGGCGCGCACACTGCCACTGCCACAATCGGTGTTGATTGTAGGAGGAGGGGTATTTGGACGTGAGTGGCCAGTTGTTCCTCAAGTCAACTAGATATAGAACGCAGAACTCCCCTGCTGTCGTTTCAATTGCATCCCTGTCGTCGACTACTCACACCATCTCACTCCCCGCACAACCATATGCATATTCTGCCCGTCCTCACCCCTCAAGACAGAAACAATATACTGACCCAGCACAGTATCCACGGCCCTCGCTCTATCCAACCGACACCCCGACAGCCAGGTAACCGTCCTCGAGCAAGCTCAGACAATCCCCAACCCACACGGCTCCTCCGTCGACTCGTCGCGCATCGTGCGCGCAGACTACGCCAATGCAGCCTACGCGAAGCTGGCCGCTGATGCCATTGCTCGCTGGCGGACCACTGATTGGGGCAAAGAGGGCCGGTATTCCGAGAATGGCCTCGTCCTCGTATATCCCAATGGGGACAGCACGGCTGGACAGTATGTGCGGAAGAGTTACGAGAACGTGAAGGCTCTCGAGGCGGACAAGGTGGAGTTCCTGCCTACGAAAGCGGACGTCGAGAGGGTGATGCCGGGATATGGTGTCGGCAGTGATGTTGCGGGAGGGTATGTGAATTGGGGTTCAGGATGGTCTGACGCAGAGGCAGGAGTGCGGTTTACGAGAGAGTTACTTGAGAAGGAAGGGAAGGTCGCATTCAGGACAGGCCAGGTGGAAAGGGTCCTCTTCGCCGAAGATAAGGGAAAGGGCAATGGCAATGGGAAGAGGAATCAATCGAGAACAACCGGCGTGCGCCTGAGTGACGGCACAACCATCACAGCAGACCTAATCGTCCTGGCGACAGGTGCCTGGACCCCCAAGCTCGTGGACCTTCGTGGCAAGGCACAAAGTACCGGACAAGCCCTCGCATATGTCCGCATAACAGACGAGGAAGAGAGACGACTGGCCCATATGCCGACTCTTCTGAACTTCTCCACAGGCATGTTTATTATCCCACCGCGGAACAACCTCCTCAAGGTCGCTCGTCACGCATATGGATATCTCAATCCGAAACGAGTGCCCGTTCCAGGCCCGAAAGGAGACGCTGGAGCCACCATGGAAGTCAGCCTGCCAGAGACGGATGTGCCAGTACCACCTGAGGGAGAAAAGGCGTGCAGAAATGCTTTGCGGGAGATGCTGCCTGCGTTTGCTGATAGACCGTTTTGCCAAACGCGGATCTGCTGGTATACTGATACGTACGTACTTTCTCCTTTAACTGATAACTCTATATGGACTGACCTACTGACAATCATATCTACATCAAACAGCCCCAAAGGCGACTTCATCATCAGCTACCACCCCAACCACCCCGGTCTCTTCCTCGCGACAGGCGGAAGTGGGCACGGCTACAAATTCCTCCCCGTGCTCGGTGAGAAGATCGTCGATGCCATCGAGGGAAATCTGGAAGACGGTCTGCGCGAGCTGTGGGAATGGCCTGCATTCGCGGAGGGTGAAGAGCTGGTGCCTTTCGAGGGATGTGAGGATGGCAGCCGATCGGGACCAAAGGGACTAAAGCTGATGGAAGAATTGGCCAAGGGGAAGGCGTTGTTATGAGTGAGAACATTGCAGACATGGAGCGGTCTGAATGTTGCATGACCGAGGCTAGCTAGGTATAAGACTTCATATACAATGGACTGTACATAGATGCCATTACCGTCAATATAAGATGTGAATATGGAGAGTAATGCTGTTAAGGATGGCTACGAGCTACAAGAACAAGAGCGTCGATGAGCGATGTAGAAAGAATACTACAAGCAATTGGGGTTTACAAGGCCTAAGGGGACGCACTACTTGGAAGAAGACTTGGCCAGATTTGTTTCATTCCGCGCAAATTGTCAGGCCTATCGTAACACTATTGTACCATTTCAAAGATTGGCCAAACTGAGTCCGCGGAAAACCACGATACCAATTTTATTTCGGCCATAGCATAGCTCTGTCAACCCTCCGCTGGGAATCGTAAGTCCCCTAAAAGCTAGTGCGCATAAGCAACACCGTCATTCAATCAATAGAGACAATAAAATAGAAGCCACCGGGGATAATAAAAGCATGTGCGGAGGCGAAAAGCATAGAAGTGAAGATAGAAACGTGCACGGAATAGGGTGGCAAGGGAGATGATTAGGAGACGGCACCCATTCGACCAGCGCACACGCACCGCTCCTCAAGTCTGCGGGATGTGCGACTTTCTAGTGTAAATCGTTTCTTTTGTGAAACAGAAGACAACCATCACTTCCCAAATCGCTAAAAACGCCGTGTAAATGCTAGCATCAGGTAATCGTAAACAAGAAAGGGGGATAAGAGCAATTGAGCGTGGGGATACACCACCCGACCAGGACGAAGCCATGGGTAGGAACGGAATTATGGAGTGCTCTGCTCATCAAAGGGGACGTAGTACGTCGGAAAAGTGTTAATACAAGGGGGCAGAAATCGAAGAGGATTGATTGGTGGAACGATCCTCCTGTGACCGCGACGCTCCTTCAAAGGACTTTTAGACCTTGCGGAAATCTAAGGCGAAGATGTCAGTCACGAGCTCTGGATAAGAAGATAACTCATAGCACATACCGGACAGCACAGGATAGATCAATTCGAACGCCTGGTAGATCTCTTCACGGACCTTGGCGCCGGTCAATACAATCTTACCACTGACGAAGATGAGAAGGACAATCTTCGGTTTCATCATGCGGTAGATCAGACCAGGGAACAACTCGGGCTCGTAAGAGCTGAAGTTGTGGTGGCGACTAGCCAGACCCTCCAAACGGATGGGGAACTTGATGTCACAGGAACCGACGATGTTCTGGATTTTGAAATCCGTGAACTTCGCGTTGAAGCCAAGCTTCTGAATGATACGAGCGTACTTGCGCGACGCCAGCTTCGAGTCATCCTCCGATTTCGCACCGGTGACGACCATCTTACCGGAGGCGAAGATCAACGCGGTGGTCTTCGGCTCACGGATACGCATGATCACGGCCGCGAAACGCTAGAACACGAGCATGTTTAGCCATATGATCTATGGCAACCTCGGAAGAAGGGATGGGGGAGTCTCTATACCTTTGGATTATACTCTGCATTGCGTGCGTGAAGCGCGATGGTCTTCAGGTCCAGGCGACAATCAAGGTTCACAGTTGCGACAATGTTTCTTAAAAGAGAATCCAGTTCAGCTTTCTGGTAGACCAGAAGAACAGCAAGAGTATACTCACTGCAACGTAGGCACAATGCCGCTCCCCGGGTTGTTAGCACCAGGAGTCGCAGCGGGAGTTGCGGGCGTCACCCCATTGCCGGCGGCATTCCCTCCTTGCTGCTGGCCATTCACGCTTCCGTTCTGGCTGCCGTGGGCCAGGTTGCCTTCCTTCTCCGAAGAAGGCGGCGTCAGATCGCCAGCGCCACCGGGAAAGGACAGAGAGGCCGGAGAGGTGAAGGCCTTCGCCTGTTGTGCGGTCGAAGGGTGAGTCGTGAGCGAGTCCATTGTGACCTGCGAGAGACACTCGAGCTGCTCGAAAGCTGTCACTGAGTAGTCTTTGCGTCGTCGGTAACGAGTTGTAGTAAACTAGAAGACGGACGTCTGCAGAGTGAAGTCACGGTCAGGACTAGATTCAGGTAACGGGATGTCGCGAAGGAAGGTCAAGGTGATGAGACGATGACGAGGGTCAGCCGTCGAGGAATCTCTCGGAAAGCTGTTGAGCCCAGGAGTAAATGTCCGCGACGGGGTTGCCTCGAAGGGTATTTTTGCCAATGGGTTTGTTGTTGTTGGGTGTCACCAGAGAGGTTGGGCTTTGGGGAGGAGTTGAAAGAAAAAATTTCTCTCTGGTGTGTTGCGCGGTCAACGAGGGATCAAGGTGTCCTACCGGTTGTGGGAGATGAACAACTGAATGTCTCCCCTACAGTAACTGCCCGTTCAACCAGCAAGTGTTCCGTTCAAGATGAGCGATCCAGGTGATGGAAACCAGATCGAGACGATGCCAGCAAGCCTCGAGGCTGTTTGGGCGGGAGTCGAGGGCCTTTTTAAAGAAAAGGCGGTGGGGAGTTTCCGTCAGAGTGGCGAAGAAGGCGAGAGATGCCGACCGCCGATTCGCAACGTTTCCGTAACAGGTAAACACCACACCACGAAACCCACCAGAGCTGGTTTTCTTTTTTTCAGTTTCAGATTCTGGATGAACTTGAACTGGAGAGATGGAGAGCAAGGTTGAGGAAGATGACTTGGAAAGAGTTATGGATTGTCTGTCAGAGATGTTTTTCTTGTTTTGGAAAGTCTATCTGCGTCTCAAAAGAGAGTGGCGAAGGAGGCGCGCTTGGTTTTTTTTGTTCCTTTTTTTTTTTTTTTTCTTGATTGGTATTGGTTTCCCTTTTGGGACAAGCGCGACCGTCTTTCAGATCTGTTATAAAATTCTCTAAGCCTGGATTTTCCCGGAAGCTGGCGACCTCAGCGACGAGCTGATCTCACGAACAGGCCGTCGGGGTAGTAAAGAGGGCGGGGGGAGCAGGAATGGGGGGGAGGACGGCGGGAGGAAGGTGTGACGAGCTTCAGGCGTTCCGGGCGGTGCCAAGACCAGTATCAGGATTCCAAAGGGCGAGGCGAAGTGGGAGGTTGGGCCTTTATATAGGTGAGTCAGAGCGTGCCCGCGGCTGCCGTCAGGGGTGGCTGGGCCCGGCGAGAGGCCCAAAAGCGGCGAGGGCGCCCATCCCGTTTCCATGGTTGTGCATCTGGTCAGGACCGGCCAGCGGTTCATGGCCGGCCTGCCCAGCAAGTCCCCAGCCAGCAAGCGCCATTCCGCCAGCTCTCGTTCGCTAGCCGCCAGTTTCCCCGGCAGCCGTCGAGCAAGCCCCACCAGGCTGAGCCGGCTGCGAATGGCCACTGGCCCCTTGCTTCCACCTGATACGCTGCCATCTCGCCCATCGATGCCGCCGGCCTGCCCCCCCCTCGCCATCACGCTGCCCAATCACCGCACCGCGTCCGGTCCGGCACCTCCTGCGCGCGTCGCCCTCCTGCTCGCCGCTTTAACCGATGGCAACTGGACAAAAAATCCTTTCGCGCGTCCACTTTCTCTTCCTTTGCTCTCTCCGGTCGGCCAGAAGCTTCCCTGGAGCCCTCCAGGCGCGTCACTCAGAAGACAGCAGGACGACTAGAACGACCAAAACACCGCATCCATCGCCTCAAGATCGAGCATCGCGTGCAAGATGGAGGAATAATAATACAGCAGAGCAAGGAGAGTCCATATGGACAGATGGCATCTTCGACAAAGGAGAGGTGGTGGGAGGATCAAGAGATGAAACTGTGGTCGAGGGGGTTTGTGTTTGACCTCCAGACATCCAAGTGAGCCTTGGCGGCGTGATGGGCTGTGGGTTAGCCCTCCGTCGGCGCTATCTTCCCCCCAGATGCCCAATCCGCGGCTTGGAAAGTCCCCTCTAGCACCTGGCCCTGAAGGAGGCTCTGCGCGCGATCTACTTGCAAAATAATGACTCGACGATAGACCCTGAAAGAGAAGTTTGATTGGAATAATACCCCATAGGTACACTGGCTTCCTAGCTGAAAAAGTGATCCTGGAAACCACGGTCTGGTGTCTAACACCAGTCGCGTCGGCGTCATCGTCTGCGATTTGACGCTCGGGTATGAGCATGCTCCGGGCGGCAATGCATTGCACAACCTCGCATTCCGGTTAGATACATGCTTGGGTCGGCCTGTGAATGTGCCAGCGTGGTCACATCACATATTGCATCTGTTCTATCTTTCGAATTACCCCGTACAACCACATGCGATATGATTATGGTTCTCACGCAACGACGATGCCTGAAGAGCCCGCATGTCACCTGCCAGGGTGCATGCGTGCTGCATATTTATTTAAACTATCGTAAGCACTAGTTAACTGTTAACTACATCTAGGCATCAATCGGCCTTCAAAGGATATGAGCTCCAGAAGGGAAATCATCCCTCTCATCTATACACAGATCTGGCATATCGAAAGAGCAGAACCGCTTTGACCAACATGTACCATAACTACCTAGTTATATGGATGGGGATCAATCATGGGATAGAGTAATGATGCGACCCGCATATGAAATGGACTGTACTAGATAGATACTGAGCGGGCCTTTCGGACAGGTGGCCTTGCTCCCCGGGAATAGAGTAGCGCAGGCTGCGGAGAGAGAGTGCGGCCGTCTGCATGGTTTGCTTGCTAGATCTCTGATTATATAGAAACTAGTGGCTTGGAAATCTTGGGATTTATCTACTACATATAAATAAATGCCAGGAAATAGATTCTTTCTCTTCTCGCAATCAACCCTGCCAGGGAATACAGTAAGAGCTGCTTCGTAGCCGACTGGATCCGTCCCGTCGGAAAGAAAATGCTGACCGTCTGTCTGCCTGGCTCGATTCCTGACTACCGCGACAGTCGATCATTCTCAGCATAGATCTATACAATAATACAATAATAATACAGAGTACGTAGGACTATTATTACATCCGACGGATAAGCGTGATGAGATCATGAGTCCGGGGAGAACGACGGTTACTCCCGGAATCAGGCAGATTGCAATCGCCGAGGCTCCAATTGGCCGGGCGGGTAGCCGTGGTTATTCCTCGGTGCAGCTTTCAGTGCTCGTTGACGTCTGGGCCAGCTCCGAACCGGAGGCAGAGCAAGTCAGAGTGGGGGGCGGTTCAAGAAATTCGTTATGCCCTGCGACTCTTCCACACGCAACAACCTCTCCTCCTCTTTCTCTCTCGATCTGCTCTGTCCAGGAAGGCATGGAGAGTGGTCCTGGTTACAATCGACAGCAGCGATAGTCCCGTCCGTACGCCCATCCCTTCACAATGGCATCGAGAGGTGCCGCTTTGCCTCTGCTGAGGCGTGAGCTGTGTGCCTCCTCGCGCACCTTCAGAGGGAGCTCACTCTCCGCCACGGCAAACACTCTGCGCGGCCGTACACCAGGCCTTTCTGCGACGGCGAACAGTCGGAATCACCGCATCGGTCTGCTCAGCCAGACCGCTCTTCGAAATCAGACACGAGCGTTTACGCAGTCGTTACGGCGGAAATACACGGACGACGAGGGCAACTGGGATCCTCGGCTAAACGATCGTGAAAGCGACGAAGTCGATGTCTGCATTGTCGGTGGAGGTAAGAGACACGCGACGCTCAAAGTTTGCGATTTTGTGTTGTAGGGGTTTTGTTGCTAACGGAATGTCTTCTCACTCCAAACAGGCCCAGCTGGACTTGCCGCCGCCATTCGGTTGAAGCAACTCGCAAATGAAGCTGGAAACGAGGAATTCCGAGTTCTACTCCTGGAGAAGGCAGGAGAAATTGGTGCTCATATTCTTTCAGGTAATGTCCTGCAGCCGACAGCGCTCAATGAACTCTTGCCGGACTGGCTGTCGGAGGACAACCCGGACCGATTCGAACATGTTACGCCCGCGAAAAGCGATAAGATGCGCTTCTTGACCAAGAATTCATCCTTTCCGATTCCCGCTCCCCCCCAGATGAACAACCATGGAAACTACATCATCAGTTTGAGTCAGTTGACCAAGTGGCTGGGCGAGCGTGCGGAGGAGCTGGGAGTTGAGATCTATCCTGGTTTCGCGGCAAGCGAAATTGTCTACGGAAAGGACGGTTCAGTCAAGGGCGTTGCCACCAATGATCTTGGGTTGAACAGAGAGGGAAAGCCGAAGGATACGTATGAGCGTGGAATGGAGTTCCATGCGCGTGTCACGCTACTCGCCGAAGGATGCCACGGCAGTCTTACGAAACAGGTGATTAAGAAGTACGATCTCAGACGGGATAGTCAGCCCCAGACGTACGGAATTGGACTGAAGGAAGTGTGGGAGGTCCAGCCGGAGAAATTCAAACCTGGTGAGATTGTCCATTCGATGGGATACCCGCTGCCCACGGACACGTATGGAGGCGCCTTCATGTACCACTTTGGTGACAACCTCGTCACCTTGGGTCTTGTAGTTGGACTGGACTACCCCAACCCGTGGCTGTCTCCATACGGCGAGTTCCAGAAGCTGAAGCACCACCCTCTCTTCAAGGAGGTCCTGGAGGGCGGTAAGTGCATCTCGTACGGCGCGCGTGCCCTGAACGAAGGAGGTTTCCAGTCGATCCCCAAGTGTGCGTTCCCCGGAGGAGCCTTGATCGGTGATACAGCTGGTTTCCTGAACGTCCCAAAGATCAAGGGTACACACACGGCTATCAAGTCCGGTATGCTTGCCGCGGACGCGACATATTCCGCACTGCAGGGTGACTCCGACGGCACGGTATTCCTGTACGACTACGAAGACAAACTGCGGAAGTCATGGATCTGGAAAGAGCTGAAGGAGGTTCGCAACATGCGTCCCTCGTTTGGAACGCCCCTTGGTCTCTTCGGGGGCATCATGTACTCCGGACTCGAAGCGTATCTGTTCAAAGGAAAGACCCCATGGACTCTGAAGCACCACAGTACCGATGCTGCCGCTACGAAGCAGGCGTCCGCTTGCAAGAAGATCGAATATCCCAAGCCCGATGGAGTCATTAGCTTTGACATCCTGACCAGTGTTAGCCGCACTGGAACGAACCACGAGGAAGACCAGCCTGTCCATCTCCAGGTGGAGAACTGGGATAAGCACACTGATGTCGCCTGGCCCCAGTATAAGGGCGTCGAGAACCGATTCTGCCCTGCGGGTGTCTACGAGTACGTCGAGGACCCAAGCAAGAAGCATGGTGTGCGTTTCCAAATCAATGCGCAGAAGTAAGTTTTTTCTTTCCCTCCCAGTCCTTTCATTTCCCGCAACAAGCAAAGCTGACTATTCCCCAGCTGCATCCACTGCAAGACCTGCGACATCAAGGTGCCAACTCAGGATATCAACTGGCAGACACCTCAGGGTGGCGAGGGACCGAAATACTTCATGACCTAGTCCTCTTGGAAGGCAGCATTGTGTTTTCTCTACGTTATTTCCTTGTGTGTTTCTTTACTATATCCATCGCATCCATCTGTCCATATTCGCAGCTTCGAGGTATTCAGACTGGGCAGAATGGCGAAGAGGAGCAGACACACGGTGCACGAAAATGCGCAGCTGTTGTGACAGAGTTCTACGAACAAAATCCAATACCCAGTGTATATATAGATGTCTTTTTAGTCATATTCATTTCTTTCTGGATCTTCAGCCTGTGTTGGTAGTTTAAAAGCTGGAGAGAAATATCCAAACATAAAATAACTAGCTACTGTTCAAGTGCTCCGTAACTAAGTAGTGGTTCATGGTAAACGGGGGCGAAGAACCCCCGCGGGGAGCCGAGCGACGGAACCGTGGAAATGGAGAGCCTAGAACCGATATGATGGGTCTGGTAAATAGACTTGCCCATATCATATGCTAGATACCGTATGTTTTGGAGCGCCCCAATGTAAGAGCAGTATAAATAATAATAATTACCATAATACACACCCAGCGCACAACGCAGGATGAGGACGGGCGATCATCTCTGGATTCAGGCCATCTAGTGCAAGGCTAGTTCGTTCAAGTTAGCACTCTCAGCTTCATCTGGCGGGGCCACGTGGATCGCACCAAGTGAGGCGGTCTTGTTCTTTGCTTTTGCGCTTCCACCGCCTGAAACATTTCACCTGTTCGTTGCCGCCAGCATCTTTCCCCTCTTTCATCTCCAGTCTCATCGTCAATCTTCATCACATCTCAACAAACGACGAGGGCTGTCCTAGTCGAGTATTCCCCTGGCAGGCCGCCGTTACTGGATCGCCAGAAACCGGACTTAAAACACACCTTACCCAGCGGCGGACTTTTTTCTCTCTCCCAGGCTTTCGTTTTTCTTTTGATCTATCGCATACATTCCTGGCAGGCTAGTTTCGCGGATCCGCTTCTCCTCACCCGCGGTGCTTTCTCAGGAATTTGACCTCGACTTTGCCAATCATGAGTGAGGTCTCGTCCACACGGCTTTACCTTGGGAACCTTCCCCGCAATGGTACGCAGGTCTTTATCAGTTTACCCCAGAATATTGTCCCTGGTGTTGTACTTCCCTCAGCATGAGTCTCCCGCGACACCGGACGTTCCTGGAGCTTCCAGTTCAGATATGCCTCTCGTGGAACCAGAAAGGACAGAGACATGTCTCCCAGGCTACACGACCAAGGCTAGATACAATCCTCATGCTAGATGGTGTCAGCGATCACCGTTAGGCCACTGAACAGTCGTACATTTATCCCGGGATTTTTTATTTTGTTGATCGATGGAGGGCTGACATCCAGCGACGCCTTCTCTGGCGTCGAGCTTCATTACAGTCACCAAGCAGGACATTGAGGAACATTTCAGTACCCATGGCTCCGGTAAGATCACTGAGATCAAGCTCATGAGTGGCTTCGGCTTCATTGAGTATGAGGATGCAATGGACGCTCGAGATGTTGTACCAGGTAGGCCTTGATCTCACGTTCACCACATTTGGTATTCTTCGAGTTCCGCTTTGCTAATACCACGGTCCTATAGCTTTCCGTATGTATAGCTAGTTCCTGCTCAAGATTTCATCTTTTTGACCGTCCTTGCTCTACAGATGGCAGCGACTTTAAGGGTGAGCGTCTTACTGTGCAATTTGCGCGAGGCCCCCGTCACAAGGAGACTTTCTCTGGACCACCAGATCGTCCCGTTGCGCCGCGACCGCGTCGCACCATCTTTCGTATGCAACTCTCTGGCCTTCCAGAGACCAGTTGGCAGGTTAGCAGCCCCTGTCTATTTCTTAACGGAACTCCCTGGATATGATCCCACTTGGTCTCTATGAGTACACCGTTTCCTTGTATAACTCAGCTCCGGAAGGATAGCCGTCCAAGGAAGTTCCGGGACTGTATCGATTGGCAACTTTGGAAGACATGCCTGTGTTTCCCATTGCATGTTTCGCGAGTGACCTTACCACCTGCTCGTGATATACTTCCAGGATGTGGACTGTTATCCTCAGACAGATCCTTCACCTCCCCGGAGACTGGACCCTTTGGACTGGACCTACCTTGGTTTCGGGACTCATGCACATGGTTTCTTTTCCGTTTAATCCATAAGAGGACTCTGGATCTACCCAACTGGAATTCGACTCACACCCTGGCCTTCTTTAGGACCTGAAAGATTTCGCCCGCCAGTCTGGAGTCGATGTCGTCTACTCCGAAATAGGCCGTGACCGTGATGGAAGGGGGTGAGTTGGTCTAATCCATAACATTCTTTCAGGACATGAACTGACGAACGACTGATGTGAAAGCTTTGTCGAATTCGAGTCTGCTGCTGACCTCAAGGCCGCCGTTGAGAAGCTCGACGGTCGTGAGTTCAAGGGTGTTAGAGTGGCCTGTGTTGCTGATGTATGCAGTTCTCGTTCTTTCCTTGCTAGAACTCCGCTAATTGCATCCAGATCCAAGCTCCTGAGGAGCGTCCCTTCCGTGACCCTTACCGGTCCCGTTCGCCTCCGCGTCGCGGATACCCACCTATTGATGATTATGACAGGCGCCCTCCCGCTCCCCGTGGCTATAGCCCTCGGGCTCACTATCGTGAACGCTCTCCTCCGCCTCTTCCTCGCGACTACTATGATCGCGATGGTTACGGACGTCGCACCCCTCCTCGACCCCGGATAGATGACTATCCTCCTCCCCGTCGCCCATACGATGACCCTTATGATGCCCGTCCTCCACCACCTCCTCGTCACTATGATGATCCGTATTTGGCCAGGGCGCCATATGGCCGTCCTCGTACCCCGCCTAGGGGTGGTTATGGTGGTTATGACCGTCGTGGCTACTGGTAGAGGCAACTTTCTCACATTCGTCTTGCCACCCTGTCGTTTCCAAGCATTTCGTCAATACCCTTTGTGTTACGCATAGCACCTTTTCGTTTGACCCGATTTGCTTTATTACTGGTCTATGGCATGATTCCCCAGCCTTGCGCTTGAAGCTTATTGTTTAGATCGAAATACAGAAGCAAGTGTCTGCTTCTTCGTATCACTGCTCGTTTCGCCAACATTCGCGATAGCCCCACGACCCATAAGGATGAACACAAAAATGACCTGGTCTGAACAAACGACCTCCCAGCAGGAGACATCGTTGAACATTGATCTTGTCCACGTTGCCCTGTCTTTTGAGTTCCACCACGGACGAAGGTCTAACATCTATCGAATGACAATACTATCTGTTTCAAATTCTCTCGCTTTTCTGGTTGTTCATTTTCGCTCTGGAATAAGGTAGTATCGCTTTGGAAACCGGGACACGCGGAGCATCTATTACAGCAACGGCGTCCCATATTCTTGCCTGTGGACCGGGAATCCTGAGAGCTCTTGGAGAAAATCAATTGATCGTACGAATTTCATTTTGGTATGATTTTACTGATGACGAAATCGAAAGCATGCGGTTGTTCCATTCTGTTATGTATGTATGTATGATTCAGGCCACGCACGACGCTTCCTCTTTCCAGGGTTTTGAGCAGTACATCGACTTAGCCATTCTCTTGACTGGATCTGGCCAGCAGTTTTTCAACATATGCCTTGGAATTCTAACCTGATTCCATCAGTATGTAGGGCCCTGGACCTTCCTGATCTCGGAAGAACAGCCAGTAAGCTGATAGTAAAAGCATGTAGAACATATTACTACGTACTTTGTTCATACCGGGTGAGAATTGAGTAAAAGCCACTGTGATCATTCTAGCAATGAGCCAGTGTACGAACAAGTCCAAAGAGAAGATAATTGAAGATGACACTAATAGAGCCAGAGAACTCCATATGAGCATAACTAGCAGTTTATTTTGCGGAGTAGATACCCATCTGCGCCGAAAGCTTATCAAATCTTATCGCCCTCTCCCACTGTGGCAGCACGACCCCACCCGATTATTCCGTCAGCCAAAAAAAACATCCTCTCCACCAGTTCCCCGCCATCATTCTTCACTACCACTGGGGAAACATAGGACGAAACAAGGTATAGAGCTACCATACTCCACTGATCGGAAAGTCTGAGGTTCTTGGATTTCGTCCGTCTAAGTTTGGCTCGAATTGCATCGTCCAAGCTCAGAAGGGAGCTCTAGATTGTGGTACCGGTTCGCTTGCGTCAGAGCTGCATAGTGAGTCCGGCGTCTCACCTTATCGTCACTGGTCTTTGGTGACCTGCTTGTTCAACTTTTCATATTTTACGTGCTGGTCTAGAGCAATTACTCTCTATTCTGGGCATGCTCTAGACTTCTGGAAGCTACTATACCAACCTCCACTAGAGCTCTTCATCCTCTCCGTTTCGCTCCACTGGGTAATTGACCAGTCCTCACCCATCAAAATGGCCCAAGAATGGAATATCCGCTTTCCGACGCCGCCAGCGGTCATTGATAATATCCACTTGCGCAACATTCAATTGCATTTGCCCATGGGCCCGGATCCGTGGCATCGATCGGGAAAATCGCAACCATGCACGGCATCCATGAAACTGTCGTATTCTTCTGCGATTGCTGCCGCTGCCGCTGATGATGTCTCGCTTTCTCTCGACTATGGTAAGCTGTACCGTTTCGTGGAGGGCGAGGTTCGTGATGGAGGCCGATCCAAACTTCCCATCAAGGAAATGATGGGGGTGAGTCTCAGCCAGAAAGACGCGGCGGAGGAGATTCTCCTGGGAGGAGATGTGCGGATCATTGCGGGCATGATTGCGAACTGCGGCTTGACGTTACTTGATGAGACGGTGGCAGGTGTTCGAAGGATGTCGCATGTTCATTTGAGCCCGACACGACAGAGACGTGGGAGTGAGGCTGGGAGAAGGTTGAGTGGGGGAGCGGTCGATGCTCAGGCGCGAGCCCAGGGGGGCGCTGGTGTTGGTGCTGAAGCTTTGGATGGAGAGTTCGGCCAGTGTGAGGTTTGGCTTCACCTTCCAAACGCGCTGTTACGAGCAGAGGAAGGTCTCAAGTACCGGTGCGTGATGGTCTGGGGCTACAAGGAGATCCCAGGGCGTCGGGAGGATGCTATAGACAGCGAAAGGCGGCCGATGGTCCGGGAGCAGGAATTCCGGATCGACGGAATCCGGTGTCACTGTATTCTGGGGGTCAACTCGCATGAAAGGCTCGAGAAGCAAGCGGTCATCGTGTCCCTCGAATTCAAAGGCCCCGGACACCTCCCGTGGGCCAGCACGGTCGTTGAAACATATCCCGAGCTGACTAGGGTGGTTGCTGAGGTGAGCTTCCTTTTCAGACTTCTTCACATCATCTGCTCCTTTACTAATACATCATGCTTTGTCCTAGCGCGTCGAAGCGACATCATACCAGACTGTCGAGGCTCTGGCGACGTTTATCGCACGCATTGTCACCGTGGAGTTTGGCAACGACAGAGTCACGGTCAAGGTGGAAAAGCCCAGCGCGCTCGCGTTTGTCGAGAGAGCCGGCGTGGAGATCACCCGCTCTCGGGCGTTCTTCATCTCGTAGATCCTTATCCCTGTAAGAGGCTATCTAGGGGGTGCATGTCTTAGTTGGGCCTGCAAATCATCATCTCCTGTGACTATCTACAGGGGACAGATGCTGTCGACTCCGAGTATACACTCCATGGGCGTACAGGTGTACGGATGCATTGTCCAAAGAGCTTTTTTTCCGATTGATCGTGTATTATTATTATACTACTTCCAGAAGAGCGCGAGTCGAGATGCAGAGAATCGATCTATAACTAATCGTCCGTCCGTCTATCGTCGGAGCCCGGAATCCAATGGGCGCGGCACGTGACGTAAGAGGTGCCGATTGCGGGTTAGCGCGCAGGGTTTGCCCCGTGCTGCGGTCATCCTCCTTTAAAGGCTTCAGCGACTGGCTTTCACCAGCTTTCTCTGACAGCGCATCGTACTCTCGCAGCGACTTCTACCGCGTTGGCCTCTCTTCGGTCTCTTTCGAATCCAGCAATTGAATCTAGTCTCCCTGACGACTCTTCCTCTATGGGCTTGTCTGTGTCGAACTCGTCCTCGTCCGCTTCTTCGCATATTCTCGGTGGCTGCTTTGCGAACCTGAACCCTTTCTTCCCGGAGAACAAGGAACACAAGGAATTCGCCGTCGCCTCTCCTGCTCTTGCCGTTGGACTCGGAGCAGAAGTTCGTGCTCTGGCACACTCCGGCTCGACGGTTAGCGACGTGGTCTGGCTAGGGGTGCTTGGTCCGTCCTGAATAAGGGCGGACGGTAAATTGTCGGGGGCATCCGGAAGTCTTGCTTGTTGCGAGCGGACATATTTGAGAGTTCTCTTGACCTGATGTATGGAAATTCCGGGGTTGAAAAATATGAAAGTGCAGAAGGCTAATCTATCTCGAATTGTTTTTCGCAGACCATATACTTTTTTCTAGATAGACCCGAAGAGGTTGTCTGTCTTGCAACTATACCATACCTATGTTCCAGTTGAGGTAAACGATTCAATTGCAGCGGCATCCACTGTTTGAAGATGTATTCGGATCTTCTTTCGCGAGCCGAATCGGCATCGACCAGCGGTCACGATGAACTCTCCGTCGGCGATGTTTTTGCTCCGCAAGCCGATCTCAATCCCCAGCCAGAGACTGAGAAACCGGAGGAGACTGCATTCCATATGGGTACCGATAGTCCGGCACCCAGGAGAGTTCCTTCGATTATCCTTGAGGAGAAGGGTCGTCATCCCAACGGAGCGTCAACTGCGAATGGTGCGGGTGCGAATACCCCGCGAAAGAAGAAGAAGAAACCGCGCACTGTCCGAGGCGGTCAGCTTGCCCCTGCTATGTCGACCGTTCGGGGCTTTACCCCAGCGCCCTCAGGCGACGAAGATTCCGACTTCTCTAACGCGGGTTCCTGTGCGATATCTCCTCGATTGAACCCACTCCCGGGCAATGTGGATAGTCCCATGACACGGCCCGCCTCAGCATGTGGTGGAATCAGTGCCTTGAAGCTGCAGCTTGACTCTCTGAGCCTTGCTGGAAGCCGTGCTTCGAGCAAGCTCGGGTCTCAAACCCCGAGTAACGCCAGTGTCAGCTCTGACAGTGATCGAACCGAGGTCATGACCAGCTATGAGGTGCCTCTGGAGCATGACTTCGTTAGCGCTGACGCCGCTGCGGATGAAGCGCAGAACTCCCTGGACGAGGAGGATTTGCGCAAACAGCTCTGCAGAAAGATGACTGCCAGGGACTTTGAGCCCTTGATGTGCCTCGGGAAGGGCTCATTTGGGACCGTGTTGCTCGTGCGCCACAATCTCACGGGAAAACTCTATGCGCAGAAGCAGTTCCGGAAGGCGTCCATCACCGTTCACAGGAAGCTCGTCGAGCAGACCAAGACTGAACGCATGATCCTGGAGAGTGTCAACCGTCATCCGTTTGTCGTGAAGCTTTACTACGCCTTCCAAGACCACGAGAAACTCTATTTGATCCTGGAATATGCCCAGGGCGGTGAGCTGTTCACTCACCTGGCAATGGAGCGCATGTTCTCGGAAGATGTCGCTGCGTTCTACATGGCTGAGATGGTCCTGGCGCTCGAACATCTTCACCAGAACGTCGGAGTGGTCTACCGTGACCTGAAGCCGGAAAACTGCCTCTTGGATGCGGAGGGTCATCTGCTGCTTACTGATTTCGGCTTGAGCAAGGTCGCCGTCAGTGAGGACGATCGTTGCAACTCTTCCCTCGGGACTATCGAATATATGGCACCTGAAGTCATTCAAGGCAAGCCCTACGGCAAGGCCTGCGATTGGTGGTCACTGGGTGCTCTTGGATTCGACCTCCTGACCGGTTCTCCGCCATTCAAGGCCAACAACAATGCGAAGATGCAGGAAAAGATCATTAAGCAGAAGCTTGTCCTGCCGTACTTCCTGGGACCGGATGCGAAGGACCTGCTCACCCGTCTGCTCCGCAAGGAGCCTTCCAAGAGGCTTGGCTACCATATGCCCAAGGACCTGCAGACGATCAAGAAACACCGTTTCTTCCGTAAGATTGACTGGAAGGCTCTTGAGCGTCGCGAGCTGGAACCCCCGATCATGCCTGTCATCACGGATCCTGCGTTGGCGGAGAATTTCTCAACCGACTTCACGGGCCTGACGCTCAGTCCCATGGTGAGCACGAACGATTTCGAAGAGGACGATGTTGGCAAGATGTTGAATATGGTTGGGGCCTCTGGTGGAAAGGACGTGCCTGGTGAAACTCCGGTTGAGTCTGATCCTTTTGGTGGTTTCTCCTTCGTAGGCCCAAGCAGCCTCTTGAACAGCGGTGCTGGGCTGACTGCGGGAATCTGACTCTATGGCAGCGCACCGGCTCTCTTGAGAACCGTCTCTCTTTTAGCCATTATCTCTTCGCGGTCTCTGCAATCAAGCACTCTTTACTACCTCCCATTTTTGTCCAGTCCGTAGACGATTCTGTCTAAACTCCTTTATCGGGGACGACATGTACCGACCCATAGACTACTAGTGTAGTGATCCGTGGCACATCTTTGTAGTTGTAGGTTTCGACTAGTCAAGAAGAGCCATGTCCATGGAACTCTAGGTGCGGCCCACGGCCACAGAACTGCTGCATGTCCCGTCGTTGCGGTAGCAGAGATGGATACACGCTATCTCAGTGGGCCGGAGATATATTGCGGTATCTTAGTCGCTGTGATCAACGCTTACGAGTATGATCCTCTGGCACCGTTGATTCGGTGCGCGGATAGATCATATTGGGCGGTAGTGATACGGAACAATAATAACGAGAAGGTTCCTCTTTCATATGATAACAGTTTACCGAGACATTGTTCTTCACACTCGAAAACTCTGGATCGCGCATGGCAAAACGTGGTTCCCCCCTTCGTCACGTGGCTGGAACCGAGAATTGCGATAAGCAATTTGGACGAAATTCTGCTGCGCGATTCCTTCAAATCCGCACCGCCGTCGCTCTCTTTTCCCTCCAGCGCTCCCCTCCAGCCTCTCCCAGGAAGCTGCCCGCTTCGAGTCCGCTCGTTTCGTATCGCTAGGAGTTTCGCGCCGGTTCTGGGGACTCTCTGTTTCTCCGGTCGGCGCCGAACCACCCCCGCTCTCTCTCTGGGTTTGAGAACTTTATCGTCGCCGTAAATTTCTATATACTTACCTGAGAGCCAAGCGACGACCGGATTGACAAAAGACGAAAAAGGGGTTTTCGCCCGTCGGATGCCCCGGGAATAGAGAAAAAAAGACAACTGGGCGCTCCTGGTGATGGACTCATCTCAACCGCCTCAACCGCCTAACGACCCCTCCAGCGGGGTCCCTCTCGCGCCGTCTCTCAGTGAAGGTGCAACTGCGCCGCCAAAGGCCGCACGCACGCGCAGTCTACAATCGGGCGTGAAGTCGGCTTCGGCCCCTGCGGCGATGGCGGCAGCGAATGCGAAGGTCCCGATTCCCCGCCAGCGGTCTGGCGTCGAGGTCCGATATAGTCGACGAGTCGCAAAGGCGTGTGAATCATGCAGGCAGCGAAAAACCAAGTGTAGCGGTGACACGCCCGTCTGCAGACAATGTCGGGAGCTGAGAATCTCCTGTCATTATCCCGATGGCATGCGGGAGAAGACGAAGAGGTGAGGGAATCATTCTACCCTGTGGCGAATTTTTTGGTCTTTTCTCTTCGTGAGACTAACGACTCTTTTGGTTTTATGTAGGCATCTGGAGGAACTTTCGTCGAAAACCCAAGACTTTGAGCAGCTGTTGAGGGACTTGGAAAACATAGTCGACGGTCGTGCAGCGGAGAGGATCAGGAGGACGCTGGCTAAGGTTTGACGCCACGTCTCTTTTTTGGCCGTGTTTCGATTTAACAGTATACAGCATTCCGAGGATGTTGTGCCAGGGCCGCTGGCTTCGAGGTCTCAGGAGGTCGATGTCGGTGAATTATCCCCAGCGTCGTCGATAGGGTCGTTGGAGGCGATTGACCGTGTGGAGGAAGACCTCAACCGAGGGGAAGAAGCGAGGGCGACGGGCTACATTGGAAAGAACTCAGAGATCAGCTGGATGCAGAGGCTGCATCTGGAAGCTGAGCAGCGGTCAAAAAAGAAGCCAGGATTAGCAGAGACTGAGGAATATTCGCTTCCCTCCATGAATTACCATCTGGATGACATGGATATCACCGTACCAGGTCCCATCGATCTGTACTGGATGCCGCCGCGGTCTCTCGCGAACCAGCTTTTCCAGGATTACTTGAGAACGGTGCACCCGTATTTTCCTATCATCAATCGGCCTCACTTCACGGCGCAATTCAGGACTTTCTACGAGCAGAATCCTAGACCTGGCGACAGATGGCTTGCCATTCTGAACGTGATCTTCGCCATTGCTGCCAAGCATGCACATCTCATCCAGGCGCCGTGGCGTGGTGATTCACGCGATCATCTCGTTTATTTCACCCGTGCGAGGATCCTCAGTCTCAACGGAGATGTGCTTTTCAGTCATCCCGATCTGCAACAAGTGCAGGTTGAAGGTTTAGTAGCCTTTTACCTGCTCTCTTCTGATCAAATAAACAGGTACGATATATCTTCTGCAGTCCTCTTCTCTGTTTCAGCTGCCAAGCTTTACCCACGTCGTCACGCAACTAGTTTGGGCTGGATCTGACGTATGATTTACTTTTAGAGCCTGGAGGATATCCGCCTTAGCGGTGCGCTCCGCCATCGCTCTGGGAATTAACATGAAAAACACCAGTATAACCACGCACAATCTCTCCAAAGAGGCACGATATCGAGTATGGTGGTCTTTGTACTCGTTCGAGCACCTACTGGGGATAATGACCGGTCGAGTCACTTGTATTCTGGATGGTGTTTCGACGGCGCCATTGCCTCTTCCCTGGGAAGAAGAAAATCTGAGTGATCCAATGGCAATGGAATTCCTGGATGATCCTCAACTTCGTGAGGACAAAATAGGGGGTGCTGTTGCTAGTAACCTTGTTCGGTTGATGCCGCTGAATCCCTTAGGAGGGAAAACAGCCGAGAAAGAACCGAAGAAGAGAGACGCCGAGTGGCTGCAAAAGCTCAGCCCCAGTTCCTCCTCGTTTTACTTGTATCTTGTTGACCTTGTTGTGATCACACAAGAGATTGTCAACAAGGTTTATACCGCAGATGCTGTGAAGGTTCCATGGTCTCATATCGAGAACCGAATTGGAGAGCTGAAGGCTCGCATTGACCTCTGGTTCACCCTGCTGCCTGACACCTTGGATTTCACCCGCAAAGGAGATGATACTCCTGAAATCGTGCGGTGGAAGCTAGGTCTTGCGCTTGAATACTATAGCGCTCGGATCACACTCGGCCGTCCATGTCTTTGCCGACGTGACGCTCAACTCGGTGACAAGGAGTCTGGCGAATCATTCAGCCACCGCTTAGCCATTGTTTCTTTAGATGCTGCCGCGAGAATGCTCGATCTTGTACCAGATCTGCCTGACCCGATCGCTCTTTATGAGATTTCCCCATGGTGGACCATCTTGCATTGTTTCATGCAGGCTACCACAGTCCTGCTACTGGAACTCTCCTTCGGATGCGTCCACATTCCGGGACAGGAGATGGATACGCTCAATTCGGCTAAGAAGGCAGTACGATGGCTGCATGCCATGTCTAGAAATAGCATCGCTTCTAAGCGGGCATGGCGTCTGTGCGATAGTACCCTCCGACGGATTGCAATCGGAATGGACTACGATGTAGCGGATATGCCTCCTTCACCGATTGACGAGCCGGAGCAACCACCACTGGGGGCTGATAGTGTTGACGGAACTGGCGTCGGCGGGCTAGCACCCGCGCCCATCGTTCCAATGTACACTGACTGGACTTCTTCTATGGAACAGAGACCCATTGTGGCTTCTGAGCCTTTACCCCAGCCCACGGGTTTGGACTGGCAGCCTCTGCACCCTTCTCTCATGGGTCAGAATATACCTGGTGCTTTCTACAGCACCGCCGAGCCTCCCACTACTGAGACTATGCACTTTCCATACGATCCAATCAGCGGAGAGTTCATCAGGTCCTTCTTTCCAAACCCGGAGGAAGAGCCTGAATGGGAGCAGTGGGAATAAGTCATGGAGCTTCTTCATCACCCCGTCTACTTCCCCTGTTGCACCCCCTGGAAACCGGGGAAGTTAACAGGACTTGGACTACAGCGGAAAGCTCAAGCCTTGAGGGCAGGTCCCTCGTGGCTTGATATTACTTATATATACCTTTCTGTGTACTCTATTATTTATATGCCTACACACCAGCCCGCCTTCCTTTCCGCCATTGCGACATGCTATCTCCGACGACATGACCCCGTAACAAGGGTCGTGGGAGGAAACAGCATTTGAAATGGTTTATCTGCCCTGAACATGTTTTATACCCCTTATGGGCAGATGGGTCGAAAGGCGGCTTGTGTATATAAGATTCTTTCCCCTTGACGGATAATGTATGTACGAAATCATGGCGCAGTAGATGAAAAAAGGACGGAGCGAACATACGATCGATTGATGATCTTTAGCAATAGAGATGAAGGATATGGGACGCAGCCACGATGGTTATTATTACATATCTCACAATATACAGGTGTTGGTTTTCGGAGTTCTATTAACTGATCCTTTTCTAAAATTTTTAATTCCATTTCCAATTCCATTTATAGTTCTGTAGTATTCATATTAATACAGAAAATACAACTGAGAAGTAAATCATTCTATCATCGTCTAATCGTACAATATGATGTTCTATCCGTCTAATATTGCTATCCAAAGGACGAAATTGCCAAAAGTGATATGAAACAAAGGACCCTTCTCCCTGTCAAGATCGATTGAGGGTATATAGAGTATGGTATAGGACAAGACGAGAGTTATGCAAGGGAGACAAATACATCGGTTTCTTTTCAAGGATATCTGAATGCAGCAGTGCGGGCCAAAAAGGGAACGGAAGACTCCAGAGTATGCAGAGCAAGGAAAGATGGGGATCAAGTCAGTGAATCGTAAGGATTTGAAGTGCAAGCCAAAGAGCGGAGCGGAGCGGAGAAGATGATCATGAAGCCAAGACTCTTCTGACCTTCGCATCCTTGGCTTTGTTCTTGGTGTTCTTAGTCTTGCTGGGGGCTTTCCTCTTATCTGACAATGGCTCCTTCATCTTTCTCCTCAGATGGCCTTGCACTTCTCGATCGATTTCTTTCTCGTAGAGGCGCAGGCTGCGGAACTTGTCAATGCAAAAGTCCAGCACATCAGCGGGTGTTGTACCCTCTGACTGGACGACTTCTGATGGAGGGGAGATGTGGTCTCCAGGGCTGTTTCTTGTAGACTTCTGGGACTCTTGAAGCCTGTACTCCTTGACAGCCGCCTGAGCGATGATGCGTACTGTATTTAGATTGGGGATGACAGCCTTTCTCTGAATCTCTGCCAATCTAAGCGGATCGAAAGTAGGTGCCCCCTTCCTGAAGTCCAGCTCATCAGACGAGTACAGACGGGCGATGCCACCATCGTGCAGACGTTTCATCTCGGAATATTCAGGTTCGAGACACCATCGCTCCCATAACTGCTTGCCGGCGGCGCTGCCGTGAATATCTACGACCGCCGTAAGTAGATTATGGAAAGCGACAGAGGGAATGTAAGGGAGTACATCTCGACTGAAGGACGGTTTGTATTGGAGATCTGCCTTCTCCGCTACTTCCCGAAGTGGGCCTGGGAGGCTCATGAAGACTTGGTAGTGTCTGTACAAGGCCCTTTCTTGGTATTCAGATCGCTTTTGCGGGTCAGGCGGGGCATTGAATTCACCGCTGAGGACCCTTCGCAAGATATCCTTTGCTCGGAAAAGTGAACTGGTTTTATCGTCACTGGCAGATGACCCGGCCCTGTATTTGGCTGCATGGTCCAGTTTGAGAACTGCACCGGCAAGAGCAGTGATATTGCTCTCCCCCCAAGCCTTTGCTTTGTGGTCTCGGAGATACTCGAACATCGTGATTACCCGATCCCACTCTCCCATTACCACCCGAAAATTGAGCAAGGCCTTTAGAGTGTTACGAGAGACAGGTTGAGCCAGTGATTTGACAACCTGATTGCAGAGCTCCGTATTCCTCGTAGCTGCCGCGAATCGTAATATTGACGGCGCCAAAGCCTCATCGCCAAAAGATCCGAGAGGGATGGCTGGTCCATCGACATCAGTGGAGAAGAGCAACCATTCTCCCAGACTAAAGGCTCGGGAGCTAGTTGCCAGGTCAAGAACATGTGCCAGGGTCACCAAGGATAGCTGCGGAATTGATGAACCGCCCGGGTTGATTGAGGGGTACCTCCGTTGGTTGAGAAATGGGTTACCGTTTTCGAGTTGCCGGATCTCATCTAGAAATCCCTGTATATGCTGCAGTTTACTTGAATCGACGAGTTCCTGCAACCAAGTAAACATGTCGAAAGCAGCTCCAGCATGACGGTAAGACGCATAACACTTGAGATTATATTCCACCAGACCGATCAAAGCTGCCGAGTCATCGTACAACTGTGGTTTTTCCAACAATTCCAAGTCCTCTTCAGAAGTCGGTGTGTTAGAGTCCCAAGGCGGTACAATGTGAGATTGTGCTCGTAGCAATCGCTCAAGAGCTTGAGGATCCGCCTGCGGATCGATAGCACTGGATTCGATCATCCTCGCTACTGACCAATTGGACACTCTCGATGGAGGCCTCAGAGCTCCTTTGGGCGAGCGTAGAAGCATGGATTGGAGGAAGTTCAGATTTTGCAAAACGCTGCCCGGAGAATCTCCACGGTAGCCTAGTCCACGGTAGACTAGGTTCACAGAACTGTCCATTAACGATGCGATAACCTCTGCACTGATTGTGCGTTTTCCCAGGCCGTGGAACAACCCGCTCTTACTCTTCGCTGACCGGCGGGTTGGGGCATCGCCTGGACGGTGCCAGTAGTCCTCCACATCGATATTGGTATCCGATAGCGACCGCGGGTGAGCAAGAAGAGGTTTCCAGCTTTCCACCTTCCAAACGAGATCACCCCCACGGGCTTTCATCTGTTGCACAATCCATGTTCCCTCTTTCACATGTCCTTCCTCCACGCAGCACCACAGAATGAACTCTAGCCAGATTTCGGGTCCCAGTTGCCGAATACCCATGTTGAAAGGAAGGAAAGGCGACTTCTCTCCAACCGCAGCCGCTTTCGCAGATATCTCTGCTTCCTGCACCCTCCACACAGTATCTGACAGGACGTTCATTATATGCGTCGACAGGAGATGCATTCCAGGAGGGCGGAACAATGCATCCTCATCATACAGCGCTTTGTACTTATAGACCGCGTCGGGGATTGAACCGGAATGATGAAGACGAGCAAGGACTTGGTAGACATATGACATGGCGATATTGGACTGCTCAGGAGGCGCATCTGCAGCTTCAAGAATGATAGATCCCAGACTCTGCCATATCTCCCGCTTCAGTAACCCCGATAGCTCTCGGGCCAATGGCCGCTCCGTCATCCTATCCAGATCCATTCCCGACTCAGCTGCACTGGGACTCTCCCGTTGAACGCGGACTTCAGCGGGCCGGTATTTGAGGAAGTCACTGGTGAGTTTATCCAGAGACATATCTGACCCCCAGTCGATGTTGGACGGTAGACGAGACTCACTAGATAGGGTCTCTAGAGATTCTGTCGAGTCAAGGAGCTGGTTAACGAGCGCATGGACGGCCTGCCACCTGCCCAGCTCGAATCCAAGATGCGAGAGCAGATCCAGATTACTTAGCTTCCTTGCTTGAAACAAGAGGGTAGCTAAGCCCTGACTCCGGTAATGGACATCCTGTTGAGCAAGACTGCTCTCTACCGCCGGTCTAGCATTGTCTCCGTTGTTCCCCCGCAGCTCCACCGGTAGAAAGTGGTCGAGATGTCTAATCCAGGCATTGGTATCTTTGCGCTCCGCTGCAGGTACTGGACAAACTGGTGGCTTCTCCAGGACATCTTCACGCAGTCGTAAGAGGGTTGCTTGGAGTCCAGAGCCATGAGACCGGGAAGCACTGCACGAAAAGTTCCGACTCCATTGTGCTTGTTGTTCACCGCTCCCACTTGCGAAATGCGACCCCGGACTGATTGGGCGATTCCAGAGACAATATGGACGAGAGAGTATAATCTTGCGGCCCAGATGTATCGGACGGCCTGGGCGAAGGCACGCTCTCATGACACGGAGACGGAGGGCGGGAAGAAAATGTATGGAAGATGACTGCGCTCGCAAGGACGTCCTGGGCGCATATCCGGAGACTCATATACTGAACATCCTTCGCGATTCAGTCGACGGAGAAGCTTGCAGCCAAATGTGACGAATGCTCAGCTCGAATCGAGTTAAAGAGAAACGATCTGGGTTGCTTCAGCTTTTGTCCGCAAATCTCGGGATGAGAGGAAAAGCGGAGCGGCCACTGGGTGCTTAGTCATCTGAATGGACCAATGGCTGCTGTCCCTTCCCGATTTTATACAATTTTTCTTGCCGTTGTTGTTATTGGTTCGAGATTGCTACACTGCTACGAGACCAGGAACAGAGAATAACCAGTGTCATGTATATATAGTCTATGTTCGTTAAATGAGTGGCATGGACCTATGTGGTCCGTTCGTCCTGTCAGGGCATGTATCCAACCAAACCCGCCTCTATGTACAAAGAATCTGATTACAACCACCATTATATTATAACTGGCCCATCGAGTGTTATGGAGGTCATGAAAGGGACGTGAAGAAGTTGCAGCACGAAGCCGCTGGGCCGGAGGCTGCTGAGCGAGGACTCCGTGTGGAGGATGTTGATGGTAGCTTCGTGCTGTCCAAGAACTGAGAGCTCAAAAAAGCAATTCCGCTTCGTCAAATTGGAACCTTTAGAGCAAGGCACTTCATTGTTGAATCAATCGTATTTCATAATTTATGCATCGAAGCGTCTGGTCTGACGGACGGGGGTTCTCTTGAAGCCGAAGTTGCCGAGCTTGGGGATAGTAGAGACCGTTTCGTTCTGAAGGTTGCGCGCGAACAGAGTGGACACCGTCTCGTTCTGCAGGTTGCGTGCAGAGAGGTGGGCAGGAGCGGCACCAGAGGGCTAATAAAACGGGTCAGCTTGCAAGCTCGCTGCTTTAGATCACTCGATATCACGTACAACAACGGTGTAGTTGTTAACAGTGCCAGTGGGGACCAGAACACTGCTGAAGGCCGGGGCAGCGCAGAGCGCAACGGCGCCGAAAACGGTAGCGAACTTCATTTTCGTTGATAGTTGACGGAATTGACCGAGTTTCTCTGAGAGGCAAGGAGCAGGAGGTTATAACTCAGATATCGCTGGTGGTGAAGAGAAAGGTACTCGGTGCGGGAGGGGAGGGATAGGTAAATAGGAAGCGAGCAGAGACTGCTAGCCTCCATTTGAACAAGAGCTCCATAAGTATCTAGAACCCAGCATTGGGGGCTGATAGTCGACTGTTCCAGTCATGCAGTGCTGCTCCCTATTAGCTGGATCGACGGGCGACGCCCAAGAGAGAAAGATAGTCGTTAGGGCGAGGGCCAAGGCGAGAGAGACATCAGCATCACAGGCTTCACAGCCCGCCCGAAGGAACGGATCTACGTGGAAATGCCCTGTCTGGCAGTGTCCGCCTAACTTATGGCGGATGTTGATATCAGTGCACAACCTTCTTTCGGCGAGTGGATCGGTCCAGTGTTTCTTTGAGACTGTCGAGCAATCCTTAGTTTGCTCCGTACGGGCCGGCTGCACGTCTAACTCTGCCGACGGCACAGGCACTTGGACGTCCGGAGTGCCGACTATTCACTCTAGCATCATAGCTAGAAGTTCTAGAGAACAAACCGCCTTGCAGGTGGAACCAAAACTAAACACGGCACGAACAAGAAGCTGCTTCTGGATCCTTGAACTCATCGGCGCCACACCGTTGCTCTCTGTGGCCCGAGTCGGTCTTCCGTGTTGTGCTCATGCCAGGGTAGAAAGCGAGAGATCGTCGGTGGAACCAGTTGCAACCTTTTTGCTGGCATCCAAACCTCGTGCAGCAAACATCTCTCAACAGGGGGCTCGGCTTCGATAGGGTCTAGATGGATGATCCGCGCACTGCCCTTCCAACCTCAGAGCTTCCGGTTCCTTGTTGAGGCGCGAAGCTAGACAGACTTCATGTTGGAGGAGGCGCTGGTGTGCCCGTCGTCATCGGAGGAAAGCTGCAGGTACCTGAACATCCAGCTGTTAATGGTTCGAATATTTAGCGAGCTCAGATTCCGACCTTGCTATCAGCATCGCGGGGCCCTGCTCGATGTATCCAATGCGCCACTTATCACGTCAGCAGCTATCTATCTGGTGCTGTCAGATATGTAGATCAGAGAGCGACCGGCCGTTTTACGTGGGCGAGTAATAGGAGCATTCTCAATGGTGTGCTCCCGGTATCTCTTATGTAGGGGTTATCTGGCCTGGTATACCAAACCGGGGTAACGTTTCAGTAACCGGTTCTCGTGTATAATCATTCGTCCTCGCAGCAGTTATTCGCATTCCGCAGAAGTCCACAGCCGCAGCGGGATATCAATAGAGCACAAAATGCACGTCAATCAAGATAAGCAGAAGTGATCAGTGGGTAATCACGTCATGAGCACCGTGGCAATGAGGATCTTTCCAATAATAACTATCCCACGAGGTCCTTGCCAACGGAGAATTCTCCCAAACCAGGAGGCGCAAAAGATATATCAGATTTAGACCAAGAGATCAAAACAATAACTGTATACAGGACCGCTAATCATCAATCATGAGCAAAAAAGAGACAATATACCCATCCTAACATGTACGCCATCATGATGTAAGAATATAACAGCCTAATGCTCGTCCATGGGGGTATCTTCTTCAGGCTCTACGTCGCCACCCAGTTCCTGTTCGACCTCGTCTGCAACGAAGCTCTCGTAGTCCTCGAGGCCCTTTTGAATGTGCACCTTGAACCGAATGATATCGTTAAGCATACTCTCGATGCCGGTGTGGAGCTCTTCCCGGAGCGCGTTTGCGCGGAGCGTGAGCTGTTCATATTCAATGTTGGTATTCATCTCGCGCTGCTCCATCAATTGAACGCTCTCCGTTAAAGTCGCTCGCATCTTCGCGAGTTCCTTCTCCATCTTTTCGATCTGCGCATCGGAGGCTAGCTTCTGAGTGGTTGTGATCTCCTTAGTCCTTTCAAATTCCTCCTCCGCCGCACGCCTGCGGTGTTCCAAGGCTTCAACCTCGCTGCGCTTTTCGTCCATAGCTTCTTTGATGTTGTCCAACAAGTTACGCCGTTCCAAATCGTCGTCAATGGCCCGTTTCCGTCTCTCATTGATTTCTTTCCTTAGGGCGACTAGATTACTCCGGACGCTGCCCCTAAGGTCCAGGTTGAGTAGATGTGCAGGATGATACCCTGTAACTGGATCTGCAACGAGGCGGTCTCCTTCCGGCGAAGTGCGACTCTGTGATCCGCCAAGTTGGGACGAAGAGAAATTGCTTTCGTTGACATGAAGATGAAGTTCGTAGTCCTCGCCTTTCGCGTTAACCGCGGACGCCGGAATGAGACTGGTCTGGTAGCCTAGAGTATTATACGTCTTGACAATCTGTTCGAGGTCCTCCAGCTTTTGACTAGCTTCTGCTTCCTTCTCCATAACCCGGGCGTGTGCTTCTTCCAAACGGCTTAGGGCATCGTCAAGACTCTTCTGAAGTCTGTCCCGCTCCGTGTTCATACGATCGATATCCTGGATCGTGATACCTTGTCGGTCAACGCTTGCTTGAAGGCCCGAGCGTTCTTCCTCTGCAGCTTGCAGGTCGGCGTCGGTTTTCTTGATCTCATCATCCAAGAACTTGATCCGGTTCTCGTACTTGTCAATCTTGCCTTGCACGTTCTGGTTGTAATCTTCGAATTTTCGCTTATCGTCTTCCAGTATACGGAAATGCTTATCGAGCTTGGGAATGTCCGGAGCGTTCTTTTCTAGCTCCTCAATCTGGTCCCGCAAAGCTCTGTTTTCGGCCTCCAAGACTTTCATCTCCTGCACGTACCGCTCATTTCCTCTCTCGAATTCCGCCGCCATCGCTTCGACATGAGGTACTAGCCGTTTTTCTGCGATTTCATCATCTTCATCCTCGCCCCCCTGTAGCCAGTCGTGATATGCCCCGGTCAAAAATCGGAAGATGATCCGATCTCCGGTAACGTCGACTCCAGCTTCGGCACACGCATCATCATATTCACCCATATAGAATCTATCCAACATCTGTGCTAGCTGCATCATCCAATGTAGCAAACCAAGGAATGTAGGCCAGTTCTGACCTCCCACTGCCGCAAGTTGTGACTTTGTGATACTTTTCTCGAATGGGTAGCGTAACTGTTTCAGAATCGGTGGTACTTCCGCATCGATGCTCTTTTGAAATTTGTAGCTGGGGTCGATCCGGTGGTACAACCATTGAAAGATGTAATTGAAGTCCTTCTGCGTAGGCGATCTCAGCGTATTCTGGCCCAATGAATGCTTCATCTCAAGCTCGAAGTTGTTTTGCGTGAGATATTCTAAGATTTCTTGACCAATCCTTGCCTGAAACGCTCTATCGCGCAGAGGACGAGGGTCTCGCGGCACACCTGCTGGTGCGGGTGCTTGTGTGAAGAAAGATTGGTGGCTCATTGGACCAGCCGTCGACGGTCTCGAGAATACGCTGCTTCTTCGCTGCAGATTCTGGGCTGAATTTTGAGGTAGTGACCCGAGAGCATAACTCGGACGACCCACGCTTGCGGTTTGAAACATATTCGCTGAAATGGACCGCCGTACGGTCGACAAGCCCATATCCGCACCAAAGCTCCCTCCCGACGACGAGCGCTGGAAATTCGGCTGCTGTGGACGACCCATAGAACCGAGCATCGACGCGCGCCCACCGGTATACGGGGGATTCTGGAAGCCAATTGAGCTGGTCCGCTTCAGGGCAGAGGCGGGCTGAGGAATAGCTGAGAAATTCTGGACGCTCCCAAGAGTCTGCACCGATGACTGCGTTAGCAAACAGTTAACCTCTGTTTTTCACGTTTAATATGGGAAAGCGTCGGGGTTGTTATTCGCATACCTCTCGAGGGCGCCGAATGCTGAACAAGCCCGTGTCCTGTGACATGGTGACAACAACCGCAACGTGCGGCTCACAAAAATGAAAAGATACCAAAGAGAGAAGCTGCAGGTTGATCGCAGTACTGCCGTACTTGCCCTGCTCCAAAAAGGACACCAGAGCACCAACGATGGAGGATGCTGAGGCACTGGCGGGGGATTTTGTCGGTCTCGATGCGCCCACGCAAGAAAGTAAACAACGGGCGTGAGGTCCGCCCACGCCGGAAAGGGAAGGCGGTCTCGGCGGCGGAGAAACGTGGTCCCGCATCACGAGACTCTGGGGAAGTTCCCGAGGTAAAGCGAAAAGGGAAGGTGCTAAGCGGAGCCTCCGGCCTCCAACCCATTTCCGCGAGTGCCGTCTTCGATCGCTTGTGATATCTCTTCTTCCTGCCTCTGGACATTGACCAGAGCTCTCTGGATGCGTCGCTAGGTGTTCAAGTACTTGATACCGTGGAGGCGCTCTCATCATGGCCCGCGAGGAGCTTGTCTCCTCAGCTGTATGTATCCCGATAAGCATATATCGACCCCAACTGCATCGATCATGAGCTAACGCGGTTCGCTGCTACTAGGTTACCTGTACGTGACATACGCTTCCTCTGTTCAATTGAGATTGGGTCAATAATGTTCTAACGACTATACAGTTCTTCAGGACCCATCAGTGGCGTCATCGCCTCTTGAGAAGCGGATCGCATTCTTGCAGTCAAAGAACTTGACTCAAGAAGAGATTGATTTGGCCTTGGCCCGAGTGGGCGAGGACCCATCTTCTGCTGTAGCACCAGCATCGACTTCTCAAGGATACGCGCCCTCACAAGCTGTCTATCGACCCCCGCCTCCTCAAGGATATGGTTATCCTCCGTATGGCCAGTGGCAGCCTCCGCCGGAGTAAGTTCCGTTGTATAATAGTGTAGAGGACTATACTAACTATTTCACAAATAGGGTCCCGAAGAGAGACTGGCGTGACTGGTTTATAATGGCGACAGTGATGGGTGGCGTTGGCTATGGGATGTACTTTGTTGCGAAAGTAAGTGGTCGGGTTCCTGCTATTGTCATCCCCGTAGAAACAAACTAATGATTCTACCAAAGCGTTATATTGCTCCTCTTATTTCGCCTCCTCCACCGCCACAGCTTCAGCAGGACAAAGAGAGCATCGACGAACAATTTTCGCGAGCATTCACTCTTATTGAACAGCTGTCTACTGATACTGCCAGTCTGAAATCCGCAGAAGAAGAACGAACAGAGAGGTTGGATGCGGCTCTTCGGGAGGTTGAGAGTGTTGTGTCAGAACTCAAGTCATCGTCTCGTAGAAGAGATGATGAGACCCGCCGGATCAGTGACGAGGTTAGATCGCTGAAAGATGCCATTCCTAAAGCACTTGAGGGTGCCAGAGAAGGAAATGAGAATCGACTCAGGGAACTTGGAACAGAGCTCAGAAGTCTCAAAGTTCTCGTAGGAAACCGCCTCAGCGCTGGTGCTGGTAGTGGATCGGCCGCTCCTCTCTCCGGACGCACCGTGGGATCAACCCTCCCTGTGTCTCGCCCGGCAGAGGAACCAAATGGATCTTCCACTGCTACGAACGGTATCACTCCAGCACCCCAAGACCAGGCTTCAGGTTCGTTGCCAGCTGCGGTAAGCCCGGCTCCCCGTGAAAATGCCAGCAGCCCTCTTTCCCAGCTAGGCCGGTCAGCTTCCATTCCAGCCTGGCAGATGGCTGCTGCCAACAGGTCGAAGAGCGGTTCCCAGTCGTCTCCTGCTCCTGCTGGGGAAGGCTCTGGCAGCGCGAGCAACGAACAACAGACTGCTCCGCCCAGCTGAGAATAAAACTTATATTTCGTCCAGAACACTAGTCGCGCTTCTTCCGCGATCTCCCTTTTCTGCTATAAAAGATCTATGGGCCCAAGGATTTTTTTTCTTCATTGATGCTGGGCAGATATGCGTTGCTGTCCTTACTTTCATTGATGTATAGCGGCTTTCCATGATATTGTACAAGTACCTGGTCCCTCGTCTTAACTTAGCCTAGCAAGATCTAGTCATAGGTTTATGTCAATCTATTATGATGCGTCAAGACAACATCTGTTGCCCTTCACTTTAGTACAGTCTTTAATACGTAATTTGTATCCTATCTAGGATAAGCTGGGCTGTTTAAAACTTTGCTGGATCCGTAGTTCTGGAGCTAAACTCCATCTTCTATTTGGAGTAAGCGGGGAACCAGACTTCGGAGCGGAAAGCTTGGCATCATCATCCAGACTCTCATAGCTACAAATTCCATTTGGAATAACTGTCCCTCACGCGAAAGAGATTGTATATACACACACCCCTCCCTGCCAAACAAAAAACAGGACCCAAATAATGTCCTATCGCGAGCGCTCTCATCCGCATCGCTCCGCGACCCAATCTGCATCTCCAGATCCGCGAGATCGTCACCATCATCACCATCACCGCCATCGGCACCACCACGCCTCGCGCTCACGCTCTCCAGAACGAAGTAGCAGACGAAGCAGACATCATCACTCACATCACCGTCACCGACATGACCGCCACTCAGAAGAAACCCGTCGCGCAGCCGCGCCGGTGGAGCTACCTTTCGGAGCGCGACAGCTGTCGAAGCGCGATCTGCCTCTCTTCGAGCCCATGTTTGCCATGTATCTTGATATACAGAAGGGGATTATAATGGAAGATTTGGATGAGGAAGAAGTAAAAGGACGGTGGAAGAGCTTCGTTGGGAAATGGTAAGTTTGATATGATGGGCTGGCTGGACGAGACACATGATGTGAGCATCGGTCGAGTCCTGCTGTATCATCCCTACGATCGCATAAGGGAAGAGAGAAAAAAGTTTCTAGAGACTGACATATCAGGAACCGTGGAGAACTCGCCGAAGGATGGTATGATCCTGTCACACTCGAGAAAGCCCGCCGGAGCGCCGCAGAGGACCCGGTCCCGTCGCGCGATACCACAGGCCGCAGAAGATCATCGCCAAACTATGATAGAACGACGCAGGAAGAACGATCGCGGCATAATATGGATGAAGGGACAGAGGATGACGAGGATGACGAGGATGACGAGGATGATGAGGACTATGGTCCTAAACTCCCACACCCGGACATGTCAGTGGTATCATCAGAGCGCATGACCGGAGCAAGGTCTGGGCCGACAATACCAAATACACAAGATCTAGAGATCAGAAGAGGCGAGTCCTACATTTTAGGGGCGGGTGAAGGAGTTATCCCTTGTTAACAATATTCTCTAGAAACTGCTGTCGCAGACGCAATTGCTGCTCGCGAAGACCGGTACAAGGAACGCCGTGCCGAAATCCATTCTCATAAGTCAGAGATACGACATATAGAAGATGAGGTTGCTCCACGCGCTGAACCCGGCACCCATGAACGCCGCATGGAGAAACGGCGTGAAGCTGCAGCTGCAAACCGGGAGTTTGCTCGTACAGTTAGAGGTGGATCCCCCATGGAGGCAGCTCCAGAAGCCGAGCTTCTGGGAGGGGAGAACGAGCTTGACGCATTGAAGAAAGAACGAGAGAGGGAACAGCGCAAGAAAAATGAACGCGAATTACGAAGAGAGGAAATGATGCGCGCGCGTGCAGCAGAACGAGAAGAAAGGCTGCAGAGGTATCGCCAAAAGGAGGAAGAGACAATGGGCTGGCTCAAGGCATTGGCAAAGCAAAGATTCGGATGAAGAGAGTACGGGCTTGCTGTCTTTTTGGGTATTTCCTGCTCTGTTGGACAGTTTGATTGGCGTCCACCGTTTTATATTGCTATTGGGATTGATTGCCAATTAGCTAGAGGAGTGGATAACCGCCATTCCATCAGGAAACATGCTGTTCTGGGACCTCAGGACTAGCACATCTTCAAGAGAATTTCGATGCAGCGAAACAAGAGACAAGTCATCAAAAGTCTGATACATTTTATTCTTCATTAAAATTAAATAGGCTTCTTTCTTAACATCCGTCATTCCCCAATCGACATGGGTCTACTATCTCATGCATGATCGCATTGCATTCCGTGCTCTCCCGTGGTGTCTCCCACTGCATCGAGAGACAGAGTAGCTTCTGAGGGCATATGTAGGTTAATAATATTGGTGCGCATATACCAATTTCCGGCCAACATGGGAACCTGACCTGTCAGTTACCCTGGCCGAAGGAAAGTGGTTCACTTTTCGATAACCTTTTGCGAGAAATCCTTTTGTTCTTATGTTTGTAAGCTTTACTAGGACTAATGTCTGCCGGATTTACCGTGCTCGAATTGGGAACCCGCTGAAGACCTAGGACTGTCGCTACTCGGAGTCGGGTAGTAGAGCTGGTTCCTTCAATATTACTTCTCTTAGGCACAGTATGGGCGTCTGAGAACTGGGTGTTGGCGTCTAGCTCATGGTCGCATTCAGCATGCTCCCTCCGGTTCTCTTTTCCAATGTGTTCATGACCAACACTATCTTTGGCCGACTTGATAACTGTGTTACGCCCATAGACAGCGGTCGAAGGAATTTCGGTTCGTTGCAAACGTTGCGGGATAAATTCCGGTGCGTCGGGCTTAAGAGATGATACTCTTGAGCTCTCCTTATCAATATGGGGAAAGACTTTCGAGGTAATCGGATTTGTTTCCCGATTATATTCCTCGTAATCAGTATCCAGGTCATCGGATTCTGATCCTCTGTCGCTTTCCACAGAGATTTGATGTACAGTGTCGATGCCATTGCCAACTCTAGGTGAACTTCCACTGGGCCTTGCTTCGTTAGAGAACGGTCCTGTAGACCGTGGACCATGCGTTTTACTCTGGATTGACGGCTTCAGGCTAGACTGATGCAACCATAGGCGATAATAGTAGCCTTTTCTTTTCAAGAGATCTTCGTGGGGCCCTTCCTCGACAATCTTTCCTGCATCAATGACTATAATCTTATCAGCGTTGATCACAGTCGAGAGACGGTGCCTGTGAGGATCTGTCAGTCTTATCTTATGCGACTCATCGGATGTAATGCTCACGCGATAACTATGGTTGTACGTCCAGCAGTCAGTCGCCCTAGACTATCTTGTATCTGCATTTCTGTATTGCTATCGACACTGCTCGTTGCCTCGTCAAGGAGTACAATGTTAGGATCTCTGACTATAGCCCTTGCTATAGCCACCCTTTGCAACTCTCCTCCAGACAATTTTACTCCCCGCTCGCCAACAAGTGTTTGATATCCATCGGGGAAGGCTAGGAATTTGTCATGTAGGGAAACAGCCTTGCACGCGTTGTATATCTCTTCATCAGTCGCTAAAGGGTTGGCGTATTTGATGTTATTGAGGATAGTATCGTGGAAAAGTGCTGGATCTTGAGGTACGACGCCAATGTTTGCGCGGAGACTGTCTAAAGTGACGTTGCAGATATCCTGACCGTCAATTGTCACACTTCCACTTTCTGGGTCGTAAAATCGTGAAATAAGTTTTAGAATGGTGGATTTGCCTCCTCCAGTCTCTCCAACGAGGGCCACAGTCTCACCAGGATGGACATGAAAGCTGACGTCCTTTAGTATAGTTCTTCGGCCATCGTAGGAGAAATCGACATTGTTAAACGCAATTTCTCCCTGGTTAAGCACTAAGTCCTTAGCTCCTGGACGATCGTGAACGGTTGGTTCTCGTCTCAGAAGACGAATTAATTCCTCTGCATCGATCATGTCAAGAGCGAAATTGCAGAATCCATGGGCGAAAAACCTGAGAGGACCTGATAACTGCGCCCAATAACTCAGAAGCATCACAAAACTGCCGACAGACTTATATCCTTGAGAAACTTGATACGCAGCAAGGAAACATGCTCCCGTTAAACCGCCAATGAGCAGGAATGACTGTGCTACTGACTCGAAGTTAGACCAGAGAGTGAAAGTCATCGAGGAGTCCATATGGTTCTTGACTGCAGATGAATAATGATTCTTCTCGTAGTCGACACGGTTGAAATACGAAATTGTCTGCCAATTCGAGGTCGACTCGCAGAGGACATCATACTCTTTCTCCACAGCTGATATCAATTGTCTCTGTTTATCCTTCTGCTTGGTCAGGATCTTACTCGAAGACCACAGATAGAAGATGAATACCGCCGCGGTAATTAAAGCCATATAGGCATCGAAAAGATAGTACAGAACACTGACTGCCAACACAAGATCGATTATCATCGGCCCGATTTGGAACAGAATAGAATCGACAACATGGCGAATGGATCTGCCGCGGCTGACAGTTTGCCACAGACTGCCAGAATGCTTTTCGTCATGAAAGTCGCTTGATAAAGTCATAATTTTATTGAACGCTGCAGTACTGATCTCGTGGTAGGTAAAATTCTCTAATGGCTGCCACAGATACCGTCGAATGGCCGAAATACCACCACTCGAATCCAGGAAACGGAGTGCCGCAAAGATCATTATTTCCTTCCATGGGACTGTCGCTATATAGCAGAAGATATCAGTATACAAGAAGCTATCCATATTGGGCTGTGCGACTTACCCCTCTCCTTGCTCAAAATATTTGTTATCAGACCAAGTTGTATGGGAACAAGGATGTTCAGTACACGGTCGACCACTAAACACAAGCCTACACCAACGTAAAGTAATTGCAAGCGAGGCTTTGTCTTAGGCCAAAAGAACGGAAGGAGAAACTGACTTATTTAGTTGCCTATCATAAATGCTTAAAGTCGTTCGCAAACACTTACCATGAAATCTTGGAGAACATCAGATTCCTTTTTGAGTTGCTTTTTCTTCCCCCCGTCCTGAAGAAAGCTCCCTGTCTCATCCTCTGTCCCATTCATTGTTGAATAACCGCCGCCTGTCGATAAATCTTGACAATTCCCAGGGGCCAATAAGGGCGCATTCTCCTCATCTGTGTCTGCTTCTCTCGGCTTCCTGTTGCCAAAGCCGGAAGGGAGAGAGGAACATAGCAGCAAAAACAAGACACAGAGACGCAGTATCTGGATCCCCGTCAATGCCCTATAATATGGAATACTCTGTCGAGCGTGAATAGACAGCCCCAGCAACATGGCTTCGGTTACCATGTATGCGACCCAAGAACCGTAGAATGGGTACCATATACTTGATTCGTAGTCGACAAAACCGAAAATCAGTGCGATCCATAGTAGAACCGAACTCAATGAGAATACCTTCACAGACTTAGATTAGTAGTTCTCACAACCCATGAATGAAAGGCAACTAGTCGATGCCTTGAGGGATTCTTACTACATGGACTTGAGAGACAATTCCATGATTGCTGGAGACAGCAGCGTAGATGAGGATTGCAGAATCTAGACACTATATATCGGTTAGCAGGATTTTTAGACAATCTGTGTCAATGGGAATCTCATATTAGCTTCAAATTAGACCTCGAAGGTAATACTCACGTATGTAACAAGGACTGCAGAGATCATCCACAGGACTATCTTCCTGATAGGGCCCCCGGATAATTTCCTACCATGGCCATTCTTCCGTAAAACACTGACGATGTATGAAACAGCAAAGTAGACTGCTACAGCAAGTGGGAGGAAAGAGTGCAGTATCCGAATTGGAAGACGTATGCTTTCACTCTGCACCATCTGGACGTCAGCCATTTTGCTGTGGGTTACAGGGGATCATGTAAATCGAAAGAATCGCCTCTCGTCTAGGCAGCTTGTTGTCGCCGTCCAAGAAGTTCTTAAAAGAGCCTTGAATGAACGGAATTGTGATTCGTAATAGAACTCATGTATTGAAATCAGAAAATAGGTCAGAATGCGTGGTTGATCTGGAGGTGAGTCCCTCTGGGTTCTTTGGAGGAAGGCGCGTCACTCCAATCTGGATCCAGGTTGGGCAGCTGGGAGGCCTTTACCGACAAGTGAGCGACAACATAGATTGAGCCTGCCTGCAATGACTCTACATGTGTTTTTACTGTTCATTCACAGTTTATGAATGTCAATAGGGATTACCCGAAGTCTGGAGGATCTGCTTCTCTGTTGGGTAGGTATATACCTACTTGGCCAGGCACTTAGTACTAAAAGAACCCATCTCAGTATTGACTATCTGCCTCTCTCCACACGACTCACCAGGATCCAGGAGACACGCATCACTCCACTAGAGTTCGCGCAGAAAGCCTTGATGCTGACAAAAGATCATTTCTCAGATCCACTTATGTCAATGAGATGACAATCTATGCTCAGAAGGGGGACGAACCGAAGATCGTCACTGCCCGCTTGATAGCCGAGTCTTCAAGAAAGAAATCCGCCTCATTTTCAAATGAATAGGCCGGTACAAAAAGAATTAAAAAATTGCTATTGGCCCCCCCTGCATATCATCTAGCGTAGTTTTCACGAGCCATTCCAGAAATCCAGTTTTGAAGCCACAACACACACAATTAATAACTCTCTTATTCAGCTTCGTATATAGTTGATTGAGTGCATAAACTGGTCTACACAGAGATAGACCGCCTCTGATGTGCATATAATGAAATTGTTTTATTCGCCTGATAAGGTAGTGGCTTTCTGACCTTCATTACTTTTGGTATGTTTCACGTTCTGGGCCGTCACCGCTTATTTCCATCAGCCAGACATCAACCATTCTCCTACCCTCAACAATACTACACTTCTGTTACGATCTATTGCTGATGGAGAAAATGTGCATCTAAAGGTCTAAAGATATGCAGCAAATGATGTTGCCAGGCATTCGAATGTAGGCCAGGGGCTCGACTATGCTGCAGGCAAAGGACCTCCTAGTTCGTGTTTGCAGATCTGGCTAACTAACTAGTGAATCTATGCTTCTATCTAGGGAACTCCGCGACCATGACCCATGCATACCCCCATGTGTACCTCTGATTAAGCACCTCCAGCACATGCAATCTGTGACGTGCACGAATAACCGTATCTAATGTTTTCATAATATAAACCTTTTCGTTAGACGCCAGTCTCTAGATCTTTCTTCCAAGGTCCAAGTTAGCAACGAGCTTGAGACCCAGGCTGTCGTTAGGACCTGGAGCTTTCCCAAGACCGAAAAATGGTTTGACGACAACGTCCACCACCTCTTCGAACAGACGTCCCACTACAAGATCCTTTAGATCCTCACCAGTCTGCCCAAAATCGGGGAATGCATTCAACTCCAGTAACCAGGCGTTTCCAGCCTCGTCGACTAGGAAGTCTACGCCAAAGAGCTCGAAAGCGTTGGGCAGCGTCTGAAAGTGGATAAGCATACCCCTGGCTGCTGCCTCGAATATCTCACCCGTGATGGCGCAGATCTGGTCAAACACGTTGTCTTTCCAGTTCGAAGGTAAACCGGGAGCGGAGTCTTCGAGGTCCCAGAAACGTCTTACGCTGCCCTCATTGGTGCTACCTCCTTCCTGAAGGCAGGTGTTGGTCAAATGCCTCGCGAGATCTCTCACTTCATCCGCCTCCTCCCAAGGTGCTTGATATGGCACTCCAGAGAACAGAGCCAGCATTTCCTTGAATACATAGACGTCCAAGGATCCCGCAGCAAGGACATAGGTGCGGATGTGAAATTTGCGATTGGATGCAGAGGGAAGGAGAAGGGGAGGATCGATATAAGGCTGAGCAATGAAATGGCGCAGTTGAGATGTCACGACCCCCTGTGCATTTTTCTTCATAGCGTTCTCATCCAGAGAAGACTCAACCCCATCTTCGTCTTCGTCATCATCATCCTCATCATCGGATTCCTCCCACTCTTCGAAGATCGCTTGCAGCTGAGCCTCGCTATTGAAGAGGCGGATTCCCTGTCCTCGATCGCTCATCCCGGGCTTCAGAATCCACCACTCTTTATCTTGTTCTGATTTGCTCTCATTGGCTTCCAAGCTCTCGCGCAACTCGTAAGCTTCCATGAGAGCTTCATCGAGAAATTCGGCGTAGTCCACCTCGAAATCCACAGCTGGTTTCACATGCTTCTTGAGAATACTATCCGGGTGTTTCGAAATCCAGTTGGCAACCGTATTGGAAAGGTAGTGTTTCCGGATTAGAGCTTTGCGGATGACGAAGGAGTTGATCAATGACGAGGAGGGATGTGCAAGGGCATGTTCAAAATCCAGATTTTCGTATTCCCTGTATTGTAGTACGGGGGCTGAAGAGCCCGGAAGATCGGAAAGGGAGGGTATCGACTGGCAGGCAGTTCCTCGCAGTTGTTTCCGCAATGCGCCCTCTATCAGTGGCTGGACGTACGGGGAATCCAGTTCCACCGAGTAGTAAAATGTCGGTGCATGGGTCCCAGATCTAGAAGGAATGAAACCATCAGAATCATACCTCGCATACCAAGAAATGAACTGAAAGAATCCTCATGATAAAGCAGCAACAGCGGATATCTATTATCATATCTAGATATCTATAACGAAGAACGTCTAGGTCCTTTAAAACAGCAGTCGTGAAGATTCATTAACCCAAGAGTTCCACTCACAACTTGATCTCCCCCTGGGTGAGTCCGGGTATATGCATGAAATTGGCCTTGAGAGGAGTGATACTAGTTGTGAATCTGTTAGCATGTATAGACCAAGAGAGTGCGAGGCTCAAACATACCTAGTCATTCCTTCCTTGACTGCCCAGCCATCATTTCCAGGTTCACTCTCCTCCACGCTCCTATATACGTCCGCAAAGTTCGGTGCCCACTTAAAATGCTTATGTTGAATCCTCGACTTCTTTTTCGGCTTATCGTCCACCGATCCATTTGTAGCGAGTTCGCCAGTTTCGCCAGCAAGTCGAAGTTTATGTTCCTGAACTTCTGGGCCCTCTCCTGCGGCATCTGCATCGGTGGCTTGGAAACAGCTACCGGATGACCATCGATTATCCAGCATGTTGGTATATAGAATCTTATTCTCGCTGACTCCCGGCTCTAGCGGAACATTGATAGTGTAGAGATCGACGCCATCAGCCCAATTCTTGTGCAGATGCTCAATCAGTCGTACGGAGTGCTTGGACGCCTCTGCGATGACGACGGGGTCGTGGTTGCGAGAACTGAAGGCATATGAGAGAGCAATTGCCTTCTTTCCACACACAGCAGCCTCCATGGCGCCGCCAATGGTACCACTTGATAAAGAGAAGAGCGCGGTGGTGTTACGTCCATAGTTCGGTCCAGAGATGACGAGGTCTATAGGGCCCCGGTCCTGAAAGTAATGGTACAGCCCTATCTGGACACAGCTGGCGGGCGTGGAGTCAATCAAAATCCACTCGTCACCATCGTCATCTTCGTCGCGCGGCAGGTGGTGTACAGTGCCATCGTCTTTGTGCAGTGTACCGGGTCGGAAGTACGTCGGTGTCACTGATGCGCCAACAAGGTGCGCCTTACCGATCCATGAGCGCTGCTGGTGAGGTAGGACGACAGATACGACATGGCCAGCAGATTGGAGATTATGAATAAGCGAGTGAACGTAGGGCGAGGACGCGTTTGACGGGGGTCCGTCGTCGTTGACCACCTGCACCGCGGGGGAGGGGTTGTAAGTTACCGCTTCAGGAACAAATGCAGACGAGGATAGTGGCTAAAAGGATGTCCCACAAGGAGGGAACCTCGTAGACAAACAAGGAAAAGAAAGCAACGACTTACTAGGATGTGCATCTCTGCTCGTCTTTCGAACTGTACTGTAGAGATTGTACCTGCGAAGTCAAAAAACGGAAGTCTCTTGCCTCTCCGCCTTTTTCTCGACCGATGGCGGAACCAGAAAGCGGCTCCACCTTTATCGATAGGACTACTTATGCTTGACAACCCATTCGCTGGTAAACAGCCTCGATTCTTGTATGGTGATTGGGGACGGAACAGGAACTGGCAAGCTATACTAATGATGCATTTGAATAATGTGGGAGGCTGATTGTATCTAATTGCAGGACCTGGAGCAATCTTTACCCCGCTGGTGGTAAACATCATAGTACTTATAGCCAGCATGCTACTATTCTTTGTCTCAAGCAATCCGATACGATCTAACTCTCCCAAAAGAGCATACAGAAACTATAAATCATTTTGTATGGGAGTATTCATCGTTTCATTGGGTATCTCATCCTAATCAGACAATCATCCAACTTCAAAAGCATGCAATGATAGCCACCAGCACACCTTCTCTCGACATTGGTCATCTTAATGACCACCAAATAGGCGACTTCTCCGTCGCTGGACGCCTTGTGCACTCGCACTCTCTAAACTAGTGCCGATGCCAGAATCCGTGCCTGGCCCTGAACTTTCCCTGATCCGTTGCCCTTCATCATCCTCATCATCAGCCTCAGCAGCGTGAGGATCAACTAGAGCCTGATCGTCTGAGTCTTCTTCCTGTTTGATATGCTCAACCTCCCGCTTAAACGACGCTTCGTGACTGTCAGAATCGCTTTCCTCTTCCTCAGCCTTGATGGGGCGGTCGTCGCGTTCTTCCTTCTTTACTGACTTCTCTGGCTCCTTCGCTCCTGAACCAAAAAGGGACGATAGTGTCAACCACGCAATGGCACTGGACGTCATCGACACGCCCCAAAACATCCCAGTAAACACGAGGAATGACGTGAGCTTCCACCTATACATGAACCAACTGTGATAAGTTAGTATCAAATAATCCATGCCATTTGATATCATGCGAGTATAAGACACATACCGTAACCCCGTGTATTTTGCTAGGAACTTCACTTTGGCGCCGTAGACCTGCATGCGCTCCGTGCTCTGAATCTCCAACCTGAGGCTTCCCGGTAGGTTGCGCCATCCCTTCGCAAACTCGACTTGCTCCATCATGTTCACCTCCAATATCTCGGCTTCCCTCCTCCATCCAAACACGTAGAAAGGCAACCGCGAGACTTTATGGGCCGTGTCCACGACTGACGACGCGTAGGTGAGTATGGCCGGGCGGCGGGAATGCGACAGCACTTGAGTCGAGGTGTTCGCAGCTGTCATTATGGACTTGGAGGGACGCGAATGTAGAGAGAGGTCTAGCATGAAGTTGCCAGCAGCGAGGTTGGATGGAGTCCGAGGAAGGTCAAGCATAACGCTCACGTCGTAAGGTTGCAGGGACGCCAGTTCAGAGTCCAATATGGCAGTCCCCCAAGGGTGACCATTTCTATATCGAGCCAATTAATCAGCAATGTCCATCCGTCGTTGTCTGTTTGCTCTATGAATGAGAATATCGTGCCACATACCCAAACTGCAAATGAACATCCCGCTCGAGGCCAATTTGCGGAACGAATTTGAAGTAGAATATCCAATACGCGACGGTCGCAATACCTAGAAGAATGATGGATGCGCTTGCAAACAGTAGGGAGCCTAGATATGCTCTCTGCGCCTGCTTGGACACCGCGGCGCGAAAGGGGCTTGCTATGAGACTCTGGAAATCATGAAGTCAGCTGAAGTCACAGGAAGCGACTAAGATTATCATTACCACTGCCCTGGAAATCGGCGAGATCTCCTCTTCCTCCTCATCCACATACGCCGGTCCTCTCAACCTGGCCTGCATGTTGCGCTGTTCGCATCGGGCGAAGATAGAGGCGTAGATGATTGTTTGTCCGACATCCGAGCCAAAGCTAATTAGATGACGATGAGCTGGGCGCTCCGACGTCACTCCAGTTCCCGATGCCGATGCTAAACAACGCCAAGAGTCCTACCTACGCTGATAAGAGTGCTGTAACTGGAGAACTACTGGGCACACGTATGTAGCTTATTATTTTTTTTAGTGGAAATAACTAGTAATAAAGTCTGCAGAAAGATGTACAATTGTCTATTAAAAGGGGCATCCATATCATTATAGTACAGTTCAACAATTACGCCTATACACTTTTTAACGATCTTTTCGTACCATCTCATCACAAATCGAGGAAAGACGTGGCAAATCATCGCGAGAAATCATGCGGATCTCATGTCTTCGGGGCCATACTAGCCACATCGTAGACAACGCATGTTCTCATAGCAGCCCAGAGTAAAACAAGACAAAAGCTAAGATAACATAGAACCGTGATACCGTACCGAATTGGACCAAGGCGCCGGTGTGCAAGTGAAATATGCTGTTGCAAGGAGCTAACAGCTAGATTTGATATGGAAAGGCTTTAGTGCCTGCGAGGTATTGAGACATTCCTAGTGGATACTAGAAAGTAAATGGTTGTCGAAACTGTGAGGAGACAGACTTCGACACAGGAGCTTAAGCAAGGGCCCTGGGGCTTTGCTGTTGAATGTGCTGGAGAAGAGCATCGAAAAGGCGACCGATCTTTTTATCAACCAAAATTAGTTATTCCGTTTTGTCAATTGAGATACTATAATGGGAACTTACCTCAGGAGCTGCCTGTATGAATGGCAGACGGAAGAAAGTGTAGCTCCGGTTCTGGAGCAATTCCTGAAGCGTGATGATCAAGCCCCATGGATGCGGCCTGTGCACAATAAGGCGCTCGAGCAGCACTCTTATGATCTGCTGGCGAATGTCTGACTCTTGCTGCTCAGAAAAGTCGACACCAAAGAGATGGAGAATCGCGAAGCTGAAATAGTAAGTGTGACTGTTCGGGTATCTCAGCTGGTTGGCCATGGCACTGAGCAGATAGTACCGGGCCTCCGGCTGAAGGACCTTGGCAAGTCTTTCCAACAGAGCGGAGTGAGCAGAGCTGTCAAATACAGCTCGGGTATTTCCCTTGGAAGCAGCAGCAGATACGGCACTTTGGCCAATGTAGAGGACCAGAGCATTGACGAGAACGACGTCAACGTTGATGGGGATCATGAAGAGACCAGTGCCCTTTGTTGGCGGGTTATAGATAGCGTCACAAATTTGCTGAATAGGAGCTTCGGATGCGTTGTTCTGGAGTGCACTGTCAACAGCATCCTTGATGCCCGCCCTCTGGAGAGGAGCAACGATGTCTCCCGCAATTTTAGGGGCCTCCCTTATTTCCTCAAGCCGTTCAACTTTGAGGCCCTCGCGGAAAGGGTCTGGTAGTTTGTGGAAAGAAGAAGGATAAGCACTGAGAACAAGATTGCGCAGCTGAGCACAATGAGCCGGGATAACGTTGCAGAACTGGAAATGATTCTCTGCAACAAACTCAGGGAAGTCGTGATGTAAGATCAGGAGAATACGCAGGACACCCTTGTATAGGTCCTTTGCAACGTATGAAACATTGGCTGGCTTGAGTTGCTCGCCAATATATGAAAGGAGGGCCTGCATGATTTCACAGTAAGGTCCCCAGCCGGCTTCATCCGGCATATTCAGCATGCCCGACATGAAAACTCGGTGTGAAACTAGCGACAACCACCCGTAGACAAAGGCAGGAGCATACTTTGGCTGGAGAGAGAGGAATTTGTTGGCAAAGGCGAACATCATATCTTGATGCTGATCGCTCTGCTGCAGCCCGTTCATAGAATATTCACAGAGAATGCTGGAGAACAGCCTGAAGAAAACTCTCTGATTGAAAGCCTCCCCGCGCATAACTTGGTGGTGATTGAGAACGAGGACCAAGAGCGAGAGGATGGAGTTCAGATAAACGGGCTTGCTTGCCTTGACAGATCCAGTGCTCTCTCCCTGGAATTTGACCAGCAAGATAACAAGTTTGGCAAGAGCGTCGATGTAGAGGAACGCCTCGTCGAGACTACCGTTGGGATTCTGTGACTCATGCTCGAACATAGCAACCGAAATATCAATGCTCAGTCTGAAGAAGAGAGCTGAGTCTTCCTGGTTATTCATAACTTGTCTCTGGTGCATGTCCTTCAGGAAACTGTAGTATGTCCGATCCGTCGCGCCGGGGAACTTGTAGACACCGATCCATTCACTGAATATATACTCCATCTGATCGCGTTTCGCCCTCGCTTTGTCACCGAGAAGAGAGTCAACCACCTCGGGGACTCCAGATTCGCGCAATTTACGGATGATTTCACTGGCAATTGACAAGCTGGAGTCTTCGACAAGCCATTGGTTCATGGCTTCCAAACTTCCAGAGAAATCAGATCGCAAAGCTGATGGCTCATCGTTGAAAAGGACACGGTCCATCAAGTTAGACAGAAGCTCCAAGGCGCTGGTATTCTTCTGCAGAATCAGCTTCGTAAGGATCATATCAACCCGATGGAGGTCCAGCAATCCCGCATCGATAAGCGCAACCGTGACAGGAACATTGAACATGTGTTCATCGTCCACTTCTGAGAGAATGGCCCATGTGTATCTTGCTACTAGCGAGGACATGTCGCAGATCTTGGCGAGCAAGTGGACCAAGACTTCAATCTCGAGGGGACGCTCGGTTTGGGAATATAAGGTTGTACAGATCTTGACGGCGGCCAACCTAGCTAAGTCTTCCCCATTCGGAGACGAGAGAACCGTGCGGAGGACCTGGTTATAAGCCTGGAGCACCGAGCTTTCCCTGCCGAGTTCCTTGATATGTTCTTCTGAAGCATTTCGGGCAGCCAGCTGAAGATCAGAGACAAGACTATCGATTTTGTCTCTGGGGCTCTGGGCTTCGAGGAAGCCGTTGAGCTGCGGCTGCGCACCGACCAAGCCGGTCTGCTGTAGACGGGCGTCTTGCTGCGCTTGTGGCGTCTGGTGCGGAACAGCAGGTTGCTCCGCAGGAGTAGAAAGATTAGGAATAGCAGGGTAAGACTCTTGAAGAACATCTGGCAGCTGTCTGCCCGAATCGGTCGAGATACTCTGAAGGTGTGCCGAAACTGGGCCTCGTGACTGGCGAGCAAAATCCTCGTATATTGCAAGCTGTTCCTTATTGAGACCCCCAGGAACCTGTCTGTAGGGCTCGGGAATAAACAAACCCCAGCGGTTCATAGAAGGATCAATGAATGGCTCATTTGGACGCGTCGCTCTGTGCCTTCTGCGTGCTTCTAGCTGAGGTTCAATAACCTTCTCGATCTCCGGGATGGCCTTCTCTTCCGCTGCTTTTTCAACGATACCACAGGCCGCATCCAGGTTATCATTGACACACATGAGGATGAGGCCTTCTGGCATAGGCTGTTCAGAATATTCCTGTTGGATCATCCGGATGTAGTTTGTCATGCTCATTTTGAGTGGCTCCTTGCAGGTAACCAGGGCTAGGCTGCCAGCAAGTTGGCGAACCATGATTTGAGCAGCATGACGAACCTTTTCCTCGTCCGGTTCCATAGCGAAATCCTTCGACACCAGCTGAACGGTCGATATCGAAGCAATTGTAATGGATCGTTCTACAACAGGAGTAATGATTTCGGCGATGGCTCGCTCAACAGCACTGTGAACAATCTGTCTAAGCACGTTCGGGTCAACCATGCTGCTTGCCGATGATGGGAACACAAGGATCTTGTCCAGGCTTGGCAGCGACGACATGATGGCAGCTGGCGAGAGCCTTTCATTCCGCATTCCTTGGTTAATGGCTGCAAGTGAAATATCTTCGAAGGCTTCTAGGCCTTCAGGGATGTTGGCAGTGGATATACCGTCATCAGCATGAGCGGCACGGTCTCTGATGAACGTAGAAGGCTCAATGGCCTTATGGTCGAGTTCGAGATCCTTGCAGAGAACTTCGATCTCGAATTTGAGGTTCAACTTGAGCTCAGCAAAGTGATAAAGCTCTAGGAGAAGAGCAAGTATGTCCATCAGCCAAGGATTGGGTGGTCTGAAGACGGTAGATTTAGCTGCCTGAATCAGGACCTTGCAAGTAAAAGGAATTACGACCATGAGGCGTTGAGTGTCAAAACCTTCTATGAGCAGCTCCTTGAAATAGATGTTCTTATGTTTGATAGGTTTGTCCTTAGCAATGGTTAGAGAACCTAGCCATGCACCGAGATTTTTGAGATGACTGCGATCAGTCGAGGAGTTCAGGGTGGATTCAGCGTTCAGCAGCCTGATAGCACTGACATAGGTCTCCCTGAGGACCTCGGCCCAAAGTGTCCTGTCACCAAGGAGCTCTAGAAGATCAAGATAGAGCTGTTGAAAGTTTGGTTGCAACTTCGCTCTCTCCTCCACAAGGTAAGAAGCGAACCATTGGTGGTGTTCATCTCGAAGAACGTCCTTCAGATCCTTCAATTTTACTTCGATATTCTGCTCAGAGACATTGTTCAACACGAAGAGAATCTTGTCCTGCACTTCTTCGTCTGGGTCCCGATAGATATCTGGACGCAGTGGTGGATCGACATGGAGAGAACGGAACTTGCGAGATGCGCCATCAGACGCCATCAGGTCGTCGACATTGCCATTTGTTGCCACCTGTGCATCAGAAACGCCATTGAGTCTCGCCGCCTCAGCTTCACTAGCAGCTTGATTGCCCTGTTCCCGTAAGACCTCTTCTGCTTTTTGGGAGATGGTCGTACCGTGAAGGCTTGGAATCTGGAGCAAGAGGTGGCAGAAGCCAACCCATTCTGGGAGACGGGCGATCAATTGCTCAATCGCTTCCACACCGAACTTGTACATCGGATCATGGGGCTCATGGTCTCGGACTGCTTCCAAAATCATACCCAAGCCAACTTTAAGCGGTATGCCATCTATCAGCCTGAAATTGATTATACCACCGAACATAACGGCGGTCTTGGTTAAGGCTTCCAGCGGATATTCATGATAACAATGATACTCGTCAATGAGTCCGTGAACCATGCAAGCGAACAGGTCCTGCTCCGCGGGTTCGCGTGAATTTTTGTAGCGTCTCATTAACTCGAGGATCTCGCGTAGTGACAGCTCTTCATGGTACATTTTCCCGAACAGCTCCTGCATCTGCTTATCAATCGCTTCTGGCAGTGCGTTTCCATTCTCACCATTGGCATCGATAATGTCGTCAAAGCCTTCTCCATAGTTGATCAACCTAGGATAGGTCTGAATGCAGATTCGCTGTACAGGCGTGAGGTTCTCGCGGTCGCCAACATATTCCTCCAGGATTGAAAGAAGAGTGAACACCGTCTTAACAGACAAGCTCACCATTTGTGGAGCTGGCTGCTCCTTCCTCTGAACGTGGAGTTCGTCCTCGGCCTTGATCCTCAGGAACTTTGACAGAAGACTGCCCATGTCCATTGGGCCTTTCTGAGCTGCGTTGCGAACCCACTGTTCCAGATCGAAGTTGCCCTTTCGATGAGCCAGAGATGCCAGGTCTATAGCAAGACCATTGGTGAAGCCAAGTAGGTAGTCTAGCCAGCCGTACTCAACAGCATGTTCGTAAATGGCCGCAGTAGTCGTCGGATCCTGCGTGAATGTCGTGAAGAGCTGCTCCGCAACCCACTGCCTGTCTTGTTTCCATACACCGTGGAGAGCAAGTTGATAACCTTCTTCTTGTTTTAAGAGGAAAACAACGAGAGTACGGAGCACGAAGCTTTGCTGCACACTTGTCCAAGGCTGCGGCAGAGCGAGCGTCGAACAAAGGAACACGGGGAGATCATGCTGGACAACTGATTTGATCAACAACTGACTTTCAGCAGTCGCCCACGATGCTTGCGAGAACAAGGCAAGGTCAAAGATAGCTCTCATGGCGTCCAAGGAGCGTAGCGGAGACCTGACAGCGCGTTCACCCCGGAGACGAACAGGCTCCGGGCCGTCTGCGAACAGATCTGCCTGAAAGGTGGCCCTCAGGTTGGGAATCTGGGTGACATCTACACCGGACATAACGAAGGCTGTCAGGAAAGAAATTTGAGCATCGCGATGCTCCCAATCACCACCCCATAGTCTTTGGACGTCTAAGGCAGAATCACCAATTGCAACTGAGAGCAATGCTGAATATAGCTTCGCAAATGGCTCTGCATCAATACGGAGCCCTTCACGGTCAAATTGCCGCAGGATGGTGGACCAGTTAACCCGTTTGTCGGCATAGTGTGCCTGGACAGTCTTAAGGAAGGTCTCCAGTGAATAGTCACGGAAGTACTGCGACAAAACCATGAAGAGCAGGGCATTTCCGATATGCTCTTCGCTCCAACTATCTGAACCTGCCGAGTTAATAGTCTCACTCACTGCATCCTGGCTGGAAGTTGCCTTCGGTCCCCTCGAATGAAGCTGGCGCACAAGTACGAGACGAGGGTTGATGAAATGCAGCATCTGCAGACCAGAGGATATCTCTGGAGGAATATCCGACCCAAGTTTCTGATATCGCAGACTGGCCGCGTATATCAGTTTTGTCTTCACATCTTCATTAAAATTCCGTGGCGGGTAGAGGATGAAGCGTTCAATGGTGAGGCCGAGGAACGAAGCGCTGAAATCTTTGTTGACATCGGATGGCGTAGCTAGACTCTGCAAGAATTGGGGAGTCGAGTTCGTCAGAATCGCATCAGCTAGAATAAGGTAAGCATTCTATCTTTGACAACCATTTTCCACAGACACTACCGCTCACCTTTTGCACGCAAGTCTGATTTGTTTGCTGTCTTAAAGGCCAGTGATAAGGAGACCTTTACCAATGGGTCAAGCTTGAAATGGTCCAAGAATGTGGAGAGATCGAAATCTCGAAAGATATCACCATCTGATGTATCTATCGTCTCTGCAATTTTTTGTGCTTGATCCAGATCTTGTGCGACCTTTTGCATCTCCTGCACTAGAAGGGGGTAGTTTCCGGCATTCTCCACGACTTTGTTGGTACCGGGAAAGATCTGAGGAGCGTTGCCGGTCACAAGTCGGCGGAAATATTTGGAAAAAACCTCCATCCCGTTTGAATCCACAAGCTAAGAGATGTCAGCTCGCACTAATCTAGCCTTGGTGGAAGAGGGAAGGGTGCGCACCTTATGGATTTGAGCAGCTTTGGCTTCCCACTTCTCTTTTCCTTCCTTTTCAGTGATGGAGTCCAGCAGGAGAAAAACTTGGGCTACCGATATCTTCGTCAGAGAAGACTGGCTTGTGTTTGCACCAGACCCTGGCTTATCCGAAGAGAAGCCTGTGGGTGAGTTGACGGTTGGACCCGACGACAACGGCGAGAAGGCTGCACCTCGAGAGGGTCCCGTCCCACCACCGCCCCCGCTGCCTCCTCCGCCCACGGTTGCGGAAGCCAGATGCGACGCTGAAGGCGTCAAGGCCCTCGATTTTGGAGAGGAGAGAGACTGGCCCGGCTGGTGTTGCTGGGAGCCAGTTTGAAGGGATGTAAAAGGCGACGGTGTCGAAATTGGAGAGGGGCCGCTACGGCTCCCTAGAAGCCGGTTCGACGAGCTCAATACCGACGAGAAACTCGACGTCAAAGGGGACGTCGTCGAAAAGCCTGCGCCCGGACTACTCGATTGAGTCGGCCGGCGGGCAGATGCTGCGGTGGTAGACGCAGATGAAAGATTCGCGGTTGCGAGCGGTGTCAACCCACGGCGAAGGCTGGACTGAGGCGCAGAACCCCAAGGCGACTGTTGAGATCTTGCAGACCGGGTAGAAGAGGACTTATCGGTGCCAGAAGCAATCGATGATTGAGTAGAAGGGGGAGGGGGAGGGAAGGTCATCTAGGAAACGCGATCATTTGATCTGAGGTTGATCGAAGAATTTGATCCGGTAGACGTGATGACCGACTCGCACAGGTCGATCAGGATGTCGTGCTCAGGATGCTGTCCCACCAGATTGCTCTGATCTCGGACAGGGGATGATGCGCGGAGGGGTAGACGGTAGGGTTAGAGGGTGTGCTGGAGGAAGTTCTACACAGGAACGGGCAAAGAGGTGAGGATAGGTTGCAAGGTGGAGATGCCGACCTGGCTGGTCTAACCAGAAGGAGGCTGAAGCTCTGTGGCTCCGACTCGAGGCGGCCTCCGAAGCTCGAGGATACGGAACAGACTGCTTGTCGAGGGAGCAAAGAGTCGACGATTCTTTTGTAAACATAAGGAGGTATATAGGATTCTTCTTTGTAATATTGATTTTCCCCTCCTGCGTGTGTTTTCTCGTGATTCATGAAGATACCCTAATTTCCAATGCGATGATTGGGCTGCTGTGCGAAATGAGTAGTGTATCACGTGATGCATCCTTGGCATTCTCCCAGGCGACGCCCAAAGAAGGAAAGAAGCAAGGAAGGGAGACTCGAGGATTGCCTTGAACAACAAGTCCCAGTCTCACTGGCCTGAGTGTACAGCTGGTAGCTGGGATATCCAGCTAACTACATGAAACAACAGCTGTGTCTCTGCTCTTTAGACATTTGCCTCAGGTCAGTGACTGCCTGCCGCTTGCCAGCTACACCTGTAGCATCATGGACATTCCTTGCCAGGCATTCCAACAAGCGTTCCAATCCGTACACATCATTGGACTTATGCATTGTACGTACACGATAGGCCGCCCTCGACTCCATGTTCTTGGCTAGAGTCCTGCGCGTGCTCCAGGACCTAATTCATCGAAGATTGTCGAGACAAGAACAGCGACATATATACTACACTCTCACTACAGTTCGTTATCGCCTACTGTCGCAGTTCAAAATAGACAGTAATACGGAATGCCCTAGGAAAACTCTGCATAGATAAATCCTAACGCTCTTATGTCGGATCTGGCTCATTCTTAAATTGCAGAAATGTTTCTGGCGGCTGATCGACCCCCGGGGATGTCGCGACGCTTGATGCAGTAAGATGTAATCAAAATAAAACATACTGAACTTCGAGAGCCTTTCTTCACACTGAATTAATCACTGGTTATTATGCATCTATAGCAAATGCCATGAATGAAATGCAATAATATATATGTTGACATATCTGAGAAGATCACGCACCATTCACGATAACTGTCGTCATTTCCGTGGAATCATATCATAAAGATGATATGCATTCACGCCCTCACAACATACGATGCCGATACATCCGGACACGGATACAGACACATTCGAGACCTCAATTTGCATAGATAGCCATTAGAATTATCATTCGTGGAGATGGCCCAGTAAAAGTGATCTGGCGTACACAGAACGAGGGCTTCTGGAGTAATCCATCATTCAAATCACGGAATTGAACTTTACCCCGCAACAACTGAATCAGACATCTCCTCGCTACCAACAGACTCGCATTTTGTTTGTCAACGATTAGAAGAGACACTGACAACTCGGAAGATGACATTTTAGGGACTATGATGCGAGCATGGATTAGGTTTTCTGAATCGAGGATGACGGGCACGGCGTGCATGTACGCGAGAAGTAATAGCATGAGATGTTGAATGGAGTATGTCTCTCGAAGTGAGTACTAGAGGGCTGTGTCCCTCACATATTTAAGTCTGTTGCCCTCAGCCTTCTGAATATAATAACTATAGTCTGTAGAAGCCAGATTTTCATTGTCATCTATCAAAGCCCCATAACATACTATCTGAAAGATACACTTCATCATGGCCCCTTCTGTCGATATTCAGACTACCTCAGAACACAATGAGATTAAGCTGAAGGGTGCTGATGCCCCGTTATCTGGCCTTATCCGGGAGCCCCTCAAGTACTCTGGCAGCCTCGACGAGTACCAACACTTCAACGTAACACCGGTCATTGGGGCAGAATTTCCCGAAGTACAGCTGACTGATATCCTCAATGACGATAAGAGGATTAAAGATTTGGCTGTCCTGGGTAAGTTTTCGCCTGAGTCAATGATGGAGATTCCAAGGAAAGTATCTAATAATGTCCCCAGTTTCCCAACGGGGCGTGGTCTTTTTCCGCAACCAGAAGATCAACTCTGATGAACAGAAGGTCCTTGGACAGAAACTGGGAGAATTGACTGGGAAGCCGAGTACTTCGAAGCTGCACCGTCACGCGGTTGCCAACAGCAAAAGAGGAATCTCTGTCGATGAGAACGGGAAGCTGGATGATGAAATTTCCGTCATCTCGTCAGAGGTATATCATGTTTCTTTGCTCAATGGTTAGGCTTCTAACAAGTAGTTTAGGTAAATCGTAAGCTCTACGGCGATAGATATCAGCCACATAACGGTCGTCTAGCCAGTGAAGGATGGCACGCAGAGTATGAAGGACCTCGATACAAGCTTAGAGACAAACTTGAACTGACGCGATTCCAGTATCACCTTTGAGCGCGTTCCGTCCGACTATGCCATCCTCAAAATCACCGATGTACCTGAGGACCAGTCTGGTGGTGACACTTTGTGGGCCTCTGGGTACGAAGTATACGATAGGCTTTCTCCGTCCATTCAGAAGCTAGCGGACGGATTGAAGGCAGTGCATTATCAGGTATGAAGAACCAGAACGAACCATCTTTTTCTATTAGATGAGAAAGCTTAACTTTATCCTAAGCCTGCCTTCAACAACATTGCCAAAGAACACGGCATCGAACTGATCGATGGAGACCGGGGCGCACCAGAAAACACAGGTTTCGATTTTAAAGCTACCCAGTAAGTTACACACTCCGATCTTATCTTAGAACGAATAAACTGAAAATCCCCCCCACAGCCCTCTCGTCCGCACAAACCCGGTCACTGGCTGGAAGAGTCTCTTTGGCGCTGGCCAGCAAGTCGAACATGGCTGGATTGAAGGTGTCACCAAGCGCGAGAGCCAGATCCTCAAGAAATACTGTAAGGTGAAGATATCCAGTTTCGGGGCCGTGCTGACAGTATTCGTGCACAGTCAACCAGCTCATATTCGAGAATCACGATCTGCAAGTCCGCTTTAAGTGGAATCCAAACGATCTAGCTATTTGGGACAAGTACGTGATTTCGCAGAACAGACTAGACTATCGCATAAAGCATACTGACATTTATTGTTACTAGCCGTTCTGTCTTCCACACTGCTACGAAGTAAGTCTACATAAAGCCCGAGGTTCCTGCCAGATCCATAGATATTAACATAATGTAGTGATTACGAAGGCAAACGACAAGGTAACCGGGTGGTGTCACTCGGAGAGATACCGTACTTTGATCCAGCTTCAAAGTCTCGACGTCAAGCACTGGCACAGGAAGCGTGAGGGAATATATTAGTTGATATGTAAAAGCTACTATGACCTAGCTTCTAGGATACATTCTGGAGCTAGACTGTAGTGTTAATGACAAAGTACTACAAGCTCAGGTCAGATGATATGATGCTGGCTCCCTCATAGCTCCCTTCCATGATTATGTACGTATCAATGAGATAAGAATCAATATAGGACTGAATATAACTAAGCTTTGCCTTGTATCAGAAATGGCCAGGGCAACTGGATGTCTTTCATTAACCCTGTATAGTGAGAAATTTGCTCTTCATCATCTACTATCTCCAATATAGAGTATCTAAGTAGCTTAAAGTAGCGCTTTCACTTTCAAGCAATATATCTGGCGAGATCTGACGATAGATATGATGGCAGAAAGGGGGAGGTTAGGTATAAGTATCATAATTCGTATCTAGCATGCATAATCATTCCACATCACTCGTAAATACTTCGAGCTTCTATCATTCCCCACAGTTTTACTTCGGTGTCGTCGTATTCACAATCGCCTCTTCATCCTCCGGCACAACCTGCTCTTCCTGACTCCTTCCAATGAACCCTTTTGCGGAATCCCGCTTTTCCAGATACGCAATGAGAATAATAAAGGGTATCGTTAACGCACCAGTGACTAAACTGGCAATGTACCCCTTCTCGAAGTGCGGCGCATCAGTAACAGGGTAGAATATCAACGGCCACCATGTCACAAAAGCAAAATCGAAGGAGTTCATGAAACCCGTCGTGATAGCCCGTAGTTGGACATCGTGACTCGTCACGTCCGCCATCCACGAATACCAAAGCGCCTGCGGGGCGTATGTTGTGCCCAAGAGGTAAAATGCGAAGAAGTGTGCAGAGTCAGCGGCAGGGTCGGCCACTAGGATAGCACTGCCCACTACAAATGTCAAGCCGATTGCAATGGAGCATTCCCAGCGGGACTTAAGCTTGTCTGAAATAATGGCATAGGCTATTGTTCCGACAATTGCCGTTGCGTATACTGCTGTAGGATAGTTGTTTTGCTGGATGACAGTGTAACCCCGAGATGCCATCCATAACTGCATGACATTGTTTCCTAGAGATTGGACACATAGTGAATACACTACCTCCAGTTAGCTGAGGATGCTATGAGAAGTCACTAGTATCTCATCTTACGCATAAAAATTAGTGGCAACAAATAAAACTGCCAGCTTAGAAGGACGCGCTTGAATACGGTGACATCCCAAGTTTTCTTGGATGCGGCTCCGAGTCGTCTAACTGCATGTTCTTTCTGTTCTTTAGTGAGATACCAAGCTGCTCGATGCTCTGGGAGATCTGGGATAAACACCCATCCTATTTCCGTTAGTAGCTATAACCGCGCAGGGTCCATGGATCCGGGCTTACCAAAGAGTGCGACCGGAATTGTCATCACAGAGACAATAATGAAAATCCACTTCCAAGCAGGAAGTCCATGTTTACCGGCCAACGATTTCAACAAGCCAGCTTGGATCCAGCCACCTGCCATACTGCCCAGATGGCCAAAAATACAAAATATTGCGGCGCGAGTACCCAGTTCAGTCTTTTTATACCAAGAACCCAAAATAAAGTGTGCACCTACGCTGTACAATACAGTTAGGAGAGATAACATGGTACCTTAGATGAGAACATACTATGCAATGGCACTAAAGCCTCCCTCAAAAGCATTTAGGACAATGATCTGCCAGGAGTGTTGCATCTTGTATGTCACCAAGGTAAGCACGCTCCAGGTTAGATTTGCGACCACAAATACATATTTTGGCCGTATAATCGTCAACAAACTTGTTCCGGGAATTTGGCAGACCGCATATACGACGAGATAGGCTGTATTCATATAGTTGTAGTCTTTCCCTTGGAAGTTGAGGGCTTCTTTCATGCCACTAATATATGCGGATGAGTAGGAAGCACGAGTCACACCAAATAGGAACCATATTAAAGAGAAGTAAGGGAGCAAGGTGATATCCAGTCTTTGAAGCAGCTCCCGGTCCTCCTTTTGTGGCCCCCATAGCCATAGGGCCTGCTTTCTTAGGATGTTCCGTGCCATAGGTAAAAATGCCCTTCTTATCAGGACGCCATGCGACGAGGATTTATTTCCTCGGGGAGTAAGACGCTGGATGAAGGATATATTTGAACTGGGATATCGACTACGAGTAATATGTGCAACGATAAGAATATAGTGGGTGTGCCCGTTATCTCCGATAAATATGTCACCATATCTTGTGCGACCAATGATGGCGGAATGTCTGATTAAGATGGCGTGCGCATTGACGATTATTGCTGGAGAGAGTGAGACCATCTGTTGGTCTGGGCACATATGGCACCAAGGGATTCTATACTGCCTGATAGCATAATAAAAGACTAGTATCCCATGTGTTTTTTTTTTTTTTTTGGCTGATAGATGTAGAGCTTTCGAAGGCAAGTTTCCGAATCCACGGGATTTCTCGTGCTATCCACACTGCTCTAATACATGAGCACAATCAGATTGTCAGCCTGTCTTACTTATCCAGCCTTACACAGGAATGCCCCGCTTCAGGCAAGCTAACAGTAGCTTAATCTTAGCCGGTGCAACACACACGGACTTCTTTTTCCGATCCCTTTTCATGCTAGCTTGTATAGAAGTAAGTGTTTTGAGCACCGTACGAGGGAGGCAGATATCGCTCTACACAAGATGGGGCAACTCCCATCGAGCGTATCCTTCGTGACAAATCCTGCAAGGAAGCGAAACAATTGCCAATCCCATGCAAGCCATTACCGTAAGCAAAGGATTGCCTAGGGGGTGCACCGCGACGGCGCGCAAGTCAGGCACATGTAAGCCTGATGTAGGGCCGCAGCGTCGTACCTGAGAGAGCAGCGCCTATCAATCTCCAGGACACTCTCGATCGTCCAGCTCAAGTGGCCCCAGCGACAGCCGTGCTCGCGTGGAGTCAAGATGATGTTGTCAGATTGGATGTTGGCCAGTGCGATGAAGCCGGGGAAGACGCCGAGAGTGCACGGCCGTTGCCCCGAGTGACGCTGGGAAGTAAACATGGCCAGCCCACTTCACTCCAGCTCCATTCCACGGTTGCACCGCTATCAACTCCACTGATTCCTGTTCCAATTTAATACTGCTTGTTGTCTCCAGTCCGGCCTGGGACGGCTTTGTGTTTTGTTGCGCAGCCTTGTTGTTGACTGCCCAAGGCGCCCTTGATTTCGAACAAGTGAGCAGACGCTGGCCGAGAGCTCGAAGGGTTATCGATCAGAGACAAACAGACGGCAAGCATGCCTGGCACGGTAGCAGAGGGACCGACGGTCTCTCTTTCTTGTTTGTCCCCCAGGATCTCCGCAGATTGATTGATGAGGAACGGAAAGACTAACCAGTGTCTGTACAGTTGCGAATAATTTCTGGGGGAAGGACGATGCGGGAGTTGGGCCAATGTTAGAGCGCATGCACAATGCCAAAGTGACCTGCGATGAACTAAAGGCGTTCTACAATGGTAAATTGTCGACTTCCATGGCATAACTGATTGCATTGTCTAATGTCACGAAACAGTCCGTGCCGCCATCGAAGACGAATATGCGAGAAAACTCATGTCCCTATGTCGCAAGCCTTTGGGCTCCTCTGAAACAGGCACCCTACGCGCATCGCTGGATATAGTACGTGGGGAGACGGAGGCAATCGCAAAGGCGCATTCTGCAATTGCGGCTCAAATGAAAAGAGAGTTGGAGGAGCCCTTGTCTGCTTTCGCCGGGGGAATGAAAGAGAGACGCAAGATTATACAGAATGGGATCGAGCGGATCTTGAAAACTAAGATGCAGCAAACTGCAACCGTAAACAAGGTAAGTCGACATTGCAATATATAAAACCCAAGTACTTATTGTTCGTCAGACCAGAGATCGCTTCGAGCAGGACTGTTTGCGAATTAAGGGTTATCTCGCCCAAGGACACATGGTTATGGGCCAAGAAGAACGGAAAAACAAGGCCAAGCTCGAGAAGACCCAGGTCCAGCTCGCAGCCAACAGCAGCGAATATGAGGCTGCGGTGAAGGTCCTTGAAGAGACAACCGGTCGTTGGAACAAGGAATGGAAATCTGCATGCGACGTACGTTAACTACATATGCTGCTGCAATCTCCTGACTACAGCTAACACCGATACAGAAATTCCAGGACCTCGAGGAGGAGCGACTGGATTTCACTAAGAGCAGCCTCTGGAGCTACGCCAACATCGCTTCCACAGTCTGCGTCAGCGATGATGCCGTAAGTCCAGCACATTCCCCTGAGTCTACTTCATTCATGCTCATGCTATCATAGTCCTGTGAAAAGATTCGTCTCTCATTGGAGAACTGTGAAGTCGAGAAGGATATCAGCGGCTTTATCAAGGAGAAGGGTACCGGGCAAGAAATCCCAGACCCGCCAAAGTACATCAACTTCTGCCGTGGAGACGTCAATGATTCGAGTTCCGAAATTTCAGAGGAAGAGGGCTACTCTGTGGCTCAGTTCCAGCGCGCTATCAATCCAGCGTTCAGAAGTTCTTCTCCGCAGCCTTCGACATATGAATCTCACCATGACCCGCAATCGGATCTGGCGGCGCAGATGGGCCATCCTGCTCCTGCAACTCCTTCGAGCAGAGAGGCGACTGTCACACCACAAAAGCCCGCACCGCAGCCTCAGCAGGAACATTTACCTCCGCAGCCAGTATCGCAACAGCAAGCACCACAGCAGCCGGCGCCATTGGATCTTCGTCGCAGCGGGCAGCACGCGCAGCTACCACCAAACTATCATCCAGAACAACACGGAGAGATCGGGAGCATCCCTCATAATGCGTACCCAACAGATGGTATGACTATGTTCTGCCGTACCGGTCCGCCCTCTGAACGTAGCTCTGGTACAAGCGGATATCGACCATCAAGTCGGGACTCTCAGAGCGATGTCTCGAACCCGACATCTTTCTCGAGTCAGGAGCCCCCCAGTGCTCGACAGTCCCCAACGAAGCCAACTAATGGCGTAGCGATGCCGGGCATGAGCCCAGATAAGCAAGTCCAGAAGAAACGCAGTGCTTTCTTCAGCAATAGCCCTTTCCGGCGGAAGAGTCGACACGACAAAGAACGCCAGTCGATATCAGTGCAGCCGACTAAGGGAACATGGGACTCTTCCAGGCAAACCAGCCCAACTAAGGTTGGACGACCAGTGTCAGCCATGGCCGACGTTGATAATGTTGCCGGAAGCCCTGAGCCGGTTGATCCCAGAGCTAGTTTCCAGCTGAACGTTGGCAACAACGTTTTTGACGTGGCTCCCCCAGATAACGCGGTGAAGAAAGCAGTACCCGTCAATAAAGGTGCCGAAGACGATATGGATCCGATTGCTCGTGCCCTGGCGGACCTCAAAGTTGCGGGCAAACAGTCGGCAACTCGAGTATCTGCTGATCGATACCATGGCATCACCACGCCAACCCCGTCAGCTCCAACTTCCAGCTACGGATCTGGAGCTATGGCGACACCACCTCCTGCATATAACGATACATCAGCTAAGCGTTTGGATGCACCACAGCCAGCCTTCACGTCTGCACAGATGCAGAAGACAACTCAAAAATATGTTGGTCAGACTCACAACATGTTGAGAGGGGCGAATAATACTCCTCGTATGGCAGCAAGGGGTGGAGTTTCTCAGGATGTTCCTCGGGCTAGATCCCCTGCTGCTAGACGAAGTGCAAGCCCCCAGCCCGCACCTCGTGTCGAAACTCGAATGAGCCAATATAGCGGAGGCACGCCTAGCCCAACGTCCTACCAGTCAAATAGCATGAATGGCCGTTATGCTCATTCTCCTACCGCTGTTGGAAGCCCAACGAAGCGAGCCAACGAACGTGGTTATTCCCCTCAGACGTATTCCAGACATGGCTCTCCCAGCAACATGCCCAGAGCAGTATCGCCGCAGCCTCAGTTTAGACAGCAGGCTCGTCCTTCCAGTTCTGGTGGAATGGAACTTCAGCTGTCCAGCAACCAGGTGGACCCTTATGGCAGCGGATATAACTCATATGGTTCCAGAGGGCACGATGGTGGCCGTCCCATGTCAATGTACTATGGAGACACAGGCAGCCAGGGGACAAGAAGTAGAAGCAAGAGTCTAGTCCCGGCTGAACCTGGCCGCCAATATAGCCGTGACGGACGTCCAATTCTACACTTTGGTAAGCCAATATTGACCGCCCTCTTTTTTCTGATAGATTACTGATTTAGATTTCTAGCACGAGCAATGTACAGCTACACTGCTGCTATCCCAGAGGAACTCGGCTTTTCCAAAGGGGATATCCTTGCTGTTATCCGAATGCAAGATGACGGATGGTGGGAAGCAGAAGTTACTGGTAGCCGAGGGCGTCCAGGTCTGGTACCGAGTAACTACCTGCAGAATATCTGAATGCCTGGCTCCTGATGTACGAGCTCCGACTTATGCGCATTCGTCATGCTCATGGCAAGTTCTTGTACAAATATGATTTTTCAATTACCTTTGGGCCGGTCTTATGATATGGGAACGGAATGACGGTCTTTGGGATTTTACTAATTACGAAACTACGATGGAATCTGCCCTTATAGTTGGAATGGTTTTGGACTTGTTTGATTTCTCTTATGTCAGCGATTTCAGTCTTCGGGGTATCTTGTTCGTTCTTCAGCCTGTTTGGTGAAACTTTCCATTCTTGTTCAAGTCTCTGCTTGTTATTCCCTTTGTTGTTACGTGAAGTCCTGCAATAGGGTCTCTTCGGCACCTTACCGACGGATATCATCCTATGAGTTTCTTAAGTCTTGTTAAGCATGCGTCCACAATATAATTACAGTATATGGTCACAAAAACGTTCATTCCCTCCCCTTTCCTCTTTTGTAAAGCAGTGTAATACTGTTCGCGTAGTTGGTCTGGTAGGTAGCAAATTTTAGTTTCCATTCTACTTATCTAGTTGTGCCCCAAAAACTCTAAGTGAACAACCCTAAATCTGAGAACACGAACCGAAAGAATGTCACCCTTAAGGGAAGGGGAGGTCAATCTCGACATGATTGTCGCCCCGTTCTCCCCAGGCGGTACGAGTAGTTGTCAGAGCCTGCGCAGATGACCGGACATCTGACATACAGGTAACGAGACCGGCACGTGTATACCCGGTGGCCTGCACCATCGCGTCTAGATATCCGTAAAGTAGGCCGCACACAAATCCATCAGAATTGATCAGAAATGCGCCTGAGTCACCAGAATGACAGAAAGGACTTTGCACGACCTTGTCGTACCTCACTTCCTGGCCTAAGACAACAATTTCCTCGGTGATCCTGGAGACCGCACTTCCGTCCTCGTCATAGCGCACTTCGCCGCTCCTCCAGTGTTGTGAACTCAGAGTACCATTACAACGTCCGACTTGGATGCCCGAGGATCTTCCAACCATCACATAGTAATCTCCTTTCTTCATTTCTTGAATGCCATTCAACCTCTGTCCTTCGCGGTGAAAGGAGATTGCGTCCTCGTCATCCGTGGCGGGCATCTGTAGATAAGGGATACGCGGCATCAGGTCGCACCTGAAGAACTTTTTCACATCAGGCTCTGTGATTTCCACAAAAGCCCAGTCAAGGGGCGTTGATCCCATGATGCGTGTACCTGACGCAAATGTCACCTCGCCTATCTTGGCTGGTAAATGCTTCACTGATTGCAGAACCTGCTGATTAACCTCACATTCCTCTTCCAGGTTCTTGATGCGGTGCCATTCCCTCTCAGTTGCCACGTTTTGATCTCTGCGCTCAGACAGAAATTGAAGGTCAGACTTGGACTTGTCATAATTGTCTTGTGCATGTTGCTTTGTTTTCCTTGCATCTTTTGTTGCTGGGTAGATTATTTCTATCTTGGAACGATTCGAATCATCGATGGAGATCCCTTGCCTGTCCGCCAGAGTCCCTGGAGGATTATCGGGCCTAACAACATGGTAATTCGTCAAGATTCCCTGATAGGTGACATTTTCCCTTTTGAAGGTGATGAAACCACCCATGGTACCCCCGTCCTCGATCCCTTTGATCCCAATGGACATGCCACATTGGAGTCGTCTGACTCCATCCATCAAGTGAAGTTGTGATAAAGCTATTGCCCCGCCACCACTTCCCTGTGAAGGCGGGGAGCTGGGGGAAGTTCTGTCTCCGGGAAACTGGGATGCATCTCCTGGCAAGAACTCGATCTGTAGAGGTGTATTGGGATCAAGAAACCGCCTGACCTCGCGTAACATGCAAAGGCCGATGTTTGAGAAATCGGCGTTGGTCCTGGGGTCTACCAGGACCACAATTGACGCCACTGCGTTCCTTTTTGATGAGCCAACTTGAAATAGGCAAAGTGACCTCCAGTTATTATGAAGCTCTTTCAGAAGGATCTGAATCAAATCACATTTTGCCTGCTCGTATGGTCGAACAGTAGGATGCTCTGGCGAAATAGCGAATAGTGACGGCATGAAGCAATGCTCAATATCAACTATCTCCACGTGAACATCAACGAGATTCCGATGAAGTAAGTTGCGAATCTCATCACAAGCGCGCTCAGGGACGGAAGGGAATACTGTGCCACTTCTGTACTGGATCAATAAGGTAGTCGTTGGCCTCTCCCCACCTGGGTATTTGGGTCTAGTGATTTCGACGACGTTGATATCATATCGACCATAAAAACCATAGTTCTTTAAAATATCTGCAATATGCGCATAATGCCGTGATGACACTGCCGTGATTATGCTGCTTGCTGGTCCGATTGAAATGGGATAGGGTAAAGGATGGTTCACACTCGTACACCGGAAAGGATCCGATCTATACAGGTAGTCTTCTATGCACATAGATCCCTTGGTTTCCTCGGACTCCTTAAGATGGCGCCGCCGTTGTCTCGGTGAATGAAGTGGAGCTGGCGGACCCCTCGGTGGTGGAAGATGAGGAATACATTCAGCCATATTTATATAAGAATGATATATTGTATCAGGAAACTGAAATACTTATGGAGGGAACCAGGTAAGATGAAACTGAAGTAGGAAGAAGGAAGAACAGAGAAGAGGGATTGGGGAAGCTTGAATTATCCCAAGACATCAGCATTCACTTCATATTTGGTTGCCAATGCAGGACTAATTCACTCACCAAGGTAGAATTGGCGACACTTGCTGCCTGGTTGTGATAGGCAGCGACGTCTGAATGGTGAACCCGGGCTATCCAGCCCCTGACCCTGTTCATGGTAGGCATACAGTATTCACCGCGAGATAATTAACGACTCCCTTCACCTGGAGCCTTGACCCTTGCTTGTAGCTCTCTTATAGACCATCTGGAAGATACAAATACAAGTCATGAGAAAGTGCGAAATTCTCATTTCTTGTAAATTGAGATATCACATGGCTAGATAAATTCGAGGCTCTGCTTAGGCTATATAGTATGCCGTTGGTATATTATTGTTTAGTAAATCTTGTAGATATGTCTGACAGCCACTTTCTAATTGATGTTTGAAGGTCCTGAGGCCCGTCTTGGGCGCATATGAACCAAAACATGTATATAAAGAAGATGAGAAATGCTAGGATTGATGAATGAGGTCCCAAGGCTCGCCTTCATCTCTCATATAAATCGAGATTGGAAAAAGGACAAAATATTGATAGACAGTCAATCGGCTCCTCACTACTTCCATTTACGGAAGGTCAAGCTCGACCGTTCCTGTGGGATTCCCTTGAGCATCGCGAGGAGTGGCGAGGGCCTGTATCGACATACTAACATCTTTCATGCACGTAACTAATCCGACATTGACGTACCACTCAGGCTCTGCCCACGTGCCACTCATATATCCGTACAAGAGACCACACACCTCAGCTTTGGGGTTGATCAAAAAAGCCCCTGAATCACCGGGCTCGCAAAAAGGTTGGTCTCGAATTCGGCCTGCTATCCCATACTCGCTCACGACAACGTATTCATGGGTGATTTTAGCAGCATCGGCAGTATTTCCGTTCCCGTCGTATCGGATCTTGTTCTTTCTCCAAAGACATGAGGCCTTGGTGCCATTGCAGAATCCCACTTGCGTCCCTGAGCTTCGACCAACCGTGACACAGAATTCCCCTTTTTCCAGTACACCGATTCGAGTCAGCGATTGTCCTTGAAAATAGAACACGATCTTGTTGTGGGAATTAGTATTGGGTAGCTGTCTATAGGGGCGCTGGCATTCGGGGACATCCGGCATCTGGTCACGCCTGAAGAATTTCAGTACGCCAGGTTCAGTGATTTCCACAAATGCCCAATTGAGAAGAGCTGTTCCGCTGAAGCCCATGCCCGAAGCAAATATCACTTTGCCTATTCTGAAGGGTATACCTTGCACTGCCTGGAGTGCTTTCCCACAATCTTCCAACTGCTTTTGAACAATATCGAGGCGTTCGAGCTCTGTAAGTCCCAATTCCTTTCCAACGAGCTCGTAATTGTTCTTACGCTCAGTTAGTTTGTCAAGTTGTTCCTTCAATTCTTTGACCTCGGCCTCTGCGTGAATCATGGTCTGCCTGGCGTCCTTGATAGCCGGATAGATGATCTCGATGTTAGGGCAGCTCGGGCGATCGATTGAGATGCTGTTCCTATCAGCCTCAGTGGCTGTAGATATAAAAGGCCTCACAACGTCGTAAGTAGTCAGAAGACCTTGATGAGTAACACCATCTCTTGTGAAAGTGACGAAACCACCCATGGTGCCAGCGATACTATCTTGTCCCTTAGGGCTGATAGACATTCCCATTTTTAATCTGCCAATTCCATCCATTTTGGAAAGCTGTGACGCCGGTAACGGTTCTATATCAGTGTCTTTTTCCGGCTGCAGAGATCCGGGGGCACCTGTGAGGTCTGGACATGCTTCTCCTGGCAAGAATTCGACTTGGAGAGGAACACCGAGTCGAGATCCTGTCTGACTTCACGCAGCATTGAAAATCGGAGCCCTGACCAGTCGCAATATATGTGGGCATCGACCATAACCACGATAGATGCTATCGATGCCATCGTTTCCCGTCTAGAGGGACGCACATAGAATAGGCAGAGACTGCGCCACCTCTCAGGCAGTTTGCAATTCAGAACATGGATGAATCGCTCTCTAGCTTGCTCAAAGGCGGCAACAGTTGGATCATCTGGCATAATAGCAAACAGCCGCGGATTAAAGCAATACCAGCAGTCGACGATTTCAACGTCTATATTTATGTCATTTTCCGCAAGCAATCCCTGGATGCGGTCTAAAGCATCTTCAGGGGCACGGGGAATCGTCGCGTCAAGCCAATATTCGATCTGGAGGATATCAACTGGTCGCTCTCCATCTGGATATCCGGGTTTGGAGAGTGTGACGACGCCGATATCATATTGACCATCGAAGCCATGACTGTCGAGGATGGCTGCGATTGACCTATAGAACCGCGATATTTCGGCGGTTTTCCCGGGGACTCGCTTCGTAGATAGAGGATATGGTAAGGGATCCAGCACAGTGATAAATCGGTATGGATCAGATAGGCAGAGATATTGCTCCAGTGACATCCACCCGCTGGTCTTGTCGGATTCAAGACGGTGATTTCTCAGTATACATGGCAAATCTGGCGATGTTGGTAGGCGACTGTTTCCAGACATCTTGTTTTTGGAAATGGTAGATACTAGACAGGTATATACAGTAGAAAAAATCCAATATGATGAGCTCTCTAAGAGATTATACGGAAAGAAGGTGGGAAGATGAAGACTGTGGGAGATTGCAATGCTAGTTAAGGATCCCAGGATAGGTATCAATACGCTACCCCTCAGAAGTCTGGTGAAGGGTCCAGTAGATCATGCCGGGTCTTTCATACATAGATCCTTCGTTTGATTGCTTATCTGGGTATAGTTCACTATATATCTGGTAGTTACCAACCCGAGGTGGGAGCCAGCGCCTTACTAGTTCATTAACCACATCTGTACCACACACATCCTCATATATTGTCGGATATAACCGTCCGCACACGTAGATATTAACTGGCTTATATCCCCTTTATTACCTAGTACTCAGATTCAGGTTCCTGTCTCTGCGCAAATCTGGTCGGCTGGTTGTTTCTGAGACTCGATCCGGAACCATGGTAGTACGAGCCACAGAGAAGCAGGCTCCCATTAGCCAGTTAGAGCACCAAGATCACCAGCTTGGAAGATCTTCTTGTATGGACCCCCTGCCGCTACGATTGTGGAAATATATTGGGACTCATTTGATCAATTTCGTGGCCGTGTACATAGTACTTCTGGCCCGAGCATTCATTCTGGATTCTGAGCTATCTGACTACTGGAAAAAGAGCAAAAACTCCGACCCTAGACCGACCAACCAACCCAGACCATACCTGCCCATTTCCATACCGACTGGAACGCGAAACAAAGGAAAACCATGAGAGCACTTGTGGAATGACGAGGGGCTCATTAGACAGCTCTGTAAGAACCTTGCTGAAGCCGAAAAGAAAAAGAGCGCAGAACAAGATGGGGAATCGATGGCAATATGCGCTTTGCTTGGACCGTAGGGATTGCAACCCATGGACGATCAATAGATACTTTCAGAAAGAAACAGAATAGAGAGTCATCCTCTCGTTGCAAAAAGGAAAAATCAGACCGACTCCATAGTATGTGAAACACAGAAGGATCAGCGCTCGGATGAGATGCATCACGGATGTAGACATGCTTATTTGCCCTTGGTCTTTTTGGTGGCAGGTCCGCCAATGCTAGCAACAGGATCCGCTTCTCTCTTCTTGGATGCAGAGGCTAGCGCCGCAGGAGTCTGCTTCTTACGCATCCATCCATTGAAGGGACTGACACGCTTTTCTTTCTTGGATCCCGAGGCAGTAGGAGTGGAATCGTGGATATGCTTGCTACGCGACCGGAGGGACCGGATAGTAGCACCAGGCGAGGCCGGAGTGGTAGCGGTGGAGCGAATCTCAGGGGTAACGGGATCTTTCTTTGCATTGGCCTGAGTCTCCTCATTGCCAGCGTCGACCTCAGTCTCGTTTGCGGTGTTATCCTCCACATCGGTTGCTTCCTCTTCCTCCACTGCATCTGGTCCGGTCTTCTGAGCAGTAGGGAAGAGAACCCGAGGTTTAATGGAAGAGCGCGTCAAAGGACGAACGCTGGTCAAAGATGCGTCGATCAGATCTGGCCGAGCCGCCAGGAGACCCAAGTCGTCGTCATCGTCATCACCACTCTCCATGTTGACATCCTCGTCGAATTTGTGGAACGCTTTCTTTCCACGGCTAGATTGTTGTTAGTATATGTTTCTACAAAGCAAATGGTGTCCCAACTTACAAGACATAGGTCATCCCATCTTCACGGTCAATAGCGTCTGCAACTTCTTTGTCGCGTTTGCTTCCGTTTGCCTTGCGTCGGCTGGAAGTGCGGGGTGCTGCAGGCGCTGTGATGGTTGCTGGGGCGGCAGACTTCTTGTAGAACGGATTCTCTTCGCTTTCATCCAGCTGCGGGATTCTATCGCGTGAATCCGTAAATATCTCAATCTTTCCCTGGGCCTCAGCTGGCTCTTCTTCGAAACTCTCCAGAGAAAAGCCACTGTACTTTTTGCTCTTCTTCGGACGCGCAGATGCAGAGGCGGTTGGGAATAGAGTGCGTGCTGCACTGCTCATGTCTTCAGCCGCCTTCTTACGAGGCGTCTTCATGGGCGTAGGGAGCATGCCGTTTGTGATCGTTGTGCGGGACGATTCGAACGAGTGTTGTCTGGCGTGAGTAGTCTGAGCAGAGTCAAAGGGATTTGAGCTGTCCAGCTCTGTGTTGTCAAGTGAATATGTCGGAAGAACTCCTCTCGTCCGGCCCGATGTCTTCTTCCGGGGCGACGTGAAAGTTGATCCAGGCGGTGATAGTGTTCCAATGTCCATCCCCCTTTGTTTACGTTCGTCCATTCTGCCTGCCTGACCGCGTAACTCTGGTGAACTCGGTGGAGGAGTCGTATGGGAGTCTCTAGACGCTCGCTGACCAGCTAGTCTAGCAGAATGACGGGTAGCATATGGCTCCCATGAGTCGTACTTTGGGCCATGACGGGGAGCAGGAGGGACGCGAAGCTTCGACGGCGATGGGGGCGGCGGTGTCGTCGCCATTGTGTAGAATATAGTACTCGTTCTTTACAATCCTTATGATACTCTTCTTCCAAGACTCTGTAACACGGTAATCGAGGAGCAAGCAATCCTAGGCCGGACAACTGGCACCAACCAGGAAGAAGGGGCAATCAAGGGCGACGCGCAGGACGGTGTGCGACGGGGGCTCCCGGGCGAACAACGATAAGATAAAATAGATATCCAAGGATAATCTCACGGTGTGCACTGAGAACAATGGACGGAGCAAGGAGAGAGTAATGAAAGAGAGACCAGAGGAGGGAGGCCGCCGGGGGAGATGCCAGCGATGTGGAATGTTGTTGGGCTTTGACGTCGACCAGCCACCGCTTTCCGCAAATTCGGGAGGCTGAAGCCGCTTCGTGCGCGATTCGCTCGGCCCCACCAGCAACAAGCGCCGTTTACACTGGGAATCTGATGCTCGAGGCTGTTGTTCGATTACTACGATTGTTCAGGGACAAAGGCTCTGCATTCCGTTCATTGAGCACCGTGCTGGCTAGCTACTCTCTCTATCAATCAGCTCTCGACCTCCAGCCAGCGTCCACTCTTTCTCTCCGCACGTGTGCTCCCACCCACGTGGATCTCCCCTCCCTGCTGAACATGGCTGCATTGAGCGCTGCGGAGGAGATGGACAAGCTCCAGCTCTCCGAAGAAGACACTGAAGATCTCTGGGACTCGCCTTCTAAACGACGTACCAAGACCCCGAGGCAGAAAGCATCTAGGGACCACGATGCATCACCGGATCCAGCACAATCGCGCAGTGGAGAGACGCTGTTCGATCAAGAAGAGACACGGGAGGCCGCATTGCGCAACGAGCTACAGAGTGTTCGCAACATCAATCAGGTAATTGAGGGTCTACTCGAAAGCCTCGATCGCGCAAAAGGAAACATGACGGTATGTCAACTATATACAATATACAATGTAAACCTAGATAACCAGTCACCCGCTGATATACATTAGACCGTCTCTCGCACAGTTAATTCCGCATCCACCCTCCTCAACACGTGGACTCGTATTCTCTCTCAGACAGAACATAATCAGCGTCTGATTCTGAATCCAAACTGGCAGGGTGCTAGTCAAGATATCGCCGATATGGAACAGGAAGCTGCTTTGAAACAGCAAGAAGCAGAGAAGAGAGAACGCGAGCTGCAGCAACGACGAGAAGCTGCAGCTAGGAAGGCTGAAGAGGAAGAAAGGAGAAGGGCAGCAGGCACCTCAACCACTAGAACTACACGGGGAACTACGAGAGGCAGACTACGCACTGGGCTCGGCCGGACCCCTAGCACTTCCTCTGCTAGTATAGGATCCAGCGCGACTAGAGGGGCAACAAGAGGCACCACGACAGCTACGCGAAAACCAAGCTCTGGAGGCATTTCACGCGGTACTGGTACTGGTTTGCCGCGGGGCCGGGGCCGAGTGTGAGGTATTGTCGAGCATCGACGATTAATGAGATAGACGTGCCATGAATAATACAAAAGTCCGTAGCATCAGGCGGAGATACCCAATGATATTCACGCGTTTAAAATGCCTATCTCCATGTGAATTAGTCGTTTAGACCTTCTGAGTTAAGAGATTAGTTGTTCGCATGGAATATGCTAGTTATCTAAACCTCCTTTAAGCTTCGTCCGTCGAGCTGCGACGCGCCAAGCCTCGGTCCGCCTGAGCTCCAAGAAGCGCGCAGGCAGTCCGGAGACTGGACAGATCTACTCAAACACCAGCTTTCCTTGCATTGCAACGGCAAAATGAACTTCGCACCGTACCAGGATGAGTCGCCCGAGATCGAGCGAGCTATGTCTCCAGCTCTCGCTGACAGAGCAAAATCACCCGGCCTTCGCTCCCCGCGCGCATCACCGACGGCCGCAAACTATCCCGGAGGCGCTCTGCCATCCCCAAACCAATTCGCTGGCGTCGGTAGAGGAAATGTCAATGGTGGATATGGGAGAGTGGTAGAAAATGGGAGATTCAGTCTGGGTGCCTTTGAAACTAGTTTGCCGATACGGTTAGACTATGAAGCTATGCTGGCATATCTTCTGCTGCCACCGGCCGGCGGGGTCTTTCTGTTGCTATTCGAACACAAGAGCGACTATGTCCGGTATATCTGGGCTATATATTGTTCACATCTTAGAATTAATTGCTGATGTCCTGTTTAGGTTCCATGCTTGGCAGTCAAGTTTGCTCTTTACCGCTATCTTCGTATGCAATCTCTATAGCTTTCCAAATACGCTTAGCTGACTTGCATTAGATACTCCATCTCATATTCTCTTGGTCGAGTTTCATATCATGGCTGATGTTTATCGGAGATATCGTTCTAATCGGTTTTCTTGCCATGCACGCTTATCGAGACGGTAATGCCCACTTGAAGCATCCCATTGAAGGGCAGAAGTGGCTGACAAGGATGATAGTTGATTCTCTCGAACACTACGAGGTCCCCTTCTTTGGCCGATTCGCAAACTCCTTCGTTGATGATGAATAAGCTTTATGACAACCATATTTCTTTGCCAATCCGTCACCATGTGATCTTGATACCCGTGTTAATCACATGGTGTGGCTTTCCAGCGCTTGCATGATTAGGAGGCAAACCCCTTTGATGTCTTTGTTTCTTCGTAACCATGTGCACTGCTATCTGTTTTTTGATGTTGACAATCTACTTGTATATCTATGTTTCTGGTATGGTGTGGCCAGCTTTTGATGTAACAATCCTCCGGCGGCTGGTTCTTTGCAGATTCCCATGATTCGTGTACAAAACTTTTACTTTGACTGAAGATTGATGTATATGGTATCTTCATATGTTCTTGTCCAATCAGCAATGTCAGTTCAGATCATCTAGCCTGCTTGCTTCATGACAAATATTGTTGAACCACACTCCATACCTGATTATATTTTGCCATCTCTTACACCCAATTACAAGCTCACAGGCTTATTATGTCCTTGTGCTGCGGCCTTTTTTGTCTGCCATACCCTTCTACTGTACATAATACCAAGACATGTGGGATTCCCCGATAAGTCGCTGTGCAGCCAGAGCCCTATATAAAGCCACTGCCAGTGTACAACAAACATTAACGATCGCATGTTCAGCTCTTTTATTCATGATTTTGATACAATGAAACAAAGTCACTGTTCCATATTCTGCTCCTGAATGCATTCACATCGGTGTGCTCTTGTCTTTTCTGGTGGCGTGGGGGTTTTGAACGACATCATCTCTTTGGATAATTTATGCTTGACGACTAAGCAATCGCCCACGCAGCGATTCATGTGATAAGTGACAAGAGATCAGGAAAGAGACAACAGTCACTGCATCTCTTTCTTCATTCTGCATTGAACCTTCCTCTATAACTGGCACAGGGCTCATCAGGATCTGGTTCCATTCCCTCGAGACGACAGATTCTTTCTCTATCTACAAGCAGAAACAACCCTTTCTCCTTTCTACCTGGAATAGCACGCTCACTGGCTACTCTACTCGAGGACTGCCCTCAGAATCATCCATCGATCCTCACTCTCCTGGCACTATCTTGTCATCTGCATCCAAGAAAGCAGACAATCTATCAAAATGTGCAACGTCCAGAGAGTCACCAACAGCTGCGGCCATATCAATGACCACGTCTTGATTGTATGCCGCATAGCGAAGGTCCCAACCCCTCCGTCGAGTGTCAATCAGTCTGATTCTGGAGTGGAATCTTCTGCATTTCCTATTTATGACCCTTACGACTTCCTCTATGACCGGCGTCAGTTCATCGCGTGGCCTATCGGTGACCCTAGGGGCCAGAACTCAGATCAGACCAAAACGACTGGAGGCAGTAACGACAAGTCCGTGAATAGGGGCTTTCACGCCTCTACGGATCCGTATTGCAAATATGCTAAAATCCACGAACTCGATTCACCAGAGGGATTCAAGTGTATGGTCCCTGGTTGTGGACGTGCTGACTAGGATGAGCGTCAATATCTTCTTGTGATTCTCGATGGAGAAGGGGTACGGTTCGCTATGGTATCTTATGATAGACGATTCTTTCTTACGAAGGACGACGACACTTGAAATGATTCACGATGGTAAGCGCGTCCATGGTTAGACAGTCATGACGTAGATGTACTAATGAAATCAACTTCTTCCAGAAATGCCTCAAAAAAGTCTTCCACTTCCGATCCTTTCTTCAGCAAGGATCGCCTCCATAATGGGTTACGCAGCATTGATACTACGGGGACAGAATTATGCCTAAAGACGGTATCAGGCGTATTATTCTCTCCTTTCTCTCGATAGTCGAAAGATGCGCGGCGTACTAGGATTTTAATTCTCAATGTCTAGAGTAGAGACAGCTTTGACATTCATGTTATGAGACGACGGGGGTGCGCTTTTCCAGGTCATGTCTAGTTATTATCCTTAGCTGTGTATCGATTAGTCTAGTTTAATTAACCCATCCAAAAATGGATTGATTTCCAGTCCCCATATTATCGTAAGGAGGATAAAGGGCCCATTCGACTCTGGTTATATTAGATTAAACAGCGTTGATGATCGTTAAGCGTTATTCACCGTTGGAATATATCTGCTAGCACCTTATATAGAAGGAACAACTGTCGGAACTGATGAGGAACTGCCTCTCTCTTTTTCCCCAGAGCCCTTCAGATAGGTCTCCTTCAACGCAGTAAGCGCTCGCGTATGAGGACCGAAATGTCGCACGTTGGTATCGTCATCGAGCCACGAAGATTCCTTCTCATCTTTCTCGAGAATGGCTATGAGTCTGTCGATCAATGCCCGGAAATGTGCTGACCTATCCTGGAGAAGGTCTCTGGTCATCACACTCTTGAGCATGATCGCACAACTGACGGCGTTGTGGACAAAGGCCCAGGAACGACAGACATGGGCGGATAAACGTCGCATATCCAAGAAGCACTCGACTACATGGGCTGCTCTCCCGGCGTAATCGAGAAACAATGAGTTATTCCCAAGAGTGTCCTCCCCCGCAGTTTCAAGGTACAGTCGGCAAACACGGCTTATGGCATATCCCACGTGAACCGTTAGAGCAAGTCTTTCGAGATGCTGGTGAAATGTCTTGCAATATGCTTTGTCGATCATATGTGGTGCGGCATCTGGGATGATATCCTCGAGCTTATGTTTGCAACGCAATGCAGTTTGCAGAATGTCTTCATCATTGTCCGCTGAGATTTTCTCCAATGTCTCATTGAGGACGATGTCGCACACGTGGAATATGGATTCTGCATATGACCGTCCTGGCCCAGATTCAGGAGCGTGGGGAATGCTGCAACGTCTTCCCATCAAGTTCGGAGGTCGATCATAGGTTAATGACAGGAACGTGTCTTGCCATACCAATATCCACCTAGAAATGGAAATCTTGTGAGCTCGAGATACATCTATCCGGGGTAATAACACATACCATAACCTTTGTCTTTGGTATTGTGTTGGTGCATTAGCACTGAGAGGAGGCTCAACGACAACAGAATCATCATGCAGGCCGATGCTTTGCGCTAGACGTATTGTGGAGCCTTTGACAGAAGAGTAAGTATTTCCTACACTTGCAATGAAGGTATTAAGCCTCTGACTAACGTACCCATAAGGATCCAAGCGCTATTTGCATCCAAATTATTTCGCAAGTAGTGTCCAACAAGCACCATAGCTTGGACCTGGTCCATGTTCGTTGTGAAGAACATATTCGCGGAGCGGAGGCACTGGAAGGAGCAGCAAACTATGCATTGTTAACTTGGCAATTCCATGCAAAGAAGAAAGGAAGCTCATACTGAATACTTTCGATCTTAGATCCCGTTCCTTTATCTGGTCATCGGAGAATTGGACTCCACAAGCCAGCACAGCAAATAACAGAGATAACCAGGAGGGATCGATGTTCTGCTTGAAATCCGAGTCGTTCCCTAATGCCGGTCGTCTTTCAAGAAAGGTGAAAAGCGAGGTCTCGAATGTGTCCAGCGTAACGACGGCAGGGAAGAAAGGGTGGACGATATTCTTGTAGACCTCTATGTATCTATTCATACTCTCTCATAAGCATATATCCCAAGAGATAACCACATGGAGGTCTGCATCTCCTTGGATCTCACCGTAGAGTATCCGCATCATCTGGCAGCGCCTGGCAGATCTCAGAGAGTTTTATATCTGGTCTCCAAATGTTTGAAAATGGATAGGTTTTCGGTGCTAGCTGATCGAAGATAGAAGCGTCCAATATATCACCATTGGACGGTTGTCTGCATCCAAGGATCACAGGCGGGTCTGAATGGTTTCCCACAAAGATAGTGGCTCCGGTGGTATCCTCCACGAACTGTCTCCCGGGCGATTTCGAAAAGGATGCCCTCTCACCAGCTAACCATGTCCGACATGTGGACGCGGCTGACGTCGAAGCTGAAGTTGGCGATCGTGCATCTGTTGGCCTCCTCATATGCGACCCCTGTCGGAGAAGCTCTGATTTTAATGACATGATTTGATCCTCCATTCGCTGCAGACGGCTTGACAGGGAATTTATTCCGGATTGGATTTGCATGAGAACTGATTCAGAAACATGCGCACCTAGGCCGACAGAGGCATCACCATCGGACGGACCATTTCTGCAAGGACAGTCAGTGATCAACCATAGAATAGCTTGGTGCACATTTCATACATCGTCGACAAATATTCCGTACCTGGGGATAGCATTTGCTGCCCACCGGGAGGTTCTGAGTCCGCCTTACGGCCATTATTCTGTAGGGTCGTCGGCGACTGCTGGCTCTTGTTCTCACTACTTCTGGGTACGCGACATAGATCTTGATGGCCCCTTCGTACGCAGCTCGAGCACGGGGCAGCCCCATCACATCGCACTTTGCGCTCTCTGCATGGAAAGCAGGATTTGACAGCTCTTGTCTTTCGTCTGTGTCTGAGCAGCTCACGTACGACAGACGTGTCGTAAGGGTATGGATTTTCCTCTGCAGTGTGCGACACCCGAGAGGGCTGCGAGTGCGAGAAGTTAGGGAGCATCTTCCACGTTGCATCCTCCCAGCAGTGCGACAGTGCTGGTGACCCGGTACTGTACTCGAATATCAGAAAAGAATATCAGCGGCAACGAAATACTGCGTCCCTGAACCGAGGTCCAATGTTTTGTTTCCGCAGGCGGCCTGAACGTCATGGGTCCCTTATATAATCACGATAAGCTTTGTGGAGATGATCGAGACTCGTGCAATGTCTGGATGATATAGGAGAACTAATTTAGTTACGGCGAGACCGGCAAGAGGACAACTTTAATCTAGTTTGACTCTATTTAAAAGATATGTGGTCACTGGCTATCTACTTTAATAACTGTATACATGAAGACCCTCCAATGTTTCCAATGACAAGCGATCTATATTCCAAATCTACACCAATTCCTTTTTGTCATGTACAATCGGATGGATATCCTAGCAAAAGAAAATGTTCAACTAGACAGATCTTTGTGGCCATTGTGTCCTCTTCCTGGCAGACACGTAGAAGTTCAATGGTCGAATAAGCTGGAACTCAGGATCATAGTCGACGGATTCATACCCGTCGCGTGTGAACTCGTATCGGTACACGAGCTCTGAAAGCAGGATCTTAACCTCTAAGAGTGCGAAATTGAAGCCGATACATCCTCGAGGACCAGTAGCGAAAGGAACATAGGCACATCGGTGACGCTTCTTCACTTCTTCACTATCCCATCGATCAGGATCGAAGCGAAAAGGGTCCCGCCAGATCTTTGGGTTTGTGTGGAGAGCATAAAGAGCGTTGACGATCACGCTGTTTGCGGGTAGTCGATAACCTCCAGGGACCACAACATCTGTCTTTGTTGTGCGGCCAGGCTGAAAGGATGCGTTGTGCAGACGCTGGGTTTCTTTCACGAATTTATCGAGGTATGGAAGACCATGGGCAAGGTCGGGGTTCCATTCCGTTTCATTATTGATGCCATGGTCCACGAGCTCCTGAAGGAGTCGTTCCTGTGTCCCTTCGTAGGTGACCAAGCAGTAAATCAACCATGACAACAATGCTGATGTTGTGGTGAATCCAGCACCAGTCACAATGATCATATTAGCTAGGATGAGTCCCTGTGGGATCTTCTGTCCATGTTCGTCAACTGCCTTTAGCAGATATTCTACGACACATGAGGCGTTCAGTGCTGCATCATTCATCGGCATCTGAGAAATTCCTCCCTCACGATTGGCAACATCATCAATCGCCTCCTGCAAAAGGGTATAGCAATTCTTCCGTACGTCCCTTAGTCTCTGGGGATCGCCGAAGGGGAGATACTGATACCAGGACCCGCGAGCGGTCACCTTCTTGTTCAGTGAAAGCAGATTCGCAATATTAGTCACGATTGGATGCAGTGGCGCACCCACATCAGTGAAATGGCCGAAGTCTGACCCCAGCGAAAACTTGCTGATAGTTTGGGAAGCAAGCTTCAACATGTACTGGTACACATTCCACGACTGGTCTGTTCCTGACATTGAATCAAATACAGGGAATGAGGCGCGAACGGTACTCTGCATTAAGGGCGTATAGTGGCGAACAGCTTTGGGGCCCATGGCTACCGGCAGGAACTTGTGAGCAAGACGCCAGTTTTCGGTCTCTGTGTCACCAACGAAGATGGCAGTGTTATCTTTGACACCCCAAAGTGGATGGTCTTCTGTGATTTTCTTGGTGAAATATGCCGACTCGTTGAAGGAAACAGCAGCGACTTCGGGGTCGTCTGTCAGGTAAGTTGTCTTTCCCATGTTCGTTGTTTTGATGACACCGCCATATTTGCGGAATAGGCGATAGTGGTTTCCCAGATGATCAGGGAAGATCTCATAGTAGCTTCCAACGAGAGGTAATCCTGTAGGTCCCTGAGGTTCCCGAACAGCCATGCCATCAACCTTGATAGCAATGGGGCCATTGGCGGAGAGCACCTCATCCACGGTTGAGAGCGTCTCGCCATCTTCCGTGTGAAACGAAATCCCTACGGGAGATCAAATGTCAACTCTCTATATGAGACAAGTGAGCTAATTCCCGACTTACCTAGTGGCTGAACAACATGCAAGGCACCACCAACTGCTCGTTTGAGGTCTTCAATCTTGTATTTAGGCTCGACCAGCACTGTCAGTGCCGTTGACACGTCATCACCGACAAGGTAAAACTCTTTTGGTGTCATTATGTTTAGAGGCGATGACAATGGGGTCCAATATACAGTTAGATGGAAAGGAAAGACGCATAGTATTATATTCAAGATCTATGGTGTGGTCATTGTTGCCCAAATAACTTCACTATTCGATTGTGTTCCGTATTTTCCGCCCGAATTCCGAATATTAATGTTATCTCACGAGTGGATAAACAGTTTATTGTGTATTCTACCCAAGAATGTGGTCTGGTTCCCCCTAATTGATATCGCAGGACCAGCCGGGTTTACGTCGGCCGAACTTCGTACGAGAGTGTCATGGTGTTTAGCCTTGGATTATCAAACTATCGGTCCCGGATTGGTTCCAGACTTTCTATCTCTAGTTTCGAGGAACTAATCCGAAGAAGACTGATACGACAATATGGTCCGAAAAGGCTTTTGTGGCCGAAATTGGTTCGATGTTGCGTTGTGGCGGGCCGGAAACGATGCTTTCTCTCGGCACAATGAGTACAGAACCTTTCGGGCGAATACAGGGAATTTTCCTGGTACGTATATAGTAATCCGGACTTCATATTTCATAGTGGACTTCAAGGTTCTGTCTCAAACATATTACTCCCACCGGATTCATCGAAACAGCCAATATAACATACCGCTTTTGTATGTACAATTTTGTTAAGCTAACAGATTGAATACAATGGACAAAAACACGTATACTCTGGAGCAAGTCCAGAAACACAACAAAGCAGGTGACATCTGGATTGTCTTATACAACAAAGGTAAACATCGATCTCATGCTTGAGATGTTCCGTTGCCCACGTCTATTGTTGCTAACGTTCACCCATTCGAATAGTCTATGACATTACAAAGTACCTCGAGGATCACCCAGGTGGTGCAACCATTCTCATGGAAGTCGCAGGCACCGATGCGACAGAGGCGTTCGAAGATATTGGCCACTCTGATGAAGCACGCGATGCACTGACAGAGTTCGAGGTTGGCAGACTGCCATCAGAGGTTAGCCAGAAATTGTCCGTAACTGTAGTAAAACGAATACTGATGTTTTTTGTCTTTTACATAGGAACAAGTTAAACTCGTTGAAACCTACCGTCCCAAATTTGAGGCCGTATCCCAGGAAGCTGCAATTAAGCCTGTCACAAAAGACACGAGTGCTATCGCACGCTACGTGAAGATTCTTGGTCCATTAGCAGCAACGAGCGTCATTGGTGCGACCATCTATAAGGCTTATACAGAGCCTTCTCAATTCTCGCTCCGACCGTATTTGGAGTTACTACACTCTGCGGATAAATCGAGAACTACATTCTGGTCTGGATTTGCTATCGCATCTGCTGCCCAATTCACCTTTTCGGCCGCCTTCACCACTTGGTTATGGACGAAGCTCGACGTTCAACAAGAATTCACCCACTATCCTGCTCGAAGGCCGACAAAGAAATCATCAGTCATCGCTCGAAAGCCAATTGCTCCTCCTCGCCCACGCGTACTTGATCCGCAGAAGTGGAGGAACTTCAAACTCGTCAAGAAGACGCGGGTCTCACCCAATGTCTATCGGTTTGTGTTTGGACTGCCCAGAGCCGATGATGTCCTAGGTCTGCCTACCGGTCAACATATTGCCCTTCGTGCCACGATCAATGGACAGTCTGTATCACGATCCTACACACCGGTTTCGAACAACACAGACCTGGGGAGAATCGAGCTGCTCGTAAAGGTCTACGAGGGAGGCCTGATGACGAAACACCTTGAATCCATGGAGATAGGCGATACTATCGACATCCGCGGACCCAAAGGCGCTATGCAATACGACAGGGGCTATGCAAAGCACATTGGCATGATCGCTGGTGGGACTGGTATCACTCCCATGTATCAACTCATCCGGGCTATCTGCGAAGATGAGAAAGACAGCACGCATATGAGCCTGTTGTATGCCAACAATACGGAGGAGGACATTATTTTGAAAGAGGAACTGGATAACTTTGCTCAGAAACACCCACATAAGTTCAAGGTTATCTATATTCTGTCTCGCCCGTCCGATTCTTGGACAGGTCAAAAGGGCTTTGTCACGATAGATCTCATCAAGGAACACCTGGCCCCTGCCTTGAGTGACAGCAAGGTTTTGCTGTGCGGACCTCCCCCAATGATCAACGTCATGAAAAAGAACCTGACTGGTCTCGGTTTCAGGGAGCCCGGCCTGGTGTCGAAAGCGACGGACCAAATCTTCTTGTTCTAGTTCTTTATTTGAGTATTTTTTTCTCAACTCTGCTAGTTTATTATCGTTAAATTCAAGGTTAGGTTCAACATCTCAGAGCTCTATAGAACTACATAGCATGTACAGTACGGTACTTTAGCTTTTTCCTTTGGCTATGATGTATATGAAAGCATATATGTACATAGGATTTGAAAAATCATCCACCTATTCACGTTTTCAGTATTTATATTTCCTGTCATATATGTATCTCTAAAAAAAAAAAAAAAAAAAGAGCAATATCCAAAGCTGCCAAGTAACAAAAGTCTAGCCAAGTCGATATGAAGGAGTTTATCAGAATCATCGTAGATCTCGGCAGCTAAGTAATTAGCCGGCCGCCCGTATCCATCATGAGTCAGGGTCCCAGTTTATTTCTCATGCGCCTCTTCAGGCAACATGTCGGCCATTCGCACCTATCTCAGAATAGTTATGGACAAGTTTACAACTGCTAGATTTGCCGTTTGAAACGCCGAGTCGGCACTCGGGATCTCCACATATACAATCGGCAACTCTCTCGATTAATTGACCATCATCCCGTGGGCGGGCCGATGGTTTGTTCCTCCGCCCGAAGTTCGTACGAAACCGTGGACTATATTTCAAGGCTCTAATTATCCAGTGGATCTATTCCAGATGGCATCAACTCCCAACCGGAGCGTTATCACCAAATTCGGCAAATGGACAGCAAAAGAAAAGCAAATTCGGAAAACATCAGCCTGTCTGTTCGGTTCCAAGTTCCACATGAACCTTTTTTACTGTATTATTCTTCTCACATCATGTCATGCGCGGCCTATGGTTCCGAGTGTAAACCCCGGAGGTGCCGGTTATCCAGAAAGCAATGCCGTGGCTCTTTGGGAATGAGAGACTTCTTGCTCGCTGAGGTGAGAAGGGGTATTGTGGTGCCTTTTGATCCACATCGTGTATATATGAAAGTGATGCGTCCAGCTTTGCTGTTGACGTTGGGGTTATTGCCAATAAATAACTTACTTCTCTGGATTCATAATATTCAGATCTTATGCTCTATTCAATGATCTATCAAAACTGCTAATATTTCAATTTGATGTCTCCTATGTGGTCTCCACCCAATATTGGCTCCCGGCCAGTAGTGCTCCTAGGCGCTGGTGTCCTGGGTCGCCGCATTGCAACTGTCTTTGTCGCTGCAGGGTACAATGTGAGAGTCCGTGATCCTTCACAGGAAGCGCGCGATGCGGCCATTGAATACATCGACAGCCACAAAGATGAATTTTCCAGATTGTCCAAGGGGAAACGCTCCTATGGCGAATACCGCGCGATTGCAGACATCGATACCGCTGTCAAGGACGCCTGGTTGGTCATCGAAGCAGTACCGGAGAAGTTGGAGTTGAAGATCGATACCTTTGCAAAAGTCGACCAGAAAGCACCTGCAGATTGCATCTTTGGCTCGAACTCATCCTCAATTAAGTCCAGGTTGATGATCGAGAAAGTTAGTCCTGTGCGTCGGGCCCAGGTGCTGAATGTCCATTTCACAATGCCCCCGACTATCCTTACGGTGGAGTTGATGACAGATGGAGAGACCAATCCTGAAATCTTCCCTTTCTTGACCAAGATCCTCGATGACTGCGGCATGTTGCCTGTGACAGCAAGGAAGGAATCGACAGGGTGAGCAAACACCATTGTCGGATGATGTTGTAGAATCTAACATGGGCTCCGATATAGTTTCATCTTCAACCGTCTCTGGGCAGCTGTCAAGCGCGAGATACTTACTATTCTTGCAGAGGGAGTCAGCGAACCAGGTGAAGTCGACAAGATCTGGGACCATATGTTCAAGAATGGCACCTCGCCCTGCCGCCTGATGGACCAAATCGGTCTTGACACCGTTGCGTTCGTCGAGAATACCTATATCGAGGAACGAAAGTTGGACGGCAGCTTAACCGTTGACTTCCTCCGAGAGAATTACATCAAGGAGGGCAGACTCGGCTTGAAGAGCGGAAAGGGAGGACTGTATCCTCCTGCTCCTCCAAGCAATCTCCCAAGCGTGTACTTCCTCGATGTCGGTCTGGGGGGCAACTGTCCTGATATATCGTTAGCAGGACAGAACGGCAAGATCATTCGCAGAAATCCAGATGGAACGACCACCGCCCTATTAACAGGCCTGAACTGCCCTGATGGAATTGACGTCTCTCCAGCTGAAGGTCGCATGTTCTGGACCAACATGGGTCATCACACCTCTACACACGACGGTTCCGTCCACTCTGCCAACCTGGATGGATCAGACACGAAAACCCTCCTCGCACCAGGAGAAGTTCATACTCCGAAGCAGATCGTGGTCGATGAAGCAAACTGCAAACTGTACTTCTGCGACCGCGAAGGCATGGGTGTCCACCGCATCGATTTCGACGGCCAGAACCACCAGATTCTCGTTAAGACAGGAGACACGAACAGTCCCACCGACAAGGCAGACTCCACCCGCTGGTGTGTCGGTATTACATTAGACACCAAGGCCAGAAAACTCTACTGGATTCAAAAGGGACCCAGCAAGTCCGGCAGGGGACGCATCTTCCGCGCAAACATGGAGATTCCCTCTGGCGAAAATGCCTCGAATCGTTCTGATATCGAGACTCTCTTCGAGGACCTCCCCGAGCCCGTCGATGTGGAATTTGACTCGGGATCAAATAGCCTCTACTGGACTGATCGCGGTGAACATCCTACCGGAAGTAGCCTTAATAAAGCATCTGTCGGAGCTGATTACATCAAAGGCTCCAAGCCTGAAATCATCGCGAGGCATTTTCATGAGCCAATTGGCCTGAAGCTCGACACGAAGAACGGTCACGTTTATGTCACTGATCTGGGAGGGTCGGTCTACCGTCTTGGTTTGGACGGTAGTGACAAAATAAAGATTCACGAGGATGATGGGTGTTATACTGGTGTTACGTTGGTGTTTTAGGTGGGGAGGGAACTAAATTTATGACGAGCAAATTTCTTTTCTAAGGTATTACTAGTTGATGAGCGCGTAGCTCTAGTCTTTAGCAGCAAGTGTACATAGTATCGGGTAGACCTATGCAGGTGTATTCATACACAGATAACAAGTACAAAAGCGAGAAGGGAATAATCAAAAGTGCCTGATATCTATCCCTGGAAGTATTTTCAAATGATATCCAGCTCATCGTCGTCGTCATAATCATCATTATTAGAGGTTTTAACCAGGCTATTTAGCTCTGGCGTGCCTCCGAGACTGTCTCGGCCTGCCTCCCGTATGCCCTTCGGGGTGATAAAGCGTGTCTTTTTGACTACGTTCGAAGGCTTGTCGCCGTCATGGGCGCGTTTCTTGGGGCCTAGGCGGACATCCTGCGCTCTGAGGCCGCTTAAGCTGAAATCGGATGTTGCGCTTTTGTCGTCTCTTGACATAATCGAAGCCGGGGTGCTGCTGTCACTGCGAGATGAGGATGACGGTCGATTCTCGCTGACTCGAGCTCGCAGGTACTCCCCTCCTATCCCAGTAGCAGCACCCGATGTAACGAGCTTCTTGATATTCCGCTCGTTTTGCTGCTCCGCAAGGCGTCTGCGAAGGCGCTCCGCTTTATTATCATTCCCGCGACCTGTCATGCCAGCGGCGAGGAAAGGATCATCAGCGTCGATTAGGCTAGCTGCCGATTGGCCTCTTTTGAATGGGTTGGTAGAATCGAAAGAATGATCGTAGTTATTATTCGTCCTGGGGGCACGAGCGACGTAGAATGTGGACTGAGTTCCGAAGTCGTATTGTGCGCCCTCAGGCTTCAACCCATTGTTCCTAGGTGCCCCTCGTTTCTCTCCGCCAAAAAAGCCAGTTCGTGGACCTGACCTCCCTCCTGGCCCAAACATACCAGTTCCGTTATTTACACCCATCCGCTGTGCCTGTGTGCGTCGAATTTGGACATCGATGTGAAAGTCGCAAAACTCCGTCTTGCGTGCATCCACCCAGGAGTGACACGTCTTGCCATCTTTCCTGACGGCCTTGCAGAACCCAATGTCTTGCGCGTATCCAATTTCTAGGATCGTATCATCGGACGACGAGATAGCTAAGCTGAACCGATTGGTATCGAGTTTGTTCGGAGGAGGGGGCATGATAGTCGGGTTTAGAACGGCGATCAATATACCCTCGGACAACTTGTAGTATCTCGGGAAGGCTGTGTCGAAGAGAAACAGATCCACAGACCATTTGAGGTCAGTAAGAGTCATAGCCATATACTTGTTCGTATTATTGAGACCCTCGTCGAACGGATCGGCCTCTTTAGCGACGTTTTTTGATTCCTTGCGTTCTCTTGGGTCTGATTTTGAGGCCACTATACCAAATACAACATAATCACCATCCACATCTAGCTCAAAGTCCGGGGCTTTGACCATCTTCAGGAGCTGAGGAATAGTAATTATCTTCTTGTCCTCGAGCGTGCGGCTTAAGAAGGAGTGAGGTAATATCCGACTGGAGAGGTGCAAGGAGGAAAATGCCTCGTACTTGGAGGCATCGCCTGCTTTAGCTTGGGCGCTTTTCTCTTCGTCAGCTTCACCTGGGACGTGAGACTGGTTCCTCGCCCCGGGCGAATCTGAGCGTCCTTGTGATCGGGGCCTTTCGTGAAAGGACTGTGTCTCGCGGGAACTAGAAGAGGGTCTAGTGAAGCCATTCGCCTGCATACTAGGCATCGTTTGGCTTCTTTGCCTCGTTGATTTAGACTCATGGAATGATCTCAGGACATCTTCTCGGCTGAAGCTTTCCACTGGCCGAGACCTGGTGGGAGATCTCGAAGCTGGTTGTGCCTTCGCCGCAGCAGTTTTGAACCGTTCCATTTCTGCCTTGTCGAACTGGAAGGCGGAACTGCGAGCCTTGTGAGACCTCTCTGCACGCTCACGCCGGTCCTTCTCCGCAGACCTGCTCTCGGCGATCCTTTCACTGAAACTTTTTGGTCGTGGGGGCTCACGGAAAGGCGAAGGAGCACTTGCAGTACTGGATAAATAAGCAGAACGAGATGTTGCGCTCTCGGGACGATTGGACACTCGCGAATTCGGTGGCCGTCGAAGAGAGACGTCTTTCCCTCTCATCCCCTTGTCTATCCCAAGCAGAAACCTCCGAGGCGACTCTGGCTCAGCAGGCGGTGCGGCCTTTCTTGTCGGAGACAGCGGGACTTGGATCTCATCTTCTGGACCCTTGCCATGGATATCCCTTTGTAGCCGTCTCGATGCGCTGATAGCTGGAGACGGTCTCGATTGCACCTCCTCCCCTTCAAGATCCGAACTAGACCGCCCAGTCTTTGCCTGTTTCTGTAGCTTCTTCAACCTCAAACGAGCCTCGATTGCCGCCAGCTTAAGTTTCAGGGTCTCTTCATCTTCCTCTTCGTCCTCATCTTCCTCACCAATGCTCTCCTGTAACAGCCGATGCGACTTGGCCTGCAAGTTTGGCGTTGTAGACGATCGCTTCAAGGGCGAGGTGATGCGATTACTCTGCATCTCCTGGTACTTTCTTCGACCGCTGGGAGAGCTCAGCAGAGCATCGCGGGGGTTTTTCGGGGGCCATGATGGTTCGCCCACTGCGACGGGATGCTGCGTTAGCGGAGTCTCAGAAGGATACTTGGATATAGGGATGTCGCTCACTTGTATCATCGCAGATGGAGCACGACTAGAGCCCTTTGCGCTGCCTTTCCCGGTTCTCGTCTCCAGTTATCAGGATGTTGCGTCTTCTATCTCCGCTCCCTTCCCATACTTGATATCGCAGGTAGAAATGCGGGCAGAGGAACTCAGCCCCTCCACATCCTTGAGACTGGCGGTTTTCAAGCTGAGATCGGTCTCTCAACTGACACCTTTATTCAACAAAGTCGCAGAGTCAGAGGACTATTAAAATGGACGAGACAGACGGACTTCAACGCCGACAAAACACTGCTCTGCTACGCCTGGAAACATCGCCTGGATCTGAATGTGGCTTGTCACTTTTCCAGCTGCAATCTGATTGGCTGCGGGGCCGGACAAAGCGCGTTGCATCGCGTGTCGCGTCGAGAACGCATCGCTCGTTAAGTTAATTGATTGATCGATTGATCAAGTCTAGAACGAACAATGGTAGAACATCCATATCGCAACGTCAATTGCTCCAGTACCGATATTTAATAACTTGATATTTACAATTACAACTCCACCATGAGAACAAGAGCAAACGGCCCCAAGGGGTCATCATCATCAGAAAAGCCAGAGACAGAGCAGCAGCCGTCGAAGAAGACACTCACGCCTGCGGAGAGACCCAGCAAGACATTCATCCTACCCTCGAAGGCCAGCAGTGATGCGAGATTCCTCACGTTACCGAATCCCAGCACCGGGGAATTGAACCGCTATTTCTTCTGTCCTCAATTGGGACTGTACGAGTTTACAGTGATTGCATCTCCACCGCATATTCCGCGGAGTATCCTCTTCACGCAAAAGAAAGATGATGCATCTACGAAAGTGAATGGCGAGGGGAAGCAGCCTGAAGGATCGCTCACGAAGACGGCAGAACTATTTATCGCAACGCCTATTGATAGTATTTTCTTCATCCTTCCTATACTGGCTCCGCCTGCGTCGAAGACAAACTCCGCCAAGGGGTTGTTCCAGCCTTTGGACGATATTCTGGATTCGCAAGATGAACTGCATGAGCACCTGCGCTATATCTTCTACAATGAGTCGTTTCGAGGACTTTTGGAAAAGCGGATGGAATCCATCTGCGACACGGTGGAAGCAGGTGACGAGAAGATGTTCCGCCTGAGCGAGGAGAAGCTCCTGAAGGAGCTGATCACGAAGGCAGAGCGCATGGTCGCGCAGGGTCTTCCGAAAAGTCTGGAAGAGCGGTTCATTAGCCAGGCATTGGAAACACCACTGCTCAGCGTCAAGCGCGACGATGTCGTCACGACCGAAACGAAATCCGACGACACTCCCACAGCTGAGTCGCAGGAGAGACCAGACCTGGAGAGAGCAGAAACCCAGTCCAGCGCAGCGACTGCAGGGACGTCGATCTCAACGCCCCTGGGCGCTTCCACGCCCACTACGCAGCTTTCCGCTGTTCAATCGCCGTCCCCAGACGACACCATCCCCCGACTGCTCCGTATCCGAACGGCGCTCTCATTCATGCAGTCTTCCTATCTGCCTCCTCATATCACAGCTAAAATCGAAAAGACGCTCGTCTCTCCCGAAAGTCCTATTGACTTCAAACCTCTCACAGACGAGCTCAAGCGTATTGCAGATCTGCGTGCGGAAGCGCTCGCATCGCGCTCTTTCGGCGACTTCAGTCGCAAGCGGTCCGCCGAAGACGATGATATCGATGCGGCCGAAGCACGAGCAGAGAAGAAGCGGCGCAAGGAAGAGGAAGAGAAGAAGAAGAAAGCGGGACAGTCGCGTGGAGTTAAAGACCTGAAGAAAGTCAATACGAGTGGAATGAAGAAGATGAGCGATTTCTTTGGCAAGAAATCGTGAATGAAGATCAGATCATGATTTGGGTGATCAGAATAATACGCATTGAGAGCGCCGAGCACACGAAAAAACGTTGAACGGCACAAGGAGAAGCCTTCTTTGAGTGCACATCGATGATCGCAGTGCGATCAGCATAGTGCCGTTGTTTGCAACGTCAGATGTGTCTGAATTGTCGGATGCTCGTTGTCTACATTATCTTACCCACTCTGCAGTGGTATGATCCGACTCTTCATGCCGCCCGAGGCTGAGCACTGCGGTCTCGGAGGATCCAATGGGTTGTTGACAGTGTGTGTGCATCACTTCTTTACTGGAGACACTGAGCTCCACAGAGAGCATTCTAGATTTCGCGTCTCGGTGATGCCGAAGGACAGCGCTGGACGGACAAGATAAACAGTGGCGTGACCGGCTGAAGTAGGTCCCAACCCGGAAGTACCCAAGAAGATGAGAAGTCTATAACGTGTATGTACATTTATCACTATGAGAGGAAAGTGTTGGACGTCCCATTCGCGGATTTTTGGGGCATTGTCCAACTTGGTCTCTGAGCATAGTAGATAACCTCTACCAATCAGAGAAACAACAAAGCAGATCTGGGCAGCTTCGATTCATGAACGAGTAGTGTATTAGTATTAAGGTCTTGTGTAATTCATCTCGATCTAGACCTCAACCTGGTCGATGGCGGCACCGAAAGCCCTGAATGAGTCCGTTAGCAAAAGCGCATATGTCTATAGTACGATGGTGTAGCACATACAGGAAGGATCCGTTAGACGGTTTACTAATGACCATAGCCTCAGCCAGCTTCTCCTCGCTAATGTCGGGGAAGTGCTTAAGATAGTATTCCTCGCGCAGAGCCTTGGTGACAGCCTCGACCTTGTTCTGGGGCAGCATGTGGACAGTGCAGCCACCCCATCCCGCACCCGTCAGACGGCTACCCCAGGTTCCAGCGCGGCGGGCAATGGCGCAGATGTCATCCACCTCGGGACAGCTGCAGTCATAGTCAGTGCGGCACGAGGCCTGAGATTCGTTCAGGAGTTGTCCCAGGTAGGTAATGTGCTTCTCGTCCAGCTTCTGCGTGTTGGACAAGCAAGCCTTGAAATCAAGGACACGGCGCGCCTCCTTGAAGCAGTGCAGCGCGCGCTGGCGAAGGAGGAACCGCTCCGCATGTACGGGGAAGGAGGACAAGAATGTGGACTCGAGCTCAGGCACAGTGATGTCTAGCAGCTTGGCAATCTCCTCGCGGGTGTAACCCTGTTCTTGGGAAAGACGCTCCGTAGTGTCCAGGATGATCGAATCGAGCTGGTACTCGAGAGGGTCCTGCAGACGACCTTCCTTCCGCATGAACTCCTCGTGGAAGTTGCGCAGACTGTATCCCAGGGAGCTGCTGTCCTTTTCCAGGGTAACACCGTGAATCTTGGCCAAGACGACTGCGGCTAAGGTGCACTCGGCCACTCGTAGGTTGTAGTGTCGTGGGGCAGTCTCTGCCTTGTTTGATGTCACGAAACTCTGGGCCATCAGGAAGGTGATCTCATGCTCTGCCTTGGGTATCGGAACGTGCTGAACGACAAACTTGGGGAAGAAGCGTGTGTAAAGTAGATAACCCCGGCGGGAGAAGATGGAAGCCGCCTGGTCCATCCTGAGATTTGAAAGATGAGTTAGTCAATGGCTTTGGAAAACGAATATCCGGACATTTGCTTACCCTCCCGAGTAAACGCCAACAGCACGCTCTGAAACGACTGAAAGGTCTTGAAGTTCCTGCTTTGAGACATCATGCTTGTTGGCTTTCATGGTAGTCAAAGCACTGGAGCACACAAAGGCAGCACTGCTGGAGATACCACCACCGGGCGGCACATTGCCGTCGATCAGGAGCTCCAGACTGGCTGGGACGAAGGAGGATCCCTCACGCTTCTTGCGGAGGAACTGCAGCGCTCCTCTCAAGCCGGCCTTGAAGTAATTGATCCATTCGTGATGCTTGGGATCGATCTCGACGTCCTTGTCCACGGGGAAGGTGAACTCGCGAGTGGGAAACTTCTGAGGGTTTGTGTTGGCGATCTTGACCAAAGGCTCACCTGTGGTTGGGATTGCCTTGGCTGCGATGATCATGTCGACGCTGACGGCGGTGGGGAGGACATCGTAGAGGGAGTAGTCGATGTGCTCTCCGATGATGTTGACACGGCCCGGACTGCGGGCGATGAAGTCAGGCCGGTGACCGTAGAGCTTGGTGAATTGCGAGACGAGGCCATGCCAACGAGCCTTGATCTCAGGCGCGATCGATTGTGCGGATGCGTCGTCTGTCGCGTAGACCTCAGCGATCGACTCTGTCTGGGGGACGAGTTCCTGCGGGGTTGCCATGGCGGGGTTGCTTCTGTGCGGAGGGGCTAAGTAAAGATCACTGGAAAACGGGCTCTTGGAAGAAGGGATTTAGAGATCTATCTGATGTGAGATGTGAGCTGAATCCAGTGCTGCAGAGCTATGCAGGATCAAAAAGGGTCAGATATAATCCCGTCGAGCAGAGCGCGTAAAAAGAGAGCGGACAACAGGTGACCTGGTGGTGTAGCATTCGTTAGGTCTTCTCGCCCACGGGGAACCCCACCGGGGGTTGTGGTTAGTTAGTAGTAAGTAGCCTTCTACGGGCCAGGATGCCACAGTACCATCGTGGAGTCTGGCCATTGTCAGTCTGTCAGACCACCAAGAAGTCATCACCATATCTTCAGCATCACGATCATCTTTGCAGCAGAAGAGAAGAAAGGAGAGGAGAGGGAAAGAGAGTCAGTCGATGGTCTCCTGCTCTGGTGTGGCTGGTGCCCGATTCCCTCCGTCCGGCAATCCCTCATTATGGTCAGTGCTGGAGTCAGTCAGTATGGTACAGCTTCCCCGCAACAACATCAGACGATCTCTTTCTGGATTAATTGACAGTAAGCCATCTCCTGTGTTAACTAGTCAACCTTGTCACCACATGGCATCTGCGATGACTGCTATCTCACTATCTCATTCGTACAATCCAGAGATGCCGAGCCCTCACCGAGGACCCTCCGACAGCCGGGCAGCCTCTGGCCAATCAGATGGCGCAAACCACCCGCCATCCGATAATCGGCCACCCTGCTCGCTTCCGCCCGCAACCGACCAATGGTAGCGCGACCAAACGAGCAAAATGAGTCGCCGCTAGACTGAATCGACAAACCGACCATATTTTTGCCCATTCCTGTCCTTTCCTGCCAGAACTTAGTTGGAAGACGCCGGTGACTCTTCTGCTGGCTTGCTCATCGCTGGCCGCTCTTCTTCTTCCTCCATCCTAATCCCCTGGGTTGGCTATCGTCCGTGGTCGAGTCAAGATGATGCCGTTGAGATCATCCAAGAGTGCCCTGCGCACTCTCCAGGGCCAGCGATATCTCGCTTCTAGTCGCAGAACTTTTTCTGCCTCTCCTCTGGCCGCGGCCATCACGCCCCACCGCTCCTCGGCTCAGCGCTCCTCCATTGAGTCCTCCAAGCGTGATCAAAGTACGGCGACGGCGACCGCAGGGTGAGTAGAGAAGGAGCCTGAGAACACCCTCTGTCCATTGACCAGCACTGACGTTGTGGTTACAGTCAAATCAGACCTGTCCCCAGCCCTGCGTTCAACCAGGACACCAGACGCAATGACCCGGCACCGCTGCAGAACCGTCCGGTGCCCGAGCTGGACGACTCGTATGTTTTCTCGATCCTTTATCTTCCAGGAAATCACAAAAGAAAAACAGAATGATTAACAGGAATTCGTGAACAGCTTCATCGGACTCAGTGGTGGAGAGATCTTCCACGAGATGATGTTGCGTCAGGGTGTGAAGCATGTCTGTGAGTCATGACCCGTTTCTTTGATGATCGACTCTTGATATCAAAAAATGGACTCCTGTGCTAACATCAATGCCAGTTGGCTACCCCGGTGGTGCAATCCTTCCCGTCTTCGATGCCATCTACAACTCAAAACACTTCGACTTCGTCCTCCCTCGCCATGAACAAGGTGCTGGTCACATGGCCGAGGGCTACGCTCGCGCTTCTGGCAAGCCTGGCGTTGTCCTCGTCACCTCCGGCCCTGGAGCGACAAACGTGATTACTCCCATGCAGGACGCTCTCTCCGACGGTACACCCATGGTCGTCTTCTGTGGTCAGGTGCCGACAACCGCCATTGGTACCGATGCCTTCCAGGAGGCCGATGTGGTGGGAATTTCCCGGGCATGCACCAAGTGGAACGTCATGGTCAAGAACGTTGCGGAGCTTCCTCGACGGATCAAGGAGGCCTTTGAGATTGCTACCAGTGGCCGCCCTGGTCCCGTCCTGGTCGACCTTCCCAAGGATGTCACGGCTGGTATTCTCAGGAAGCCCATCCCCATGGCCAGCACCCTTCCCTCTCACCCCAGCGCAGCCACTCTGGCCGCGCGTGAGCTCAGCAGAAAGGAACTTGAAAACACCATGGCCCGCGTGGCCCGTCTCGTCAACATGGCCGAGAAGCCGGTCCTCTACGTTGGTCAGGGTCTGCTGGCTCGTCCGGACGGTCCGCAGCTCCTGAAGGAGCTGTCTGACAAGGCCTCCATCCCTGTGACCACTACTCTCCAGGGTCTTGGTGGCTTTGATGAGAAAGATCCCAAGTCGCTCCACATGTTGGGCATGCACGGCGCTGCGTACGCCAACCTGGCCATGCAGGAGGCCGATCTGATCATTGCGCTGGGTGCTCGTTTCGATGACCGTGTGACGCTTAACATTTCCAAGTTCGCCCCCCAGGCCAAGCTGGCCGCATCTGAGGGCCGTGGAGGAATTGTCCACTTCGAGGTCATGCCAAAAAACATCAACAAGGTTGTCGAGGCCACCGAGGCCGTTGAGGGAGACTGCGCGGATAACCTGCGCCTCCTGCTTCCTCATGTCAACCGGGTTGCCGACCGACCAGAGTGGTTTGCTCAGATCAATGACTGGAAGAAGCGTTTCCCCCTCTCTCTGTATGAGAGACAGACCGCCGAGGGCCCCATCAAGCCCCAGGCCGTTATTGAGAAGCTCTCTGAACTCACTGACCCCATTAAGGACCGTACCGTTATCACCACCGGTGTCGGACAGCATCAGATGTGGGCTGCTCAACATTTCCGTTGGAGATACCCTCGCACAATGATCACATCCGGTGGTCTTGGAACTATGGGATACGGTCTCCCTGCTGCTATCGGAGCAAAGGTTGCCCGTCCGGAGGCTCTCGTGATCGACATTGATGGTGATGCCTCCTTCAACATGACCTTGACCGAACTGTCAACCGCTGCGCAGTTCAACATCGGAGTCAAGGTGATCGTTCTCAACAATGAAGAGCAGGGAATGGTCACACAGTGGCAGAACCTGTTCTACGAGGACCGCTATGCCCACACGCACCAGAAGAACCCCGACTTTGTCCTTCTGTCGCAGTCCATGGGTGTCCAGGCTCAGCGCTGCACGACACCTGCGGAGGTCGAGGAGAAGCTGAAGTGGCTTATCGAGAGCGATGGTCCTGCCCTGCTTGAGATTGTCACTGACCGAAAGGTGCCTGTTCTGCCCATGGTGCCGGCTGGAAGTGCCCTGCACGAGTTCCTTGTATATGATGAAGGTACGTTTTATATTCAGTCTATTCTAGCCTTCCCTTGATGTAATTTTTGCTAACCTTTTTCGTTATTACAGCTAAGGAGCAGAAGAGAAAGGACCTGATGAAATCGAGAACCGATCCTTCTCTTCTGAAGTAAAATCTCATTGAATCGTTAGCGGTTTTTCCTTGCTCAACCCGCGACTCTACCGGATCGCGGTCCTTTGGTCTTTGATGATATTCCGTTGATATCCACGGCGTTTGGCGGATCAAAAAGGTCGCACTTTTGTGGCTGTGGGGGGAGAAGAAACAACAGAAGAAACAACGACAAGACCCATCATCACCGGTCTTGAACAGGACGATGTCAACAAGACGTCTTCTTTCAGATCTTTTTTTCATATAATCTCGAGGCCTTGCTCGAGTTCTGCCAGCACTTGTAGCACCATCATGTACATAATCTGATTTCCTTCTTTGCCTTGACATTGAACGGTCGTATTGGAGGAATATAGGAATAGCGTCTTCACCAGATGGCTTTCCCTTCGGCATTACAAAAGCATTTTTGCATTTAGTAGCGGGTACTGAAAGGTTATTTACAACTTCATATTTGTTTTGATTCTCCTACGAACAGGTGCAAGCCTTGTGACGTACTTTGTGCTCAATTGTAGATCGAGTTTGACTATCAAGGTAAATAGTTAACTAGTGACATTAATTGATTATGATTACTAGTCAGAAGCTAGTATAATCGGCGAACCTCGGCACTGCCCGCACTACTCACGTGACCTCTCATTCGCCTCGCTGACGTTCTCCGCAGTCCTCCGTCCCTCATCTAAGTCTAAGAGATTAGCCACTCCGCATCTCGCTCCTGCTACCCTAGTTCACCCCCGTTCTCTCCATCTCTCCGCTCACGACATGAGATGACCACTTTACTGATTCAGACCACCGTTATCTGAAAAATCTCAATCCGACCAACGTGGTGGAAGGATGGCTTCACTTCCGCCTAGGTATACTGCTCCCGGCGGCCGGTCCAGGTCGTCGGATGCTCGTTCGACATCAGGCAACGACGCACTGTTCTCGTCCGGAGCAAACAATGCTCGGAACCAAGCATCTTCAGAAACATTTGAAGATTCAGAAACAGTCTTTTTGAATCGTCCGTCTTCTCCTTCAGCGCGTGATTCGAGAGAGCCGACACCGGCGGATGTCTCAGAGGCTACGGTCGTATCGTCGCCTGCCCCGTCGCCCATGGCTGTGAATGCTTCAGATGAGGAACCCAGGAAATGTTGGATCTGCTATATGGATGAGACGGAGGATACGCCTTTCAGCTCGGAATGGCGCTCGCCGTGTCCGTGTGCACTGACGGCTCATGAATCGTGTTTGCTGGACTGGTTGGCAGATCTGGAGAACCCCAAGTCACGCAAGCGGAATGGAGGTGCGGCGAAGATGTTGTGTCCACAGTGCAAGTCGGAAATTGTCATCTCGCGCCCGCGGAGCTACATCGTCGATCTCGTCCGTTCGATGGAGAGGATAGCTGGGCGATTGGTGCTACCGGGGATGGTATTCACAATTGCGGGGACCGTCTGGGCTGGGTGTTGCGCACATGGCGTCTACTCTCTATATCTGGTCTTTGGCCCAGAAGATGCTAGACGGATCTTTGAGGACAGCGTGGATGGCGCGTGGAGTCCGGCTTTGAATCTCGGCCTGCCGCTCATCCCTCTGGCACTGATATTCTCGAGGACCCGTTATGCGGAGGGCCTTCTACCTGCGATACCTGTGCTGTTCTTCGCCACCCACAGCCCTGGCGTGCATGAAGCGGATATCGACCTATGGCCACCGAGTGCTGCCATGACTTTTGCTGCTCTTCCCTACGTTAAGAGTTTCTACAATGCAATGTACGACAGACTGTTCGGAAAGCTAGAGAGAAAGTGGATCGCGGAAGTGCAACCTCGCGCAGGGGAATCGGAGGATCCTGATATACAGCATGATCCGGCCAATGCACCAGCGCCACCATTAGGGGACATTGGCGATGGACAGATTCTTATGGAGATTGATCTCGAGTTGCAGGTCGGCATGGGCGATGACGATAACCAGCCGCAGGCGATGCTGGGTCTGGGAGGAGGAAATAATCAGCAGGGCGCTGCTGATGGTCAAGCTGCTCAGGGAGGTCAGAACGGACAGGGAGGGCCGCTTCTTGGCCGACGCCATGACGACTTGATCCATGACACGAGTAATATCGCAGACACTATCCTTGGCGCCCTCCTTTTCCCAGCCATATCGGCCGGCATGGGGGGAGTAATGAAGTACGTTCTGCCCAGGTCCTGGACGACGCCGTCTGTCTTGGACCGCGCAAAGCCTGGACTGCTGCAGACGCGGTGGGGTCGCAGTGTCGTTGGAGGCTGCCTCTTCGTCTTGTTGAAGGATGCCCTGGTTTTATACTGCCGGTGGAAGCTAGCCCAGACACACCGGAAACGCAAAGTGCTAAATTACGACCGAACGAAGAAGCAGGTGGCGGGCAGATAATGTCCTTCTGAAGATGATATACCCGGGTCGATCTCCCTTTTTTTCTTTTCATGACAGAACAGTGATGATGCATTCTCTGGCGTTTACGGGCGGCAATGGTGCTACAGTGATAATATGTTGAATCTCCAATACCTCTTTTCCCAGTGCTTTCACCCATTGGCCACGTTCTTATTCATTGCTGTCGAGACTAAATGGACTGGTTAAGCTCTACCCGGTATTATTGGTAATGGCCATACATACCATACAGGAGTACAGTCAGAGCTGGACGTGCGGACCTTGTGGTTGAATACGCTACACAATCCATAAATCAAATGAATAAAAAAAATCAAGGGTCTACCGAATCACTTTTCAATACAAATAATCTAATAAATATAATTTCTGGAATTGAAGATCGTCTTACCCTCTAATAATGAATGATGAAGGCGCGTTCCTGGCCGTTGACCGCCCACGCGACAATCCTCACTTCGGTTGGCCGGCGCTTAACGAACCCATCACTCTTTAGCGCCCGCGGCTAATTTTCTCCCCCCATCCTATCCTAAAGAATACCCTCCGAGCTTCGACGGCGAGTGAATCCTCCCTCGAAACCGTGTGCCTCGAGTCGAATCCCCGCCCTCCTCCTAATCGATTCGCTCGACCCCATCAATCCCACCAGAGGTCGCCTCCGGGAAAAAAACGAAGAAGAGACAGAGAGCAAAAATGCGGCCATTCACGTTCCTCGCGAACGTGTTCAAGAACCCGACGATCTCCGCTCCATCACGACCGGCGGTCGTTGTTGGCCGACTATGTGAAAATACGACGAGGACAACGGGTCAAATCACAGCTGCGGTGGCGGGCTTGAGACCTTTCTCGTCGACGAGCTCGTTGGCAAAGAGGAATAAGGGAATGGCTCCGAAGGGAGATCGGCGAGTTAGTATGTTGTTCCCATCCCCCTCTTGCTCTGCATATCTTTCTGTCTATCTATCAATCTATCAATATATCTATGCTACATAAAAAAGAATCCTAGACTAACATATGATCTCCTTCCAACAGCCCTAATCCGCTACTTCCTCTGGCATCCCCTCACGCCTCGTCCTCTCCGCTTCTCTCGTACCCGCTACCTCCGTCACTGGACGATCCACCGCGCCTGGAACCTCTACCAGGCCCAACTCCGACGGGAGCGCCAGCTCGAGCTCCAGCGCCAATGGCAGGCGATGCAGGCGGCGTGCGAGGAGCTACGGACCGGTGCCGGCGATGGCGGCAAGCTGTTCCGCGTGTCGATGAATAAGAGGGGTGTGTTTACGGATATGTTCCCCATTGAGTATGGGCGGATGCAGACGGAGGGGCCGAGTAAGGATGGGTGGAATCATGAGTGGAAGAGGGCGTGATTAGGAATTGGAAGGATGGGCCGTTGTATGGCGATGGAGGAAAATAAATGGTGTTGGAAGGACTCCTCAGGAGTGAGTCTTGTTGAAGCTACGCATGCAGTGAAATTGCCTTCTCGTGACAGAAGAGAAGGATGCATATTATATGTATTGTACAATACCTTATCCCCGCGTTTTATACATTTTTTACGATTTTCAAGATATTTTCAAGACATATTTACTTTGTGAATCCCGAAGGTCATATTTACAGCGTATTAGTGCATTGGAAATACGGCCCTGTGATATCCTGACACGATGCTTTGGTTCAGATTCGAATTTCATTCTAGGATATCCAGAAAAGCAAAGACAATATATGATATGACCGATAAAGAAAGCTGAACTTCTATTTTGATTTAGACAGACGCTTGAAGAAATAAACGGAAAACGAACGAAACTCATAATAAGCACGTAGATGGAATGAAAGAGAAGAGAGAAAAAGACGTTGGACATTGTCCATTAGCTTTTGTTTCCATGTCCAGAATATGTTGGTGCGCTCAGCAATATGTCCTTGCTATTGCCTGCCTCGGCATCTATTAACTGGCGTGTAGCTCCACGCCCTGACCGTAGACTATTGTACCTAGGTAAAAGCCTGATCCGTCCCTGATTAGTGCAGGAGACAGCAAGAAAGAGCGGTGATAGTCGACAAGGATCGAAATGACTCAAAAGGAAATAAACAGGTGAAGGAATGGAGGTATCTCGTCGTCAGACATGTGCATCTTCAGAAACAAGAACATAAGTCAAAAAGAGAAAAAGGAGCGGTTGGGGTATGAGCAAAAAGGACGTGATCTGAAAAGGCAAAGCTGGTACACAGACGTATATTCGAAGGAATGGGGAGGCAGCCGTTAACTGGGAAGCGAGCATATTTCCTCACATAAGCTGATATGGAAACCCATTTGTGACAGAGAGAAGAAGCGTGGAAGGCGAGCATATAAACACACAAAACACCTCCCAAACGCCACTCATGCAACAACAAAAATATGTATCCACAGAGCCGACTCGATCACTGCTGTTGCGGTATTCCCGTAAAAGCAGTGAGCGCGCAGACAAATTAAAATGGAGCCAGACAAACACGCTTGCGCTGAGCTACTGGAGCACACATGGGAATGTTCAAAGCAGTGACAGGTACGCAGCATGCGCTGGAGGATATATCCTCTGCGCTCATTACCGATGCGAATTGACAAACCGAGGAACGGGCCGGGCGTAAGTTCAAGAGTGGTCACATAAGACGGGGCAGGTCGGTCATAGGATCGTACAGCATGAACTCTTCTGCTTGTCAAACGTCAGAAGTGCGGCTCGTGTGGCAGCTTCGAAGACATCGTCGACACCCTCGCCAGTCAAGGACGAGCATTCGAGGTACTTTCGTGCACCAATCTGTGTCCCAGTATCGCTTCCTTCCTTGGTAGTGACGAAGCGCAGTGACTTCTTTCGCATTTCCTCAATAGCAACCGGGTCTTCACGAAGATCTTTCTTCAGTCCAACCAGTATAACGGGTACACCAGGGCATCGCTCATTGGCTTCCTCGATCCACTGCTCCCCGGAGTTAGATAACGAGATATGATAACAGGCTCTCTGAGGATGATTCGACTTCCGCCCACATACCTTATGTTTCACGTTTTCTAGCGAATCTGGCGTATCTATAGAAAACGCGATGAGAAGCACATGTGCTTTTGAATATGCCAACGGTCGAAGTCTTTCATAATCTTCTTGACCGGCCGTATCCCACAGTGCAAGCTGGACTGATCGACCGTCCACACGGCAGTCTGTCACATAGTTCTCGAACACCGTTGGGACCTAATGTAGCGTGTTAGCAAACGAGTCGTGCTTGTCGGCCCCAAGCCAAGTGTAATGGAAAACTGACATAATGCTGTTACGCAGCGATTGGTTAGCATGGCTGACAAACATATTTTTGAGGGGCGCGGGGATACACGTACTGTTGGGAAATAACCTAGAGTAAACACGCTCAGAAGACTAGTCTTGCCACAAGCACCATCTCCTATAATGACCAGCTTCCTGTTTAGAAGCCACAAAAGTTAGCTACTATGTCCCACAGGTAAAAGCCACATAGTATGTGTAGGCATATCAGACGTATCGTGCAAAGAGACAGTCTGCCCGAGGTCGCCGCTTCAGGGAGCGTACGACGACACCACTATCGAAAGCTTTCCAAACGGCATTCCAACCGATCAATGACAAGACTGAAGCAATACTTGTTCATAGGCTCCGGCGATGAAGATCGATAGCGTTGATGATAGGATGTCCATGTCTGCTTCCCCTATAACCCCATCTCCAACCACGTACCTTCGCATAACATTATCCACTGGTTGTTGCGCCATCGTTGCCAATAGTTGAAAGCCCGGATCCTTTGTCAAGCAGACGGTTTAGACTGGATATCAGCCAACACGTAGCCGACTGGGAGGCCACCGCTCAGATCAATTGCGGTACTGCAGGCACCGTCGCGATCGGAGACACAGGGTCGATGGTAGGCTCTGCTGGTTGAGATGCGGCACAGCAGGGAGAGTAATAGATCGTTCAAGAAAACACCGTCTGACGCGCACTTGATTATGTGACGTGGATAGGGTCCAGGAGGCCGGATCGCAACGCAGGTGTCTGATGGTCGGGGGGATCTATCTAGTCACAGGCAGGCAGACAGATAGATTGATTGATCGATCGATCGATCGCAACGAGGGATGGTGCGAATCCGCAACGAACGGAGAAGCGAGAGTTGAACAAAAATAACACGAGTACCCCTGGAGATCGGATTGGGAAAGGGTCGTCGAAGATAACGGTCGATTGGGGGGTCTGGTTCAGCTGAGGATGGGCGGCCTGGAAGTAGCTGGCGTGTCTGAGACTCGGGGGAAACCTGAGACCAGACGGGAAGTGTCTCTGTGTCTCTGCCGTCGGGATATCTATACGAGAGAGGGGCCAAGGCCACGGTCTACCAAGCACGAAGCAGACGACTGTTCACGATACAAGCTTCAAGAGGCAAGCTCCCCGCAATCGCCAGTCTTCAGTCGCGACGAACGGGTCAACTGGTGATCGTGGGCAGATCAGCCGTTCTGTTGCTGCTGGCGCAAGCTGTCGCGCTGTCACGGCGTTACCGGCAGTTAATTACTGTGTACCGTACGCATACGCATGGTAAGTATGGTATAGAATATACCATAGAATACCATACGTACCAGTACATTATATTACCGTACCGGGGCTCGCTTGCGGCGTCTGCGGCAGCGGCACGACGGCCAGCCAGAGTCTCTCCAGGACGCCCAAGGCCGGCGTCAAGATCCACCATCCAAACCCATCTACGTCCTCCAATATCCCGCCCTCTCGCTGCGCCTGCTCGTAGACGAAAAAGACAGGCTCTTGCAGGCTTCTCATCGACATTCCCTCGCCGTCCTGACGCCAGAGTTCCCCTCCGCTCCTCCTCCGACGTCCGGGGCCCGCCCGCCTGGAGCTTTTTACCCCCCCATTTCTTCCTAGCACCTCCGCCCGTTCTAGTCCAATCCCTGGGAGGGGCCTTCTCTGCAATTTTGACCAGGGCCTCGATACATCTCGGTTCGTGCCTTGTTCGGTGTCTTGTAAGCTGGACCGGTCTTTCTTTTTTCTCCGTCTGTCCCATCTATGTGTTCTGTGTCGCCGTTCTGACACCCGGTTCTGCATCAAACAGCAGCATGCCCGCGACCTCGAAACGACAAGCCCCGACGTCGAGTCATTCGCCTAAGGAAGCTACCACAACAGATGCGCGAATGAGTCTGAAATCTATGTTGAAGCCAGCACCCCCTTCCGAGAGCAACAAAAGCAGCCTCAGCCCCGCTTCATCGACCAGCATGCCCACGACGACGACTAGTGATCTAGGAGATCACGATGCGCACGCCATGAAAGCAAACAGCGAGGAGCAAACAGCAGAGCACTCAGCACCTTCTGTGAATAAGAAGAAGCAGAAGAGAAGGCAGAAAGAAGCAGCTCGCCGAGCTGCGGAGCAACAGCTCAATAATGGTTATGCAAAGACAGATCCCGCAGATCAGAACGGACATGGAATCAATGACCAAACCTCTGGGCATGCAGCGCATTCCGACCACATCCTGAAAGAACTGGACGACGGTGACCATTATGAGCCTGCCGACGGCGAAGTGTATTTCTACGAGGATGAGAACGGAATCGTACATCAGCAAGGCCATGAATCACATGATGAGGATGAACTTGACGACCATGCTCATGCATCTACAACTAGGAAATCCAAGAAGAAGAAAGGAAAGAAAGGTCGCTCTGGTTCTCACAATTTAGCCGAAGAAAGCTCGACATCTCTCTCTGCAACATCCCGTGGCCCGCCATCTTCGATATCGAATGCCGCCCTACGATCCGCCCAGAAAGTCTCTAAAGACCGCATTTGGAACACCTCTACTCAGGAAGAGCGCGAAAATATCAAGACGTTTTGGTTGGAGCTGGGCGAGGAAGAACGGCGCCAGCTGGTCAAAGTCGAGAAAGATGCTGTCTTGAAGAAGATGAAAGAACAACAGAAACATTCGTGCAGCTGTACTGTCTGTGGCAGGAAACGAACGGCGATCGAGGAGGAGCTAGAGGTTCTTTACGATGCGTACTACGAAGAGCTCGAACAGTATGCGAACAACAACCAAGGTTCCTTCGAGAATGGCGCCCCAATCGTCCCTCCTCCGCGACTCTACCAGTCCCCTCTGCGCTCGTTCGACCGGCATAGTCATATGACGGGGCATCATCACCATCACCACCACCACCACCACCATCATCACCATCCTTCTCGCGGCAGAGTGCACGAATTGCCTGAGGATGATGAAGAGCTAGAAGAGGAATATGATGAGGATGAGGAAGAAGACGATGATGAGCCATATAGCGACGACGAGCTGGAAGATGAAGCAACTCGCAGCGCCCGTGCTGATTTCTTCGCATTTGGGAATAGTCTTACGGTGAAAGGTACGCTCTCTAACTGAACGCTTATATATCTCGGGGCTAACATTATATCGACAGATGGGATCCTCACAGTCGCAGATGATCTGCTCAAAAACGACGGTAAACACTTCATCGACATGATGGAGCAGTTGGCCGAGCGTCGGATGCAGCGGGAGGAAGATACCCAATACAGGCTTGCCTCAGCACATCAATCCCTTCACGCTGGTCATAACCATGGCCCTCTCGATGAGGATGACTATGACGATGAGGAGGATGAGGAATATGATAGTCAGGATGAGGAGGAGTATGAGGAAGATGAAATGGTCCGCAAATGTCGACTTCTAAATTTCGCATAGATGCTAACGGAGACCTAGGATGCAATGACCGAGGAACAACGTATGGAGGAGGGAAGACGAATGTTCCAGATATTCGCCGCGCGGATGTTTGAGCAGCGAGTATTAACAGCATATCGGGAGAAAGTGGCAGAGCAACGCCAGCAAAAGCTCCTTCAAGAATTGATGGAAGAGCAGACACTGACCGAGCAACGCAACGCTAAGAAGGCAAGGGAGGCTCAGAAGAAGAAGGATAAAAAGAGGCAGCAGAAACAGGCCAAGGAAGAAGAACGGGCTCGTCGCGAAGCTGAGAAGGCCGCGGAAGAAGCCGCAGCAAGGGCACTGGAAGAGAAGAAGCAGGAAGAGCAGCGACGAAAGCGCGAAGAGCAACGTAAGAAAAAGGAAGCGGAGAAGAAGGCGCAGGAAGAGGAACGTCTGCGCAAGGAAGCAGAGAAGCAGAAACGGCTTCAGGAGGAAAGAGAGCGACAGGCAGAAGCTGAGCGCAGGCAACGCGAGCAGAAGGAGCGCGAACGGAAAAAGCGAGAAGAGGCCAAGAGAAAAGAACGTGAGGAACGCGAAGCTCGAGAGAAGAAAACCAAGGAAGAGCGTGAGCGGAAGGCTCGAGAGGACCAAGCGAAGAAAGACAAGGAGACTACATCAATGGAGGCCAGAGAGCACGCAAAGCGAGACGGACAACCCGGACAGCAGACCCAAACACCTGCAAAACGGACGTCGCAGTCAGGCCCCATTCCTATACCGCCGGGTTTGCAGCATCCTCAAGGCCTTCATTCTCCGCATTTCCAAATCGCTACCCCCGTTGTTCCCAAGGCTCCAACGCCCATTCGCGCTCGTCAGCCATCTCAGCAGGGATCTCATACATCTTCTCCAAGGTCTCAGCCCGCAGGAACGGAACTATCCCAGACGCCAGTATCTCCACGTACAGCTCCGTCAGTGACCTCGAGTGCCGCTTCGTTCAAGGGCTCCGGACCGCAGCCCGTTCTGCACCATCCTCAGCCGTCAGCACCTCTGTCTCCTCTTGGAGCTGCAGGAAGAGGACCGCCACTTGGTTTCCCCGGTGTCAATGGATTGCCGCATAACCCACCCGGTTTGGCACCACGTCCGTTTATGGGCCATGACATGCCTATATATCCGCCTACGTCTGGCCCCATGGGCGGTCAGTTTAGGGGTTTCCCAGCACCGAATGGTATCCCGGTGCATCCTGGTGTCAATGGTAGCCGTCCAGTGCCCCCTGGGCGAGGCTTCCCTCTAGATCCAGGTCATGGACTTCCTTTCCACAGCCAGCAGCCGATTGGTGGTTCGCTTCCTACACAAGGTGTCCGGTCCCAGGCACATTCTCGACAGACCTCTGGATCGTTTGACAGGCCATCTCTCGATTCGCAGACACAGACACAACCAATCTCACGTCCGTCTGCGGTCAAGGGATCATCTACTACCAGCCCTCATGATCAGCAGAAGGAAGGAGCAGCGCCTTCACGCTCTGATGTCGACGATCTCAGTGCTCACCTGGGCAGCAGCGCACTGCTTGATGATTCTGATGTCCCATTCGCATCCAACCTCTCCCAGTCGCTTCCGGGTGTTAGCGCAATACCAGGGCCATTCCAAGGCCCTGCTCGTGCGAGCTTTGGTGGATCGCCATTCTTCGCCGATCCTCTTAGCGGTAAGTCTCAAAATCAGCATACACACTTCAAGTGACGTACTGATAACCTCTGATAGCACCAAAACATCCAGGCTTACCCGGTGGTTCAAGCACCTGGGCACCACAATTGCCCTTCGGATCTGCTTTCCCAGGCGCTCAATCTTGGGGAGCTGGACCAGGTGAGTCAACCGCCAGCTTGTTTTGTCTTGCACAAAACGCTAACGGATAACAGGGAGCGGGTGGACTAGTAATGCATTCGGTATTGGCGGACCTCATCGCGCTCATACTTCTCGCCCTGTCACTATTCGCCTGCTTGTCATTCAAGCCTGCAAGCAGCTCAATGCATTGAGTCCCACTTCCAAGGGAACAGCGGGCTTCCACCATGTCAATCGGATCTTGACGCAGGTCGACCAACTGAGACCTCCTAACGAGCCTCCAATTTCTCTGGCAGAGATGTTGGATATTTGTGATACGGAGGGCAATCACCAGAACGGCGGTGGCACTTTTATCATCAAAGATGAAGGCGAGAACGGCAAGTCTGTGAAGTTCGAGCCGGACAACAACAGTTCCATGTCAGGACATCGCGGGAGTATCGTCCCTGGCGACATTGGTAGTCCCGTTCCTAGCAACAGCCTGCCCGCATTCGGCGGCATTGGGAGACAGTTCTCTTCACCAACGGCGGGTTTCTAAGCTGCTTCTAAGCTTCTCTTCTTTTTATGCATTTCGGTTGCTTGTCTGGTCTTGTTTTCCGGAGCACCGTGGCGTCATTATTCCGAGTTACCTCTGTTCGATTACTTTAGTTTTCTGATCCCTGCGTCTTCCTAATCTTGTTATGTGTGCTCATTCACAGCTGTGCAGCGATTCCCATGGAGAAGCGTAAACTCCGTGATCAGCAATTGCATGTCCTCATATTCATGAAATCATCCTACTTGTACGAAGGAAACCGAGTCATTCCCGTACGCGTTTGTTTTTGTTCTTTCTTGCACCGGTATCGAGTCTTTTGTTCTCCTTGTTTTTACCCCGCGTTCACCGTGTATTGTATGTGGCCCTGAAGAGGCTGCGCTCTGTTTTGCCGAGTCAATTTTGCTTTGCCCCTTTTCTTATACCGAAAAGGGTAGGGCTGTTTGTTTCTCTTTTACTTCATGAAGCCAATGACAAATGAACATTGATATAGGCACCGAGAACGACCAGATATGGGATGGTTGTTCCGGTATGCCTTTACTTTTCGTCCTCCATTTTACGGTCTGATGTCTCTTTCTTTCGTAGCCCAACGTAGATTTCCTAGGGAGCATGGTAGAAATTCTGCGATGGCTACAATAGCATGTTTTGGAAGTACAGTAGGTGTGGCTGCACGGAGAACAAAAAGAACTGGTGTGAACATCGAATATGACATTTGAAAAGAGACTGGTATAATGCCATTGCATTATGTTCAATGCATGGTATACGGCTAGTATAAACTAGGTCCTGAAAGGGAAAAAAATATTGAAATGGAAAGAAAGGGCGATCGACTTTGCTGGAATGAATCGTTCACGCTGCATTTTACATCGCTGTCCTCTTCCGCTCCTCTCTTCTCTCCTTCTACCACTCGTACTCTGCCACATGTCATAACATACACAGTGCATATACTAATAAGCTCAACCTACATCCTGGCGCTTCGTCTTCTCTCCTCTGCTTATGAACATGCATCATCACGTCCGTGCCTCAGTGACGACTCCTTCATACTCCCTCGACCGGATGTACTCCAACGTGCGCTCGAAGTGGCGTTTCGGGACTTCCAGGCTGGAGTTGGCTTCGCCCTGGTTGGTCTGGAGGTTCGAGTGGATCAGTTCGATGAGACCGTTAAGATACTTGACCGTGACGGTATCGTTGCCTTGGTCGAAATAGTAGACGTATCGGTTGAGTATCTCGACGAAGAGTTCAACGGATACAGCAGTGTCCATACAAGCGTCTGCGACGCGGAGAGCACGCTGGAGACACTCGAGGACGCGCTTGCCGTCGCGGTAGAGCTGCAAGGGTGATTAATTTCTGGATTTGTAACAAGGAAGAATGAATGGAGAAGTGACTTACGTTCTTGGGATCCTCTTCTCCTCTCTGGGCATCCTCAACGACCCACCATAGGTGGCTTGCTAGGTAGACAGCGCGGCATTGATCGGGCTTTTTGAGCAGCTTGCTTCCGTGCAAGGCGGCTTTCGTGATCAGGGTGTCGTAGTTCTCCTTGGAGAATCCCCTTGTTCGACTGAGAGCGCCCGCGATGATACAGACTGCTTGGAACTGTGCTCTCGAATCGCTAATAGCGTCTTCATAGATCGTAAACGCTTGAGCAAAGAACTCATAGCTGAACTCCTCGAAACCGGTCTGGTCAGCAATTTCACCGCACATGACGAACAGACGAAGAGCAAGATCGGCGCAACCGGGGTTGACCCGTTGGTAGAGATTGCTAACGCATTGGTGCATAAATCGGTACAGAGTCGAAGACTGGCCCTGCCAATTGTCGTCGAAATGCTCCCGTGATTTCAGCTTGCGAGCTAGCCGCAATGAAGCTGTGATGATAGCTGGGGTAGTATAACGGATGCGCTCGCCACCATCCGTGTAGGCCTTGCGGGTTGCCTGGAGAAGCTGCGCAGACTTTGTCAGCGTTGCTAGCATAATCCACGCTGTCATGCTGCTATGCTCACCTTCAATTGGGTATCATTATCAGGCCCCTGAATCAGGTGCACCAATCTGGCAAGCCATCCCTGTTCCTCGATCGTCTCATCCGTCTCCCCTCCACGACGTTGCGACGACAACCCGGGATATCCCACTGGTTGCTGCATGCCTTCTTTGATCAGAACCCTTAGCACCTGTAGCACCCTGTCCAGATTCTCCGATGTGGTGATCAGAGTCTTGTTGCGCAACAGACTGCGGGTAACCTCGGCTGCCACCGCCCTGCGCGTAGAGTAAGACTGTGATAGGAGAAGGGGTATATAGCTGGGCAAGGTGAGCGCTGTGAAAATGGAATGATACGACCGGAGAGGTGAAAGAAGAAGATTCAAAAGATTTTGCTGCGCTGGTGTCGAGTGAAGATCGGCATGGTCGGTATACTCTGCCGTCTTCTGGATAGCATATTCAAGGACTTGATCGACGTATTCTATTGATATCGTGAGCAAAGTTTCCGGGTGAACGTAATCAGAACTGTATGTCTGTCCTTACCTAGACGATCGGGATAGATGTTCCTATGAACTGTTAGTAACGGCAGTCCATGCAGGTTTCCATGATGACTTACAATGCAAGGTTGACAAGAGATACCAACAAAGCCAGAGCATCCTGGATTGGCAGGCCACGAGTCTTGATCAGATTAACCACCTGCTCATAGAATATCTCGTACAGCTTGATGTCGGCCGGAATTCCCGTCTTAGTGACACCGTTCTCTCCATTGGTTGCTGGCTTCTCCTCAGAGGGTTTTGCGGACTCGTCCGCTGCTTCTGGTTGCCCTTCAACCTTCGTACCGTTCTCCTGAACAGCTCCAGGCTCTGCGTTCTCATCACCCTTTGCCGTCCCAGACACCTTTAGTTTTTCTAGTAGCTTGGCGACAGCTTCCTCCTCAGCCTTCTCCTTCGTTTCCGGGTCCTCCGATGTCTCTGACTCCCTGGCTGCGTAGGAAGATAGTCGATCCATAAGTCCAATGACAATCTTCTTCATGTCCACATGCGGGTTGAGCCTCGCGATAGCGGAAAGCATAAGATCCAGAGTATGGAGGTGGTATTCATCAGGGAAAACCTTCGTGATAACTGGAAGCGTGATTTAGCATCAAATGAAGCCCGATATAGTGAATAACGCTTACCTTCAAGCAGATACTCCTGTGCCAAGACATCACGACATTGGACTACCTGTTCCAGTAGAGGTTGCAGAATAACGGATTTGTAGGTTTCCAAGTCAACCAACTGACTCAATCGGACAATGTTGCTTCCCACGAGCAGTTCCAGCTCCCGTCTCTCCTGCGTTCTCTGCTCCCGTTCCCTGGAAGGTCCCTGGTGCTGTAGTCTGACCCATAGCTTGTTCATTTCCACGAAATTCGTCAGGATGAAGTTAATAGAGTCTTGCAGGTTTCCCTCCGGGCCATCTCCGGTCCCAGTAGGTAGATGGTCCCGCGCCTGTCCAGAGAGGTAGTATCTCAGGAACAGACCTCGGATGGGGTGCTGCACACCGCGGCTCATCTCCATCATATCTTTCATGATCTCCTTGACTGGGGCATCTTCCACCGACATATACACCGTCCCCACTGTGATCATGAGGTATAGACGAGGAATGATGTTGCCCGCATATTGGACCAGCTCGTAGAGGTCGGCGAGGTGGTTCACGGGGTGGCTTTCGCGCAGGTAGACGGACAGGTGTCGCAACGCATCGAAGACGGCCATGTAGAGCTCATAGTATTGCTTCGGACCCAGACTGGGTGTCCGTAATTCCGACACCAAGGTAGACCTGTTCCGTGGACAGATTGTCAGTAAGCAATCGATCGATATGGTCGCGCAATCTGGCTGCCTGCTGTCCGACCGGCTGCATCTTACTCACCCGCATTTGAGCGCATCCATCAGCTTTCCTGGAGTCTCTAGGCATTTTCGCATCATATGCGACTGCTGCCGTACCACTCCCAGAGCCTCCTCGAGCAGGCGGCTCTGTTCCTCTGCAGTGGAAGTGGTGGTAGCCATTGTAGCTGGGAGGGGACCTCCGGGAGGGGAACACGCTCGGGATCAGTTCAATGACGGTTGCGCAGGACGGGAGAAAAGGTTGAGGAGACGGTAATTCAGAAGGTTACCATGCTAGGGGGTTGGCAAGGAGAAGAACAGAGAGCGCACGGGGTGGACATGCGATACTGGCCATGAATCTGGATTCCGGGGTCGGGAAGTTGCACGAGCTCGCCGGCCTGATAGTAGAACGCCCAGCAGCGGCTCTCGCGCTAGCCTCGTGTGTCCCTGACCACGCCGGTTTATCTCTGGACGCTTCTACATTCATTCGCTGCTCTGTTCTGACTACTGTATCTCTACCTAGTATTTCTGCTGAATGAGTATCGAAACATATATTCAGAATACTCACTACTCTGTCAATCTTATCATCGAGTAGACAGGTAGGCCGTTCATGTTGTCATGATAGCTGACGTAAGAGGCGGAATGGATCTAGGTTAACTAGAATAACGGTTGATAAACGCCCATTATATCGTGGTTAGAAGCTTCAGGATAGGGATATTTCAATGGTAAAGGCATTCTTATAAGTGCTCAATATGCAGCAAAGTCATAACACTTGAATCAGTCATTTGATCGGTCATTTTGATTCTATCTATTCATTAAAGAAAGTTTCTATCTAAGCTAATCATACATCATGGCAATCTATGTTCCTTGCAGTCAAAATATGATATCTATCACCGTCCCCCAGTTGTTATTTCAATCTGGATCATCATCTTCCCCCATTAATCCGTAGTGAGTCGTAAAGAAAAATCAAGCGCCGTACATATGCAGTCGCCTCCTTGTTCCATATGTGCATGAAGAAACTTTCATAAGATGTATCATGTGGGTCGTCAATATGTCAAGTCGTCGGTTTCATTAATAGCCGCCTTCATACTGAGGCCTGGACATGGCAGGGACAGTGTCAGGGGCAGGAGAAGCCTGGGCCTGAGAAGGCAGAGGCGGAAGATCGATAGATGAGCTGTTCAGAGATCGAACTCCAAGAGATGCGCGAGTGGTGTTCCAGCTGCGGACATCGAACTTGTAGGTACCAGTTGCATTGGTCGAACCTTCACCGTCGTAGAAGCCACGGGCCTTTAGAGAGGTGGCGTTCCAGTTTCTGGCCTTGAGGTTGTCCACGGTCGAGTTGTAGAGGCTTCGAGCCTTGAGGGAAGTAGCATTCCAGTTTCTGATCTCCAGGTTGTCCACGGTCGAGTTGTAGAGAGCACGGGCTTTCAGAGAAGTGGCATTCGCGCTTCTGACCTCCAGAGCACTCGCAGTCCAGTTAGCAGCCTCTTCACCTTCGCTGCGAGCCATCTTGGGAACATAGACAGGAACTCGGTACGTGCTGTTCGAGCTCCTCGCGCGGACATTGGTAGTCCAGTTAGTTGCAGGTCCATCTGCCCATGTGCTTCGAATGTGAAGAGGACTGGATGTCTCGTTCTGGCTGCGGCTCTTTATGCTGTTCCAGGAGGAGCCGTTTACGTATTCAGCAGAACGCGCCAGTTTCCGGACGGCGATGGCCTCATTTGATGTTTCGTTGAAGGATCTGCGAGCTTTACGGGCGTAACCAATTGGCTGCGTACTGTTCCAGTACGGGACAGATGTTGGAGTCGGAGAGATCGTGACATACTTCGTGGTGTCGACGGTCTTGGTCTCGATCACAGGAGAAGTAGTCTGAGAGCTTCCATCGACAGCTACGACGGAGTATCTCTTCTCAAGAGATCCATCGTTTGGCTGGTTCGCAACTGGAATAGCGGCAGAGAGCGATGAGATGGCCAGCAGCACCGTAGCGGTGTTGAAATACATAGTCAACTGGATAGTCGGTGTGAATGAATTAAGGAAATGAAACTATGGCCAAATGAGGAAAAAGTGAACAAGAGGAAAAGAAAGAGATTGAGTGCACCTAAGACTGATGCACCACTGGACCAGAATTCTTAGTAGATCTCTTGTGGACAGATCTGCTAGAGAAGAAATTAGTTGACAATGAGAAGAAGGTGAAGAAACCCCGGCCTCTGTTATAGCTACGGTCGAATTTGCGATGGCTGGGGCTTTGCCAGCTTGGTCCATCATCACCGTGGAGATCCATCCGCTCGGTGGATTTGTTTTGTCGTCGGGGAGGCTGGGAAACAAAGCTGTCACCGACACCATTGTTGGCCCAGCCACGATCCCCCCGCTGTCTCTTGCCTCATGATGAAACACCAAGAGCTAGTCATTGGCAGATAGGTTAGCCATGTGCTTTTTTTGTCTATTGCCTATCGCATTGCGACCTGATACCCGATGATCTGGGCCGTCGAGACGGCAAGTCGACGGTGAGCACCTGGCGAGAGGCTGTGGCGCCGATTATGTAACGTGTGGCTGGACTCACCGACAGCTGCGCCCCTGACAATCACCTCGTCGATCCAAGCAACTTGCTCTTCCATCACTGATTTGACCACCTTCTAGATGAACTTTACATCATGCTGCTATTATAATACATCACAAGGAGCCCCGCTCTCTGCCGTGCTGGATTCTCTAAATTCGCAACGCAGGTCAAATGCCTGCAGCCACCGCTTTGTCAACATATAGTCTAGAAGGACTTCTACCGTCCTGGAAATATTACACTGGAATCGAGACTTCTTTTCAGACCGAGGAATGAACACAGTTGCAAAATCATATTGCCAGATCTTCTACTCTAACCAGCCCGCATCCCATACCTGCGCTGGCCCATCCAGCGCATCTCTTGCTCAGATTCCAAGACAATGCCGTGATGTGCGTAGGCTCGTCGTAGATCGTGATGATCATTGTTCCGTTGATCAGTTTTCTGTCGCCCAACAAGTTTCGAAGCAGACTAACGCTCTCAGCTTTGAATCCATCATGGAATCTGCTGATACCCGAGCTGTCGTCACTCTTCCCTGACACCCATTCGTGTGCAAACCATGTCTGTTGCCAATGCTTCTCTTTACCGTATAGAAGTCTTCTCAAGGGATTGGCAGCAACGGCCGTGCCGCTCGCGCAGCCCAGCAAGGCAGATGGGTGCCAAATGCTACATTGTGCCAGCGCAGTCACGGTACTAGGCAATCTTGCTACCGCCGTAGTTGAAAAGAAGCGTCGGACAGCCAGCAGCCGTGCGAAATCATTCTCGTCACTCGAGAAGAACGCTTGAAGGAACGGAGAGTATGAGAGATGCGCAGAGCCCATCCGCATTCGAGTGGTTTCCACCGTATCCTTTTGGTGGTCCAGAAGGGACGATAATCGCGTCTCTCCGTCCATAGATGTGGTTGCTACAAGATGTGCATGTGTCGGGTAGGCGGAGTCGACGCTCAGAATATAAGTCATGTGATGCCGCTGGTAGATGTAAGGCAACGCTTCCGTCTCTGGTTTTTCATCCTGAGAGGGCAAGATGCTCCATACTGCGATGAAACCATTTGCGCAGCCGACCGCAATATCCGTAGGAGACAACCAGGTCATGCACGTACAGATCGTTGAAGGGGGCTTCGACTCAAAGACGGGCGAATACATTCTATCTGCTTTGTGTTAGTCCGTGACATATGCGTGTGCTGCCCTTTCGTACTCACAGAATTCGGTTGAATCTGGATTTCGACTCAGTTTGATATCAAGTACTCTTACCCTACCATCCGTCCATATGCCAGCTAGAAGCCCAAGATTCTTTGAGACATCTTCGTCGTCTTCCTCCCTGCTCTGGCGTGGCATCGGACACCAGTGTATGCGCCTTAGATCACCCCAGTCGGTACATATAACCATCCGCAACTTGGGTGGTACACTCATGTCAAGCTTCCTTGTAAACGAATCATCTTTCTTTGCTTTAAAGGCCCAGATCTGCAAGGCTGCAGGTGTGCCTTCTGATGGTGTGAACGCTGGGGCACCTTTTGGTTCCGTTGGTTTCGGATATGCGTCTTTCTGTTCCTGGGTTATGGGTACGACAACAGCCAGATACTGCGTGAGACCAGATTGGTTCGGAGCCCATGCGAGACATTGGATTCTGTTTCCCAGATTAAGAATCCAGCCTTCTCTGACCTTCTTGTTCTCAGCGGATTTGTCACTACCTGCCGATGTGCGTGAAGACGGTGGAGTCTCAGAATCTTCAGAAGCTGCAGCGCCTTTCTTATTCCGATCTTTTATCTCACCCCATGCATCGCCGAAGTTAATCGTATCATACTGCCCCAGCTCATATGTCTTTCTGGCATTGGCAGGGCCAACCATAACAGTGTGTTTCCGCTGACCAGCACGTGGTAAATATTTGCTGCGCGCATCATCCTCGTTGATTTTCTCAATGCGCTGTCTCTTCCGGAATCGTCCGCCAATATCTTCCTCGTAATACCAATCCCACCCAGCTGTTGCCTCTTTCTCTGCATCATCTGGATGGATCCCGAATGTTGCCCCGCAGCCGTAAGTGGACATTGTCTGGGCCTCATTCAAAGATGCTCGAGACGGGAAACCCGAGTCAACACCTCGAAACCATCGATCTCTGGCATACGCCATTGCCAGACGGTCACGGTCATCTGTTCCGAAAACCAGCTTGATATGAGTAGTCTTGCCGACGTGCTCGATAGGGTTCCAGATACCGCGAGAGTGCGTATCTTCTGGGCGAACATCGACTGTCTTTCTCGGTCGAATCCTCCTGACTGAAACCACCTTTCGAGCAGGCCTCTGGTCGATATCAACCATTTCTTCATCTTCGTCAGAGCCTTCAGTTCCAGGAGGTGATGTCCCAACATCAGGCTCTGAGCCGTCGTCTTCCTCATCCTCGTAGTTTTCGCCCTCATCTCCCGTTTCCGCAAAGTCTTCATCTGACGAGTCATCACGGGCTGTTCTCCTTGGTCCTCCAGTCACTGACCCCTCGTTTTGGTCCTCAGAGCCTGACTCTCCGCTGATACCGGCCAGTTCGAATGGGTCATCTGTATATTTGGTTCTGGAACCAGACAGGCGCCCTGATCTGCGCGCGCGAGCCATTTTAAAAAAGAGTCAAATAAGCCTCGCGAATATATGGTGCAAGACAGTTACTCCGACATATATCATTGGAATGAAAGAAAAGAAGTGCTTAGATCCCCGAAAAGTAAGATCATCGCATACCGCAGGGATGAACACGGGCCACTGCAAAGAGAAGTGTGTCGCTTCAACCTCGCGTCAGATCTCCTAACACATATTTGTGCATTGAGTCCGTCAACACAATGTCCGTTTCACGTGCATTCAGCTGTTCTAAGAATACAGTGCGCATCTCAATGTGGTTGGTGGAGCAAATCAAAGACGCTCTGAGCTTGGCCGCGGTCGAATAAATTACGCGCCTTGTTCGATCGGTTACGGATTCAGGTAAGAATGACCCTCCGCATACAACCCTCAGATCAAGCAGCGATTGAGCTTCAGTGGCTAGCTTGTTTTGTCTTTTGAATAATGTCTGTTTATATTCCGTATGATTAGAAACTTTGCGGAAAGTCAGAACCGGATCTCCCTACTCTCGAAATAGTAGTGAGACTGAATAATCGACACTAGCTTGAGAATTACCAGCCGTACTGTCGTTACAATCATGCTATCTAATCTCAGCCCGCCTTGGAGTGGGGCACGAAGGAGGGACACTCAGCATCATCATCACTAACGGTTCACTTCATTATTTATTTCGTTTCATTGCTCATTACTCCAGCAGTTTCGTATCCTTAGTTTATCTTATCAGTACAGCTTAAATCCGACAAAAACCGGCCACCTCTCAAACCTGTGACGTACTTGACAATGCCCGCCCATTCCCCAGCACAGCCTGGTGTCCTCCACCAATATGTATGAAATGCCACCTGAGTTATGCTATATCTGCATTGACCTGGGCTGATAGAGAGATTACTTCCCCTAAATCCAGTCACCGAGGCTTGTCGCCTTCGAGCATACATCCAAGCCCAAGAGCAAGCCACACAGTCTGCTCTTCATTGGCGGCTTAACGGACGGTCTGGGAACCGTTCGCTATGTACAGGATCTCGTTGCGGCTCTAGAGCCGACAGAATGGTCCGTTTTCAACCTCCTGCTATCTTCATCTTACACGGGATGGGGGTTGAGCAGTCTGGACAAAGACGTCGAGGAGATCGCCCAGTGCATCAATTACGTACGGGAATATAAGTCCTCGCACCCTGCGGGCTCAGACGGGACGAGAAAGATCGTCATCATGGGCCATTCCACTGGTAGCCAGGATATGCTGCACTATCTATATGCACCCAACCCAACTCGGGCCAACCCCGACTTTGACGACGGTCTGCAACACATCGTCAGACCCGAGGTCGACGGTGCCATCCTCCAGGCCCCTGTTTCGGACCGCGAGGCTATTCTCCATACCCTGAAAACGGGAACAGACAAAGATGTGCCCAACGTATTGGTGGGCTGTTATGATCAGCTTGTCAATATGGCAAAACTGATGCCGTACACCGCGAGCAAGGTTGAGACCATCTTGCCACTTTCCATGACTGCTCGACTTGGCTGGCCGGCAGACACGCCCATCAGCAGCTCGAGATTCCTAAGCCTTGTCAGCCCTGATAGCCCTGAAAACCCCAGTGAGGATGATCTGTTCAGCTCCGATCTCACTGATAAACGTCTACAAGAGACGTTTGGGCTCGTCACGAAACAAGGACTGCTCAAGACCAAGTTGCTTGTGTTGTATTCAGGCAATGACCAATATGCACCTCCAACGGTCGACAAAGAGAAGCTGCTGCAAAGATGGAAGAACGCGGCTAATGGCGGAGGAAAGGAGATCTGGGATGAGCATAGCGGAGTTGTTCCGGGTGCCAGTCATGCTCTGAGCGGCGACGATGAGGACGAACCTAGACGTGATTTGAGCGCTAGGGTTACCGGTTACCTGAAATCAATTTGAGCTGCATTTCTTGTCGCATGACTTCTTACAGCCGCAGCAATTCCTAAGATGCCTAAAGCGGCGATAGGTCTTCGACAATGAACAAAACACTGTGGACCTTATTCATTCCCATCAAATCAATTAAGCATAATATACAAAAAAGCTGGTGACTAATTCCTTCAGAACGGCATCCTTACTACCGTCCAATATTAGGAAGGAAGTGGTGAACTCCATCAGGGTATAGCATACACAACGACCGACCAAAGTAATTCCAGGTGTAAACGAGAATAAATGCGTACTTTCAGGGCATTCAGACCTTCAGCCACAGGTTAAACACACCCTTCAGGTATTCTGCAATCTCGTCTCCTCCCAACTTGCTCTCTCCGTAGAGTCGGTCGACAAAGGTAATCGGGCACTCTTCCACCTTGTAACCCATGGCCTTGGCGCGAACCATCATCTCCATCTGGAAGGAGTATCCCTTACTCTCAGTGCTGGTGATCACCTTCTCCAACACCTGCTTCTTGTACAGCCGGAAACTGCCCGTGAGATCGCTGACGCCGGGCATCAACATGACATCCGCGATCAAGTTCGCCGTACGCGAGGTGAATTTACGGAACAGGTCCCAACCGTACACGCCTCCCCGCAGAGGTCCTCGCTTGGCATATCGCGTTCCGGTGACGATATCGGCGTTGGTTTCCTTCTGGATCTTGATCATGTCCGGGATAAACTTAGGGTGGTGACTGAAATCGGCATCCATGATGATGACGAAGTTGCCGGAAGCGAACTGCAGACCGTGTACATAGGCAGTTCCGAGACCGAGCTTGCCCGCGCGAGGCTTCAGAACAATGTGCTCCTCGCCGTAGAGCTTCTGGAGTTGTTTGGCGATCTCAAGAGTTCCATCGGGGGAGCCATCGTCGACTATAATGATCTCCCAGTCGAGGTTGCTATAACCCACGACAGTCATTAGATGAATAGTACTTATTGAAAACAAGGATAAATGAAATGGAGTACTCACTTCTCGTTAAATGTTCTCTGGATCAGCCAGGTAATGATAGGGAGGTTCCTGCGCTCATTGTAGGTGGGAAGGATCACAGAGTACTTGTTCTTGGTGTCTGCCATTTTGTCTTATATTCCTATATTTCGAAATTAAATGAAAGACTCCTTTTGCACTGGGGAAATGAAAGAATGGATGGCAAACGGAGTTGAACCGGAGCTTGTTGCTGTCTCTTAGAATGTAATTTACGGAGGCCAGCTCAACCAATCCAGGAGACATACTCACCGCCTTTGGCAGAATGAAGCTTCCCCGTCATGTCTCCGCCTATCAATTATCGCGGAGAGACAATCCATCTATGATCCATCACGTTGTGACTGTCATAGATTTCCACCACAAGTTGAAAAGAGGTCGGGATTTGTGACGTTCTTGTGTTGAACTGGGATACCAAAGTGCATGTATAGGTGAATTTCACTCAATATGGAGCCAAAGACCTCCAGGCATCGTCGCAACATCTCCAGCAGATGTGAGCTTCCAAACCCCCCGCGACAGCTATGGCAACAAGCATGCCTCCGCTCTATACAAGGCTGTTGCGCTGCTTCTTCTATGTGTCTGGGGATATTGACTTGTTTTCAGCTTCTCGTCCTCGCAGCTCAACCAAAGGCCCCCTGGAGGCCACGGACGAGTAAGCTTGTACTCCTTGCGCTTGCTTTTCTGACAGCGGTGATTGATACTGACAATTGAATTGCTAGCCCTCTTAGCGGAGCAGAAAGTCCTAACTCCCCTCTCCGATCTCGTATTCAATCCCCGACGAGCCCTGAGCCTTCCCGAAGCCCCCTGGGCCCATTAGATAACTATGATTCGATCCAAACACAACTTGACCATATCCTGAAGGAAGATGCCAGCGCACTGAAGAAGGACCTGTCCTTTTTGCTGCGCCCAGACATTTACCATCCTCTCTCACAGCTGGAGATCCCCGTTGCATTTCGTGCAGCTTTTACCACACCTGCCCCGGGCGAAGACTTGCCCGCTTTGCTCAAGACCCTTGACAAGCTATTGACGGAGGGCCATTTTCTACTTGCTGCACATCTATGTGGCACTTTGTTGACATCACATTTTGTTTCGCCAACAGATAGCAACACCATATTCACGCTATTCTACATACGCTTGGCATGTTTGGAACTAACGGGCAACGGTATTCTCGCGGCTCAGGAGTCTAAGGCATTGGAAGATCTTAATTCTTCTTTCTATTACGTCAGCCCAGATCTTGAGATCACTGGCGAGGGACGCGATCAGACACAGAAGCCTCGTCCAAGACATATCGCGCCATGGCCGCTGCGGGTGCTCGCAGTCAGACTGCAGAGCATTGGGTTTGGAGACGCTCGCCGGAGCATTGCTGGCCTTTACGAGATCGGCCTGGAGGCACGACAGGAGATTATGCGCCCAGATATAGACAAAGCTGAAAAACAGGTCTGGAAAGATCGATTGGCTGATTTAGGTCTGAGGAGCGTCAATGCGCTCATTGAAATGGGCGACTTGGATGCCGCTCGACGTTCACTGGAGAGTCTAAAAGGGCCCGGCTCAGAGAGTGATACCGAGAAGCTGAGAAAAGCTTTCTTAAACATACGAATTGGTGATGTCGAGACAGCTAGGGACATTCTGAATGAATCAACCCACCTTGGGGAAGGGATTCTGAAGCCTCTATTAGACATGGCTGAGGGCCGTTACGACGATGCTGTGGCTGGGTGGAAGTCTTTGCTCGAAAAGGGTACTAGCAAAGACCAGGAAGCCATGTTCACGAACAACCTAGCAGTTTGCCTGCTCTATATTGGGAAGCTGAACGAAGTTTGTTCCCCTGTTCAACGGTCTTTGAAGACGAGGATTCCAGGCTAACCGTTTACTAGTCCCGCAACCTTCTCGAGTCCCTAATAGCTGGCAACAATTCTTTCCAAAGCCTGACCTTCAACTTGGCCACAATCTACGAGCTCTGCTCTGACAAGTCGCGAAATCTCAAGCTGCATCTAGCAGATGAAGTGGCGAAACAGCCTCACACGGGAGATACTAACATCGACCGGCCAAATGCAGACTTCAAGCTCTGAGATAATCAGACTTTTGGGAACGTGATGGATCTCGCACGATGCGTTAAGAAACTGACTTCCGATAATGATGTATGATTAATGATCCGCAAAAACTCCATGCCATGGCCCTCAAATCCAATACTGCCAGGTGCTTCTAGCACTGTTTCCCATGTACTGTCTAGTATATTGATAGCAGGTCTCCCTTACGCCTTTCAGATGCATCCGCATCGCATAACGCCATATCCCCCAGAATGAACGCCTCAGACCTCCTTGATCGGCTCCAGCCTCTTCGACTTGGGCCGCTTTATGATGACTTTATTCCCCTCCTTCTCCCAGCCTAGCTTTTCCTTCTCGACGAGCTTCTCCCATGTCCAGCCCTCTCCGTCACCAGTGCACCCTACTACGATCCAATTGAGGTCGACATTTAAGTATGCACTCCCGACAGCTTTCAGCGCGTGTCTTCGGACTCTATCGACTGCCCAGTTGGTCACTCTGCGCGTGTACCCATCAAGGCCCTTCCTTGCTCTCCAGAACGCCACCCAGTCGTCATGCATCAATGCGGACAGCACACGATCGACCAGGTCCGATCGGAAGCCATAGCGAGCTCTGGCGCGAGAGCGCAGTTCATATGCAGCCCCCATGTCCGCCTGTCGACAAGCATAATCGAGGACAAGGTACGAGGTAAATTCCGACAACTCAGAAGGTGAGATAGGATGGGCCTCTGTATGGAGCTTGTCAAGGAGGTAACGGAGTGATGGGAAGTATGACGGAGGATGCTGAGCCATGATCGAGAGCCGGATCGAGAAGAGATGAACGCGCTGGGAGAAGGGAATGGGGATTGTAGACGCAGTCGCGAGAATAGCCTCGCGGAGTTTACGCAAGGAGAGAAGGATCTTGGAGAGCTCGATCGAAGGCGGAGGGCTCGACTTCGCAGCATTTCCTTTCATGGGAGCGCTGGAGCGTGCGAGTGGAAGGGATGCGGGAGGATTCTTGGTGGCATCGTCAGAGGCGCTGGTGGGAAGCGAATCGAATGCGGCATCCAAGTCCTTGTTATGACGATCGCAGAATTCCATATATCTATCGACAATCTTCTGGAAGTAGTCTACTTGCGCCCGATGGTCGAGGAGCCTGGAGAGAGCACGAGAGCAAGGGTCAGAGCACCGAAGGCGGGGGATGGGGGACTGTTGTATAGCTTCACGTACTGCTTGTCACCCTTGGAGACAAAGCCCACGCTCTCCAGAGGATCCACAGAAACCGGCTTTAACCGGCTGGCAGCAGCCTTTCCAGGCGGGACATAGTTCGCCATGATCGAGCATCAGATGGTCGTCTGGACGAGAGTTCCTCGGCCGTTCCTGAGCGTTCCCAACATCTCCCGCCAGTTTGCCGTGTTTGCAGCGGAGCTTTCAACGCTCCCCGCGATGTTGGGATCTCCTTCAACGCTTTTCCTTTTTGCCCCTTCATTGCATGTATTGATATGTTATAGATTTCTTTCTTTTCTATTTTTGTGCTTCATATTCTGCTGCTTGTATTGGATATGCCTCCCCGTCAACGCCGGCCTGCTGACTCGCAGGTCGAGCAGAGCAATGGCAAATCCGCCGACCTGCTCTCGACCGCTTCAACCGTCGCAGAGAAACCACCCAAGGTGATTCGGAAACTGCTTCACTGGGACGACCTCCCGCCCTGGCAGCGCGACAATCATCATATCCATACAGGTTATCGACCGGCCTCGTTCTCCTTTCTAGCCTCTTTCCAATCGCTGGCCTATCTTCACAATGAGACCGTCAATATCTACAGTCATCTGCTGCCGTCGCTGCTCGCGATTCCCTCCGCCTTCTGGCTCTACCGTACCCTCGCTCCACGCTACGAGACTGCCACGCAGGCTGATATAATCGCATTTTCATGCTTCTTTGCTGGAGCCGCCTTCTGTCTCGGGATGTCGGCAACCTACCATACCATCTCTAACCACTCTCCGTTCATCGCGCGCGTGGGAAACGCCTTTGACTATGTCGGGATCGTCGGGCTTATCGTGGGCAGTTTCATTCCCAGCGTCTACTACGGCTTCTACTGCCACACAGCGCTGCAGAATCTGTACTGGAGCATGATCATCTTGATCGGGCTTGGCTGCGCCTGCGTATCGGTCATGCCCCGGTTCCGTACGCCAGAATTGCGGCCCTTCCGCGCAAGCATGTTCGTCGGGATGGGGCTATCGGCTATCTTCCCAGTGATGCATGGATTGAAGATGTTCGGGCCAGAGCAGATGGCTCGGCAGATGGGGCTCTTCTGGATGCTGCTACAGGGGTTCCTGTATATTTTGGGAGCGACAATCTATGCCGCGCGAGTCCCTGAACGTCTAAAACCGGGCCGGTTCGATATTCTGGGCAGCTCTCACCAGATCTTCCATGTGCTTGTGGTTCTGGCTGCAGTGTCTCATCTGACGGGGCTCTTGAAGGCTTTTGATTATCGACACAGTGGGTTGGCGGAGAGTTGTTCGTAGACCGATCAACAGCAACCGCGGTAGTAACGATGTCGAGTCTAGGACTTGGAGGCAATGTAAATACAAGATCGTACATACAATAATAGAATCTCTGCACATTTGTCCCACAGCTTCATACGACGTTTCGTTGTATATCATGGCTGGATACAATAAATATGAGTCCATTTCATTGTTCAGCCCATTAGATATTCTCATTGGCCGTTCATTGAGCCTCGGTACAATTCGAAATCCGGGGTAAATTCGATAACCAAACCTGATAAGCTCGGACCGGCCCCTCTCCGGCAAATTGTTTGGCCCTTGGGTTCGACTGTCTTTACTCCGATATAATATTGTCCAGTTATCCAACCCCTCAATCAGATATTGTTCCGTACATACATCTGGATCAGTACATTATTTCAAACTATTATCCTCTAACTCGAAAGTAACTCAAGGAAAATGGCTCCGCAAGACCGCCTTTCCCAGATCAACAAGCATCTCAACTACCCCCAGGGCCTGCTGGCGGGCCAGGTAGCCATCATCACTGGTGCAGGACAGGGAATTGGTGCGGAGGCTGCCCGGTTATTTGCCAATGAGGGTGCCAAGGTCGTTGTGGCAGATATCGACGCTGGTGAGTGTCTTTCTTCGTTGTTTAGTGGGACGAACTGCAGTAGAGTCGATGTATTCGTGATTCTTTTTGGCTATATTTGATTTCTTCTGAGCAATGCGTCGCGAATTTCACTCTACATGATATTATATGCAAGCGTTGGGTGAAATTGAACGAAACATCATTTATTCACCTTTCTTTTCTCGTTTTCAGACAAGGCCAACTCGGTAGCGAACGCCATCAACAGCGCCGAAGCAGGCCGCGCCATCGCTGTCGCGGGCGATGTGACGGATTCCAAATACATCGAGACTCTGGTAGCCAAAGCGGCCGAGTTTGGTAATGGCAAGATCCATATCATCGTCAACAATGCGGGATTCACATGGGATGGTGTTATTCACAAGGTGGGTTTCTCACGATTCTCAAGCTATAGCCTCTCCATCTCGAAGGAGACTTTTGCTTACGAAAGGAATACTTTAGATGACCGACAAGCAATGGGATACCATGCTGGCTGTTCACAACACGGCGCCGTTCAAACTCGTGCGAGCTGCAGCGCCATACTTCCGCGTCAAGGATAAGGAGCCACGGGTGATTATCAACATCAGCAGCACGAGCGGTATTCATGGAAACGCGTACGTCATGCTTATCCTTCTCTGTCTCGTTTAGTACATCAATACTCACTGATATGTATTTGAATTTAGAGGCCAAGCCAACTACTCCCTCGCCAAAGCCGGTGTTGTTGGACTTACCAAAACCATTGCCAAAGAATGGGGTCCAGCATTCGGCGTGCGCGCCAACACGATTGCCTTTGGCCACGTTACGACCCGATTGACCGCCGCGAAAGAGTCGGGTGCCTTCATCACCGCACCGGACGGCACGAAAGTCGCGCTGGGCATTCCTGGAAAGCAACTGGCAGCGCGCAAGGGCGGTGCTGGAGACGCGGCAAAGGCCCCCGCTCAAGAATATCCCGATATTCCGCTGGGTAGGCCAGCGAGCCCGGAGGAAGCGGCGCGGTCGATTGTGGGCGCGGCCAGTCCGTGGTTCTCTTATGTAAATGGACAGACTATCATGGTTACCGGGGGAAGGAATATGTGAGCTTGTATGTATAGCATATGCCTAACATAAACCATGAGATGGCTATTAGTTATTTGATAGTTTCGAGGAGAAATTATGGACCCTCATACCAATTATATGTATAGCCTACTGTGGTTATAATGTATGAAATTTGTATGAACCACTTTTGGTACCTGTCAGATGCAGAACCTATCGAGCGAGGAGTTCTCCTTTTTGGCTGAGAGCACCTTATCAAGCTACAATCGCACTTGAAGGATCAAATAACGGAGGCTGGCAGCATCACAATATCAATTTACAATAATATTTCAATGATCAGCTACAAAAGTAAAAATCCGTCATGAGCCTCAGCTCCCATTCCCTCACCCCGTTCCAAATTAGTCATTTCAAAGGACAAAACATCATCACGGTGCGGACCATGGGTAGAAGCAAGTCATCCAGAAAGGCCCCTGTTCTCCCTATGAAAGACATCAGTGAAGCGCCATGGCTGATCCTGGAACGCTACCACTAGCATATCGCCTGTCAGGCAACAACCGGAGTGTGTCTTCATGAAGCTTAATCACAGAGTTCCATTACGACATTATCGATACAGGCGCTGCAATCTTTCGTCCTTGTAAGATAGCTTAATTTTAGACGGGACAGTAGCATGGGAATCGAAAGACTCATATTCATCTTCAATCTTGCCAGCTGATGACCCTTATCATTATTGCAAAAGTGACATTCTAATAACGATGGCGGCCTCCTGAATACCTCACATAAAATCTACATCTAGTTAACTAACCAAGAGAAACATGCCTCAATACTCCGCATCATCCGAACTAGCCCTCATCGACGCATACCCACCAGCAGAGTTCAGAGGCACGAAAGCCTTGAAAGAAGCCATTACTGCAAAGAAAAGGCACCTAGAAGAAGGGAGTCAGTACCAATATCTCTCCTTCCGGCCTGTCACACTGGACGATTTTGCACGAATCAAAGGACGACATCGCGTCGAGATTGCCGGACGCGGCACCGCCTTCTTCTACCTCGGGGACATCGAGACCCTGGTCCTAAAACTCCCTACTCGCGTACATGAGAAAGCTCATGCGACGCTGGGCCAGCGGATACAAGCCCAGGTGTTTCAGATGGGAAGCATTGGCTTTGACGAGTTCATGGCCATCAACGCCACAGCGATAAAGGGTAGGGACGATTCCGAGAAGGAGGCTGACTCCGCATGGCAGAACGAGAGACTTCGAACACGCAAGGAGGATTGGCCGAATGTGGTTATCGAAGCAGGACTGGGGGAGTCTCTCCCTCGGCTTCAGAAAGAGGCGAAATGGTGGATTGAGCACTCCGCTGGGGACGTGCTTGTTGTTCTTCTGGTTTGGGTCCAGCAGATGTCTAGGACAGTGAAGATAGAGAAGTGGATTCCGAACGCTGTTCGGTCTTTAAGACGCAGTTCTCGTCTTAACTTACCACCGGTGTCGCCTATGAAGGCGGCTGATATTGTGATCGATCAGTCGTCTGCGGCTGGGTCGGTTTGTCATGGTGCTCCGTTGAGGTTGGAGTTTGATAGAATTTTTGGAAGACCAGCCCAAAATGCCCTGGAACATGATGTTGTCTTCACACAGGATGATCTGGAGGATTGGGCTAGGCTTTTGTGGATAGCGTGCTGATGGAGTCAGCGCAAGGGTCTCCTGCAGATGTCTGAATGAGTAACGTAACATTCCTGCTGAGCTGCAGGGAATTTGTGGTAGGCTGGTATATACATGTGTATATACGTATATATAGCTATGTAAATACACATCCCAGAGTTCCCTGCTCCTACGTAGATATATGCATGTATGTACATGGATTAGATTACTTATCAGTTATCATACATGACCTGTATTTATGTAAATATGCAGTTTTATGTAAGGTGCGTCCGTACAAACTAACTAGTTAAATTGCCATTCAGCCCGACTAGTGTACATCTGAGGATTGATCTGTACCTTCTCACTTCTCCGTACATGGACGCATAGAGAACTATAAGAGAAATATACTATTGCTACACGTGACAAGTCACATGCGTCCACGGACATGACGTGTCAGTGTTCGCGACGAATGCTCAAGGACACGCACCCTACACAAGGAATCCGATGGGACTGCTACATCAAGTCATGCAAAAAGATTGACCGGTTCCCTCCTGGGGATAGGTTGGTTCATTCAGCAGGTGCACCAGTATGCATACCTGGACTTTGATTATGTACACGTGGATTGTCACCAGAGGTCTGGCCAGACACAGAGCTGCAATTCTATGTGGATGTTGAAAATGTGAGAAGTTCCTGGGTCGACTGGCTGGCGTCGACCCCCTGTATGTGTCCCAACAAAAAGAGCTTCAAGCTCGACTGGTACATGAAAGTGATAGGAAAAGGAAAGCAAGAATGATTAAAGGTTGTCCAAAAAAATGAGGTTTTTTTCAGAATCGTGGGTATATGGTATATAAGAAAAATAACGGAGGCTGCTCAGATCATACATCGTCTTTCCCGCTGACAACCAGAAACTCCATGCCAAATGCTGCAACACTGACCCTCGTTCCTGTGGGTATTTGGAAAACTTTGCACATCGTAGAATCCCGCAGTGTTGTGATAACCGAACGCCAAACTTGCATCTCCTGCAAATTCTTTTGGGGAAAAAACAAAACAGAAATGCCACAAACAAGAAAACGGGCCACCCAGGTCAAGATAATAATAACACAGAGATCAATATGTAGCCTTGAAAGCAAACGCGCTCCCAACTGGGAACGTGACAAAGTGAAGTGAAGTGGTAAGTCTAAATATATATCCGGCGGTCCATGGATTGGAAGGGTTTCCGTGGGCAACCAAGTTGCCCATCATTAACGGATGGACCGGAGCCAAATGTGATATGTCCAGGTCGAAGAGAAGAGAGACCAGGGTAGGTTGGGTGACCGTCCAAAGAAAAATGAAAACCAATGCCTTTTCGGACGAGAAGACACTTCTTGAGTGGCGGTAAATGTTGAAAGCGCGTGAGGGACTCGACTTTTTTTTTTGGTGACGCCCAATGATTAAATATAGTATTGTGATGTTGTTGAGGTTCGAGTGAAGAGAAAACCGTATACTTCGTGACTGCGTAACGTTGATATGTCCAAAAGCCATTTCGGAGAGGTGATGCTTTGTTGTTTTAATAAGCCTCGACGACCGGTCCAGCAGGTCGGTTCGGGGCAAGGGACTTCTCGGCGATGTCAGTCAACTGGCCGATGGAACCCCAGTACTGCGGGGGAGCGATGTATCTGTAGCCGTTGGGCTGGGTCTCCGACTCATCGTCCGACGAAGACGACACTGATGAGATGGTGTCGTCGTCCGTTAGAGAAGTGTCCGAGACGGCAGAATCGGAGTACTCCACGTCGTACGCCTGGGCTGGCGGCGTCAGCGGCAGCTGGGCGTAGCTCATGAAGCCCACGGCGGGCTCCTCCGTGTAGGCGATCTTCGGTCCAGCCGGCACACAAGGGTTGTAGGAAGTGGTGGTGAAGGCAGGGCATTCCATGATCAACGTCCGCAGCTCCGGGATGGTAATCCGCTTGACGGGGTCGCACTCAAAGATGCGTCTCAGGATGTAGTTCAACTCCGGGGTCAGGGGCAGAATGGTCCGGAGGAACTCCGGGTCCTTGAGGAAAGCCCGGAAGGTCGAGTCCTCGGCGGAGGCTCGCTTCCACGGATTGCGTCCACAGGTCAAGTTCACCAGGATGACACCAAGGCTCCAGACATCATTGGGGGCCGAGGCATAGCAAGACATGGGTCTTGGGTTGGTTTGCTGACATTCTACACGTTTCAGGTTAGTTTTGTGTTTCAAACGATGCGAAGAAAAATTCGAGCGAGGTGCTGGAACATACCTGGGGACATGTAGAAAGTGGAGCCGCAGCCAAAGTCCGACGTGTAGTAGTCCGTGGTGGCCAGGCCAAAATCGGCCAGTTTCACCGTCATTCCGTGGTCGGTGACCAGAATGTTTTCCGGCTTCAGGTCGCGGTGATAGATTCCGATGGAATGGCAAAACTGCACGGCATCCAAGATCTGGAGGAAGGCCCGCTTGGCCAAGGGGTCATTCCCGACAAAGTGGCCGCGCTCCGTGATATTGGAAAACAGGTCGCCTTCGGGGCAGAATTCAATCACGACGAAAGTACAATCCACGGAATCCATGATGCGGACGAGGGAGACCACATTGGGGTGTTGGCTGGCCAGATGGTGCAGCTTGATCTCGCGCTGCTGGAACTTGCGCTGCCTGGGGTCGAGTCCGGTCTTGTTGAGGGCCTTGACAGCATAAGGGATGTTGGTGTGGATGTCAATGGCGGTGTAGACCACGCCATAGGCTCCAACACCCAAGATGCTGGTGAGCTCTAGCCGGTTGGCCAAGAGCAGTCCTAATCGGTCCTCGGGAGCATAGCAGCGCGCGATGGGGGACGGCGGCGGAGTTGGGAGTGTATTAGGGTACATGCTAGCGTCTGAGAAGAAAAGATCAAGGGGAAAAGCTGTCACCCAAGCGAAACCAGACGATCCAATCCGGGGACGGGGAAGAGGCCTTGATCTTTGCTTTTATATCCTGTAGACGGAACTCCGGGAAACGGTCCGTGGCAAGTCGGAAGAATAGTCCTGGCAGTAGAGCAATCCAAATAGTATAGTATATAGCGGTGATGGCAGTGGTAAGTGCGTAGTAGTAATGGTAATAGTAGGTTCCTGTGGAATGGTTTTGTTCCTCTTTTTGGTTGTCGTCGTTGGTCCAATGGGTCAATAGGTATGATCGATATAGAACACCACACAGTCGACGGGATCTCTCCAAGAGCAAAAGGCAATTATTTATTATCAAGAAACTCCTGATCCTCACTGGCGTAACACGGATAGGGGAGGCGAACAGACGAGGTGGCTTCGAGAGGGGGGCTGATTTACGAAGACACACACCCGCTGCTGGGAAAGGAAGAAGGGGGGTGAGGAGGATAAAAGAGGATCGAAGGAGGAGAGAAGAAGTAGGATGTCGCGTGGAAAGAGAAGAGCAAGACGATCGAGAGCGAGCGAGAGGTGAGTAGAAGTAAGACCAGCAGCCTCGATGCTTGCTTAGTAGGAGGGCCGTTTCGCCGCCGGGAAATCAGCAGGAGAGAGGAAGCACACAGTGCGAGCCAGTGCGTGGAACAGGGCGCGCAGGCTACAAATAGGAAAGGAGGGGAAGGGGGCGATCCACCGTGCGCCCTCAACCGTCGCAGAATGGAAGAAGAGGTAATGAAGACAATTAGTTTGGTTGGTGAGTCGACCAGCTAAACTGGATAAAGCGAAGTGTGCGAGAACGACGGGGGCGAAATTATCCAGACCATGATCCATCCATCTGGTGTATCTATCTTGTCTATCTTGACAGCGAAAACAAGCAGAGAGGCAGGGAAGTGCGTGGCAGTAAGCAACAGTCGGTCTGTTTGGCTGTGGTTTCTATTTTTTGCTGTGCTCTGCCGGGCTGGGGCGATCGGCGACGGCCCCATCCGGCCCTGGTGGGCGGTGGCCAGACCCGCGTGCGTCGAGCTGAAGTGCGTGGCGACTGCGACCGGTTTCACCCACACCGATCATTTTTTACAATTACTCCCACATCATCATCATCATCATCATCAACATCATCATCATCAACATCATAATACACCAATACCATAGATACACCATAACATCACAACCAGACCAACGATGATACTAATGGTAATATTGTTCAATAATAATGATAATAATGCGTCAGTCAAGGCCACCAACCGCTGTTGGGATGTGACCAGTGCCAGCGCCACGCCATCCTCGCCGGCCGCCTGACCTGCAGAAATCGCCGTGCGTGCCAGAGTTGGTCCATGACTCGATGACTGCTAAGATGCTAGATGCTATGCTAACCAGCTCTCCTCCCAGGCACCAGAGTCTCCAGTCTCCACGGGCAAATTAAAAATAATCGCCCATGCTATCCATCCGTCTTCGTGTTCAGTTCCAGACCCCGTCTCCACGGCACGGCTGGGACTTGGACCAGATCAGTCATGGACTAACGCAAAGCCACCCCACGCGCAGATTCTGGTGGATTTCATACATGGGAAACTCTATCGCCCATAGACTATCAGACTCGCACTCGATGATGCTGACTACTTCAGCGTTCGCGATCTAGACACCCGACTGCCTTTTCCGCATCGCGAACTCGTCTTCCTCGCGCTTCGCTGACCTTCCCGTAGCCCGGATCTCCAAGTTGGGAAACGAATGAGAGCCTCAGGATGATCGGGCGAAATCGACCACTGAAGCAGAAAACAAGAAGAACAACAAGAAGCGCATTCTCGTGTTCAGGGCTGCTGCGAACGACCGTCCAGTCAGGGTTCCGGACCTCCCTAGTCGATGATGACAGCCCATCCCTCGTTGAAACAAATGGTCTTCTTTAGAGACCCTACCATAGACTAGACAACATCGAAGAAGAAAGAGAGCGCTTCATCAACGGTGGCGATGCAGGATCCTGGTTGTTCTATCGATCCTCCTTTCTTCGCTTTCACATCATCATCATCATCACTGTCACCCTCATCCTGGTCAACCCATCCCCTTCCGGAAGAACGTTTAAAATCGATGATATACTTCGTATTAGTCCGTGGGGTCCCTGGCCGTCTGATTCGTCGCATCCGACTCGCTGGCCGTGTGACGATCGGAACCAGCCCATCGACGTATGCGGCGAGGCGCAGAGAGACAGTGTACCCTCCTCTCAGTCTGGCCGGGTCTGCCTTGTCCTGGCGCCAGGACAGACGACGACAAGACCGCCAAAGTGAGGCGGTCCGCCACTCCACAGTGTTCGAGAAGAACGGAATGGCCGCATTGGCCCTTGAACCCTTGATGCCCAGTGCCGGTTGATTGGCCGGCCTCCCATCCTGCCACGTTACGCCCTATCTAAACGGCGCAGCGCCGCAGCCTCGAGGTTTCGCATCGTCCGGCAATAATCTGTATCAGTGCACGTCCGTGTTCCCCCAGCCTGGTCCTGGCGCTGGTCAAGTGTCAACAGCCATGGCGGCGCATCCAGTACCTGGCACAGAATGGCCGAAGTGCGCTGCCTCTCACATGAACACGTCGGTCCTGCGTCTCGAGGGAGTTCGCATTCGACAGGGTTCCACCAGGAGAACAGGATCTTGCAACCGACTTCCCAACTATGCCGTAGGGGATGTCCCGCTACAGGAATCATACTCTTGTCAAATCATCGTCTCCCAAGGACAGCCGTCTTCGATGATGTCCATTGTCTGGTAACTCTGGTGCGTGCACCGTGCACGGCCCATGGTGCCCCAGCCTTTCCGCGCGGATGGCTTGCTCTCTGTTCGAGAACAGATTGTCGTCCATCCAACAAAATAAGCGAGTGGACCGGTGGCTGCGGATGCCCGTCTTCTTACGCTTTCGATAGAACTGTCCTCCTGTCGATAAGCCCGTACGGCTTGGTTAACTGGGTCCTCTTCCCTTGTTTTTCCTGTTGCTTTTGCACTGACCCAGGAAAAGCGCTGGAGCTAGTTATTATCAACATGCCCGGCAAATAGTCAGATTCTGCATTCCGACTCTAGTTACATCTCCTACACACAGAACCCTCCTGAAATTCAGGGGACCGCTCAACTTTTCAGCTGACAGGCAGCAGATCGATCCTGGCCCCTGGCGCTCCCTTTCTCACACAAATAGTGCGCTGATAGTGGGTCACCCAAGTGGGCTGTCGTGAGGCGTTCGGAAAATAATTGCCCAGTGCGCACCCCCAGACGCGAGAGTACTGACTGGTTCGAGATACTTTACGTCGATACTGGAATAGCTAATCGCCCTCCGCAAAAAAAGGACCACACGCGAACGGCTATCGCTTGTCCTCTAGAGTAGTTCGTCTTCAGCCGCGTCTCGAAAGCGTGGCGAAAGGAATAATGCCCGTTATTGGGATATGACCTAACCGATCGGCTTGCAACAACATCACTCCTGGTATCCGACCATGACGTTGCTGCTCCGGCTCTGCTACCGACTCGTAGAGATGCCAGGCTAAAGACATCATCGTGCCACTGATCTGCTCGGTCGTACAAAAAGTACGAACGGGGAGCGATCTCCTGCGTTCCGTACGACGGTTTGCAGTCACCGATGACATCTGCGTCTAGAAAGGAAAGGAATGTATCGACATTGACTGTCTCTTTGTCTCTTGTAGCGTCTACCGCCCGGAACATCGATTCCACCGTGTTCCCTGCAGTAACTCGGCACTAGGCTTGTGCTTGACGACAGAGAAACAGCCTCTTCGATCACTGAGCCCAGCGGAGCGCGTCCTAACAACCTATGGTAGTGTGGTTATCAAGGGGCTCTCTCATTCCATCGAAGATCCTGAGATCCCTAGCGGGACTGTCTTACATCGCTACCGCCATGACAACAATGAGGAAGATACATCACAAACTCACTTGCACCAAGCCCTGTCGACCGAATTGACTTTGCGCATAGGTACTTCGGAGACGCCTCTGTTCCGCTCCCGATCTAATCAAAGCATTGACAGCAAAGTCTATCCTCTAGCATCAATAATATGGTATATCGTGTGGCCGGTGTTCATCAGCTATTGCATCTAGAAAAAGACGCACTCCTAGCCGTCAAAGGCTTATTCCCGGTTGGAACCAATGGTCAATGAAACTTTACCGGGATGTTTGTCAACATCAACCGTCCGTGTTGACCAGCCATTCGACTGGACCTGTATACTTCTTGATTGCCACATCTAGTGAATTTCCTATCTAATCAACTTACATCCCAAGCAATCGCAGGTGCATACGCATCCGATCACCTGATTACCGTCGTCCACTGACGGTCCTGACCTGTCTTTCTCTCTCCCTGCCACGCTGGTCGTCAGCATAATAATGAACGACGGCTGAGATCAAAACACAAAGTAGTGTCTATCTGATTTGTCCAAGGGAGCAACTAGTTGGGTATGCATCTTCCCCGCTACCTGACTATGCACTACTAGTGACTAGTCTCGATTTCCTCTTCGGTCCAAGGCACATATGTCCTCAACAGGGAATTCTGTCAATGAACTGAAATACGCACTAGTGAATCACCAACTGGACGAGTACAAAGACAAACGCCCAGGTGGCCGTTGAACCTAGCCAGAATCTCTCTAGAGTATCTTCCTCAGCCAGTACACGTGTCGGCGAACTGGCCGACAGACGGAGCCACGAACCTACACAGAGCACAGAGGCAGGATATGTGCACACGGCACACCGCCAGACTGGCGGTGGACTGTGAACAATCTGCACTGAACAACGAAACTCAACTCCAACCTCGGGTCCGATCGGCCGTACACGGCGTCAATTCAGTCTAGCGCGAGCGGCTACGTTCCTCTTCATCGGGCTCCTGCTGCATTGGTTTGTTCTCTTCTACTTTCGACTGCAGCTCTGCTATCTCCACTTGCCTGCTCGTAGCCATCACCGACTCTGGGTCGGGGACGAGTCGAGACGTTTTCTTTCACTCGATCTGTCAGTCTCCTCCCCGGTGCATATGGGAATACACGAACTCGGCGCTGCAGAACAGCTAGCAAGGCTTGGTCAGGGCGGACCAGCTGGGTACCTACGTACAGAGTACCTACCTGCCCGATACGTAGATACGTACCTGTCTTAGTACAAGTACCAAGTTACTACTAAAGTACTGTACCTCGAGATCCTCTTCTATCTAGAGTACTCCGTACAGACGTGTACATGTACGAACTCCACCGTAAGACCTCCATACATGAGGTATCATACTATACATGCCATGTACGGAGTACACAAGTACATCTAGATTCTAGATGAGTACCTGATATCAAGCGACCAATAACGTCACCCAATTCCTGAGCATGGAATTGGGCTGAGCTTGCATTCTTCTACCATACAGTGAGAAATACTACGAGTAAAACTAAAAGCCGATCACAATTCGTTCATCTTCAGTCGACGCAACGGACTAGCCGCAACTATACTCTGCAGAAGTAAACAGACAGACAGATTACAGAACTCAAGTCCTATTCTGCACGCAGACTGCATGATGCCAGCAGACGCGAATACAGCTTGGCTTATGGAGTACTCCGTACTGGAACTGGGTATATGCACACGCCCTATACATGCACATGCCATGCAGTCAGTACCAAAAGTAAACAAGCTCTAATGCATACTTACCTTTACCTCCTTTCACTCTCGTTCTCAATTCCTCTGTTCGTATCTCGAGTCGAAGAGGATGAAGGAGGAATTATTGGAGTATGACCCGAGTCTTTTGAGGATGTATGTGATGTGTGTGATGAAATTTTTCATTTGGATCGTATCGAGTAACTATTATTAACTAAGGTAATATACAGATCAATCGTTCTGGGTAGATGGATATACTTTAATTATAGCAGTAGTACTCTTATATCTTTACTTTATATGTTACGGGTATCAATGATTATCGTATGTACATTACAAAATCAAGGAAACCACTATTTCTCCATAACAAGCAGTTAACAAGCAGTTCCAATTAGATATTATAGTATAGACGTACGAGGATTATATATTAATCCTGGCTATTTTTTAATCGCCAAATGACTGAAGGAGTGGTATTGCCGTCCCCTACCGGTAGTTGCTGGAGAAATTCTTCAGATAATCCGCCAAGGTAGCAGTATCCAAAGGTCATCATAGAGTTAAATAGCGAGGTTCAACCTGCTTCTCCCCTCATCAAGAAAAAATCTCTACTGTGCTTGCAGAAATTGCACATGCTAGACGTGGTAGTTACCAGTCGCAGCCGCTATCGCTTCAATATTCAACGAGCGGACAGATAGCTTCACTGAATTAAATTGCTAGCTGTATCTTAGGTATGGTTTGATTGGTTGTAGTTGATATGGTTAGTATATGACCCTACCTGGTTCTGGCTGTCATGTTGCGGTGATGGCATATCAATTATACTTCAAGTGTTCAGACATTGTAGATATCCTGATAGATATGTTGAACAATACCCGGCGCTAGTTATGTGGAGTTCTCCTTTGTGTCTAATAAACTTAACACTGCCTTTAACTACAGCCAACCAGAATTCAGGGATATTTTCCCCCGTAGTTCTCTCCTCGGAACCTTAGACTGTGAGCTTAATGGTAGAAACTGGTAAACAGCAAACAAAAGAAGCATAGTAGTTATAAAGAAATTTTGAGAAAATTATTTTTTCACGCTAGGACTTGGCTATCGGCATAACATTAGTATTACCATGCTTTTGATAGTTTGGGTAGTTGTTTTGGCTGGTATCTAACCTACTCTATTGGAATCAAGGGAACAACAATATCACCGTAATTTTCTATATATACTTCCCTATATATTATGTGTAATTGATTATTATCAGCTGCAATTTATCAGCTGTTCTCATATAATAGTACCTCGCAGGTAGTTGTTGTCATTATCGCAATCTAGATCGCGGAAGACGTGATTTCCCCGATATGACCATCTGGCGGCGGCACCCGACAAGAACCCAGTACATATCAGAAGCGAAGACTTATCACCCCGCTATTATTCTAGATAAATTAGAATAGCGAGCTTCCTGGTTTAGGGGAATAGAAAAAATTCACGTTTCCTGTAAGACTACATCTAGGATGGCATTGAGGAATCTCTGGAGATCGGTATGTACTCAATAAACCATTCCGACTATATTGTTCAATGGTATAGCCCCCTTCGCTAAGTCGACTTTACTAATCTGACAATATCAGTTCCGATCCTTCATATGGGATACGGATTCCCATCTGAAATCGGCCGAAGAGCAGAAACTTGTCCGCAAACTTGACTTTGCGCTTTTGATGATTGGATGCGTCGGATTCTTTGTAAATCGCTCGTGAAACTATATTGGATCGTATTAAGAATCGATTCTAACTCCGACATACAGCTGAAATATCTCGATCAAAATAATTTAACCAATGCTTATGTCAGGTTTGTTTTTCGGATCGGACGTTCTCGGTTATATCTGATAATAACCATTTATAAAGCGGCATGCAAGAAGACTTGAAAATGTTCGGTAATCAGTATACATATGCGGTATGTACGACAAAATATTTTGCCGTTTACTTTCTTATATATAGCATTTAGACTACAGCATATACCGTCTCCTACGCTGTGATGCAGGTTCCCTCCACGCTCATCATTCAAAAAATCCGACCCAGCTACTGGTTGGCATTTATGGAGATTGGTTGGGGCGTTTTCACTTTTGCGCAGGCTGGCTTGTCAAATGTGCCACAACTATATGCCTTTAGATTCATGGTGGGGTTTTTTGAGAGTTCATGGTTTCCGTGCATGTTGTATGTCTTGGGATCATGGTAAGTTTTGGTTTTTCTAACGTATTTCGTCTTACTCAATATTAACAGCCATCTTAGGTATACAAAATCTGAGCTGGGTATGTTAGCAAAAGACTGCTCGAGCTGGTTAACTGACAAGATGCATATTCCAAAGCCAAAAGAACAGCTATATTTCACATGACGGCACCACTTGGTTCGGCATTTAGTGGGTATTTGGTAAGAATGATTTTCCTTTTCACGAGAATTTTGATATTTGCTGAAAAAAAGACCAGCAAGCTGCAGTGTACAAAAACCTTAATGGTCATCATGGTCTAGCAGGATGGAGGTGGTTATATATCATCTGTGGAGTACGTTTATTAACACTTTCACTAGCAGAGACAATTTCCTGATAATAAGTATAAATAGTGCATGACAGTTCCTGTTGGTATTGCGACTCTATTCTGCTATCCCGATGTCCCCCACAACACCCGCGCATGGTACCTCAACGAGGATGAGATTCGTCTTGGGATAGCTCGTGTTGAAAAGGCAGGAAAGGCGCCACCTGCGAAACTCAGCATATCGAAATTCTTCCAAGTATTGAAGAAATGGAGTATGTCAACCAAGAACTACATGTTACACTTATGGTTCTAATCTTCGATAAACAGGGTGGTACGCTTTTGTTCTCGGATACGTGGTCAGTTATGGAAGATGATGACAGCCAGAGATTGCACGAATACTAATGGTTGAACAAAGCTCTATGGCTCTTCGTGCGCAGCATTGAGCTACTTTGCTATTTGGTTGAAAGCAGAGCACTTTTCCGTCGAAGCACGGAATATTATCCCAACAGGGACGAACCTGATATCTGCCTTTTCGGTGGTCTTGGTAGGTTCAAAGATAGCCTAATCTATAACCAATTCTGATATAATTGAATGGATTAGTGGGGATTCCTCGCCGACTTCACACAGAATCGATTTCTGTGGGTTCTTATACCTCTGGTTAGTCTTATTTCTCTGTCGTACCAGCTTTTCGCTCGCTTCTAATGGCATATTAGACATACGGCCTTCTCCCGAACGGAATACTCGCAGTATGGCCCAAGAGCGTTAAGCTCAAGGAATTTGCTTTCTTGACGGATGGAGTCCAACTCATGACTGCGATATAGTACGTTCGATGTTCAAGTTGTGGTTTCAGATGGCCTAATTATCTCTTGCCAGCTATACCTGGGCGAACGAAGTCTGCTCAGATGATAACGAGGAACGTGCCTTTGTAGTCAGCAGCATGAATGGATTTCAATATGCGGTTCGTCTCGGATATATTCGTTCAGTGTTTATTGATATTTCTTTCTGACATGTAGTGCAGGTCGCGGCCTGGCTTCCCATAGTCATCTTTCCGCAGACTGAGGCCCCATCATTCCGTACGAGATTTGTCCGCCGAAGCATCTAATATTCATGTGAATTGCTAATTGTGTACATAGGAAAGGGTTTCCCAGCGACTTTCGGATTTGTAATTGCCGCGTTAATCGTAATCGTCATTACACAGCTCCTAGCTCTTCGCGAGAAGCGTCAGAAAATATCGGATGATCGAGAGGACGGGATTATCACTCCAGAGGAAGATGACTCTAAAAATTCCAAGGTAAGGATATTTACTGTCTAAACTAGAACACCACAAAACTAAGATTGAGCGCTCTAGAATCCAGCGACAACGGTTTTTCCTGCAAAGGAGCCTGAACGAGAGGAAAATCTCGGAACATAAACGAGCTTTTGCAGTTACAGACCAGATGATTACTGGGGTGTTAGCTGGAAATGAGTATTGAATACAGACCTCATAAGAGAGAAACGGAATAAATTATGTAGTGTCACCTACCAACCCAGCGTTTTTATCCAGCTAGAAAATCTACCCCTCCCGCAATGGTATACGGTACAGTTTACGATAAGCCTGTTAATACCCAAGCTTTAGTGGTCGATCTATACTCACAGCTTCAACATCGATTGGGCCGCGGACAGGTGACTAGTTCGGCCGAGACTACAATATATCAATACTCGGGATCTAGATACTTCGTCCGTATCCATTGGCCTCGCCAATCCATCCAATATTCATTCAGTCATTCATATATACATACTGTATACATACATATCTCACAGACGTAGACGATCAATCCCCCTCTTTTGTGGCAGTTTCCTCCTTGCCGGTCTCATCAATATTGATGGCTTTGCCACCAGTATTGTCCTTCATCTCTTCGACTGGGTACTTGTCTAGTGACTCATACCATTGGATCACGGAACCGATCAGGAAGGCCCATGACCCCCAGAATGTGGCGAGGGAGGACTGATACTCGACGCCGGAGTTGGCCGTCGCGGGGCCGAGAGCGCCGCAAAGCTACGGGGCGTTAGTTTGTGATTATATGGTTGATGGTCATATGAGAAAGGACCGGAGTACGAACCGTAAATCCAATGCCTCCGACAAAGTTCCAGGCGCCTATATGCCAACCTAGAACCTTGGGGGCGGGGATGTACCATTTCCGTTGCGTTTCGATGGTAAATAGGAGCCTGGTAAGAGATTAGAGTTAGTTTGAGTAACTTGTATATAGATACTGTATGATATCATTGGCCGTGGTTTCTCCGGAGTAGTATCTAGTTCTCTAACTATACGGACGGATCAAGGCCAAAACGTACCCGCTGATAATGAAAAAGGAACCCCCGACAATCTGCGGCACCCAGAAAACGCCATTCGTGACGCGCTGACTCATGTGGTTAGCAATGCCCGGAAGGCCCGTGAAGCCGGCAATCCAGAAGATGGTGGCCCCGACCAGCTGGGCGAAGGAGGCGAGAAAGCCGAGTTCATGCAGATAATGCGTCTGCAATTCCGTCCAGGACGGGAACCAGGTGAATGTCCTATCGCCGGCGGCATCGACCGTCGTCCATGAAGCGTGTCCTCTCCGCCGTCCGCTGCCCAGGAAAACGCGCCGGTCGGCGTGATGATGACGGCATTTGTGCTGCGATGCAGGCTTGACGACGGTGATGGCTTCTGCGGTCTCCTCCCGGAGCACCTGTTCCAGGGCCCAGCCGAAACAACCCGCGGTGTTCTCGTTGACGGCCTCGAGGATCAGGAGCACGCTGCCGATTTCAAAGACCGTCGCGCCGATAAACGCCGTCACGCCACCGCCTGTGAAGGACTCATGGGGGAATTCGGAGCTGGGATCTTCCAGCGGTAGCCAGACGAAGAAGGCGTTGATCACCCAGATCACGGATCCCAAGGAGAAGATGAACGCGACCAGGTAGGAGACGTCCCAGTAGGGGAACACGCTGCACATGCGCCAGAGGCCGTGTAGCACAGAGCGGAATTCGCTCGTCTTCCGCGGAGCCTCGTAGCGTGGCTTCGTTGGGTCTTTCTCGTCATGATATCGTACCTGGAGGGCATGTCGGCCCTTGCGGTTATCGCGAGATCGCCACAGGTACTGAACCTGGTCTGCTTCCGCGCGTGATTGCGGCGGTGTTGGTTGTTCTTGCTGTTTCTCATGACCTTGGTCGAGTTCCGCCGGAGCCTCCTCTTCTTCGCCTTCTGCTCTCTTTGTCTTCTGCGAGTCGCCTTCCGAGGCGTACTTCTCCGTCGGTCTGAAGACCGCGTGAGTCGGGTTGAGAAAGGCGAAGGGCGCATGGACGCGAGAGCGCTGCAGCTCGAGACCAGCATGATCCCGCAGCGGCTCGCGCTCGGGGTGGAATGCCCGTTTACTCAGAGGCATCTCTGGTTGCTGGTGTTGTGTCGTTATCTAGAGCTGGCAGCGACCATATCCTTACCGGAAAGCATTAATACGTGGTAGTACTGCCGCTTTGGGAGATGTAGGAACGCAATGCATAGTCGACACTCCTTGAAGAATTGGCTTTTTCTTTTTGTCGGCTAGGCCAGGGCAAGGAATCCTGCGAGATGTCGAATGAAACAACCTGATTTTTCGGGATAATAACTAGCAACAGGCTAAGCTTTCTAAGCTTTCTTAGGCGCCCGCACTGGACCCGCGCTGACGTGGAGGTAATTACTATAGAAGTTATCTGGAATGCCAGTAAATTTAAATGGAATGAAGTGTTACTATTCTAATATTATTCTAACATTACGAATTATCAAAACTCCATTTCCGATTCTTTGTACAGTTGAAAAACACCGCACTCGAAGCGAAACATAGGAACGAATATACAAAACTGTAACTATCTACGGAGTACAGTTGATAAGCCAATGGCTATGATGCAATAATACTGTGTTAGTGTTGAAACAGGAAATTTTCCGAGACGCGAACCCACTGTGAACAAGTCAAGATGACAAGTTATGAATCACATGAACGAAATGTCGATCTGCCCGGCTTCTGAGCAATTCTCTGTTCTTTTGGTTTATTGCTCATCAAGTGATTCAACATTTCCCTGGTATATATTGTCCGTCGCATGTACGGAGTATACAATCTAGACATCAAGGTGCTGGCAGAATAACCACAGTAGTCTATTTCTAGATTATGCTGAACTAATAGATAGCGTCCTCACATACGTGCGCTCCGAAGAATCGACTATCAGTCTGCCCTAATCTGTTCCCGGCGATAAGGTACCTGCTTTGGCGTCTTGTGAATCAAAAGGGTCATGGAATAAAGTATCTACAATTGCTAAATACCAACCGCCTGCCGCCTCAGAAATCTAATGTTGAATGATATAACACGCCACCGCAACTCCAAGCCAATATACATGGATAGTGCTGAAGGATCCTTCTAAATAACCACTCGAAGGTCGCGCAATGATTAGTCTATTAGATATGCGAATCAGGTCTTTGGCCGCGCGATGAACGGGTGCTTGAGTGCCTCCGTCGGAGTGCATCGCCTCTCCGGATTGATGTTTAAGCACCGATCCAGCAGGTCAACAAAGAGCGCAAGCTCCTTCGCTTCCGCTTCTCCCAGTCCCCGGGTATCCTTGCCCATTAGCCGCGTCTTCAGGTCACGCGTAGGCTTCTTGAAATCGAGGATCTTGGTGACGATCCGTCCCGTGGTCTTGTCCTGCTCCTCGCTTCTGAAATTGAGGAGATCATCAAAGTGCAGGTGCGTAAGGCTACCTCTACGCAGCAGCTTAGGAGGGATCTTCCCCCGGCATTCCATGATGGAACGCAGCATCTGGTTGTTGTTGCGGCCGGTGAAGAGAATCTTGCCAGTGTACAATTCATACAGGGTACAGCCAATTGACCACACATCAATAGAGTAGTCATACGGCATACCAAGGATGATCTCGGGTGCTCGGTAGAACCGACTCACAAGGTAGGGGGTAATCTCGTTTTCTGTAGCTGGTGACGCCGACCCCAAATCGCACACTTTCAGCACATTCCGGTGTTCGTTCACCAATAGGTTATCAGGCTTCAGATCCGCATGGAGAATGCCACACTTGCGAAGCAGACTCAATCCAAGGAACATCTGCTGGGCGTAAGCTCGGATCGCCCGCAGATTGAGGCCGACATCTCGTCCAAATTTCTTTAGAACCTCGCGCAGGTTCATGCTGAGGTTCTCAAACACCATGCATAAATGACCCTTGTGATCAAAATACCTCTCAAACCTGATGACGTGCTTCTTGTCGTCTGGATCCGCGGCCTGCAGCTGCTCCAAGATTGCAATCTCCTTCATACCCGCCTTTTTCATGGTATCGTTGTTGCGGATAATCTTGATGGCCACGAGCTTCCCTGTCTTTGAATCCGTCGCACGCACCACAGACGAAAACATACCCTTTCCAAGATTCTGCTGGATGTGATATCGGCCGTTGATTAACTCACCCAATCTCACATTATAGTAGCCTTCAGGATCATCCCAATTGTCCATCATGCTCATGTCTAGCTCTTTAGGCTGCGGAACGGCGGTTGCAGTGGCATGTACAGGCCGCGAGGTCTCTTGAGTCTCTTCAGCGAACATGTCGTCGTCATCCTCCGCAAACATATCAAAAGGGTCCTTCTCTTTTACCGGAGCAGGTGGCGGCGCCCCGGGAGCGTCGGGCATGAGCACGTCCTGTTTCGTTGTTCTAGTCTCATCGTAAGCAGCAGAGGAAACCTCATCACCGAAACTCCTCTGGTCGTGTCTCTGCTTCTCCTCCCTCATGTCAACAGTCGGATCGTAATCAGCCGCAGAAGGGTCATCTCCGTCAACACCGTCAGTGGGGACAACACCGTTTGCCAAGTTCTCATCCTTCGAAAGATTGAGCTCCGGAGACGCAGCTCTGGTTTCATTCGGTGTCTCCGAAGACGACAATTGCGGTGAGACTACAACAACATATTAGCCACTGAGCAACCAAACACAAGAAAGGAACTTACCAGATGCTGCTTGACGGGGACTATCTGTACTCGGAGTTGAGGGATCTGTTTCAGTCCCAATACGCAGTGCCTGAAGCTGCAAAGGAGTCGCCTGGCTTCTATACTTAGCTTTAATAGCTTCACGCCGTCGCCGACGTTCTTCTAGACGAGCAGCCTCATCGGTAGGCTCGGATAATTGCGGTTCTGGTTCCTCGCGAGTCTCTTCCGTAGCTGGAGCATCAACACTGCGATAAAACCAGTTAGCCAAACTCAATTAAAAAGCAGCGGTACAACATACATGGTCACTTTACGGGGACGAGCATTGGTAGAATCCTGCTGCTGCACCTGATTCTCTCGAGTTTCAGCCTCTTTTCCAGATTCTTGAGCGACGACTGGGGTCTTGCCCCGTTCGCTCACTGACTGTTCAGTAGAATCCCTCCTCCCCCCGGTCTGTCGGGCCAACGAATCATTTTTCCTCGGCTCCAGCTCATCACCAGAATACTGCTTCGGCTTCCTCACGTCTCGATATGGGGACCGGCTACGCGTTCTGTGGCGCTTGTCCCGCGGTCTGTCATAGTCGTCGGTGTATCGCAGACTGCCACCGTACCCTTCCTCTCGATCGTAGTCGTGGTAGGGTCTGCGGCGTCGGTCCCGGTAACCTCGATCGTAGGACCGGTCATCGTAGTATCTGTCGTTGTATCGGGGCTCATACCGTCTGGGAGGAGGAGCATGCCGGACGCGTCTATCGTCATAAAAATCATCGTCACGTCTACGCTTCTCGCCTCTGAAGTCGCGATAGGGCGAGTAAGGGGAGCGCGAGCGCGTTCTCGACCTGGATCTCGTCACTGATCTCCGCGGGCGCGGCGACCGGGTCACTGAGGCCGGAGATCTGGGCGCCGATGATAAAGATGGTCTGGTGGGACGGTCAACGCTGGTGCCATTAAGAGAAGTATGCGACGTAGTTGCCTTCGTCTCCGAACCTGATTCGATGATCTCACCCTCGGAAGGGGTCGAAGACCTCGACCTGCGAGAAGCCATGACGGCGGTTTCCTGCCTGCTGTAGGCTCTCTGGTGTGGATAATGGATGCAGAAGATAATATGGCCCTTGCAGGAGCTTTGTCGTCGCAAAAGAAACGTGCACGGTTAGCAGCAGATCGCCAACGACTATTAATGGGCTGGGTGGTATGAAGAAGTTCCAACCGGCTAGATATGTCTGCCTTTGCTCCGCTACCGGGACAGCACTTATCGTCCCGTATACATCAGACGGCACGTGAAGCTCTCTTGCTGGATCGCACAGTAATATCACGCGGGATAGATGACTTGATCCGCGCGTGGTGTTGAGCTGGTCGTCCGAACGAGTCGAGAAGCTGGCTGAGCTGGAGCAGCTCCAAACAGCGAGTTCATACGTAACTTGACTTGGAGTTGGCGGTGTCCGATTAGAGATTTTGGGCCTAGCCCGATACGGCACTAGCGCAGACGGCGGCAGAGAAAACGGAGGGGCAAAAAAAAGGAAGAGGAAACTGATCTTCTTGTGATAAGCAGTCTCTGCTCCATTTTTCTGCTTCTCTGCGCGAATCTCTGTCCTCACGCTTTCTATCCGATATCCCCTGTTCCCGGGTCACCTTTATCAAAATGGGTGGTGCTTCCAGAGAAGGTAAGAAGTCCCCTCTCTTCTACATCCATCTCATCTGTGTTGACTGACTGACGCGGAATCCAGGCGGCAAGGTCAAGCCCCTTAAGGCTCCCAAGAAGCAGCAGAAGGACCTGGACGAAGATGAAATCGCGTTCAGGGAGAAGCAGAAGGCTGGTGAGTTTCTCTGTCTGCTTGTTACAGGAGCCCCGTTCGTGAGTCCCCGAACACTCTCACTGACGACAAATTCTACGCACAGAGGCCAAGGCCAAGAAGGAACTGTTGGAAAAGGCCAAGGGCAAGGGCCCCCTGAACACTGGAACCCAGGGCATCAAGAAGTCCGGGAAGAAATAAATCTCTACCACATTCCGACCGCGCACTGTCCGACCGAGTAAGGACGATGAGACCTGGAAATTCGAGTTTGTGCGCGAAATGGCTTTATTGGCGGATTATAAAAAACAAGAGGGAATTATGAGAATCAACGAGCTTCATGTGGTCACGGGTCACAGTACATCATTGGGCGTTTTCATAGGATCAGCTACTTACCCGAGCGACTCAAATGCGCATGGATAATATATTTTATGCTATAATTTTCTGCGACGGCAGAAGTCACGCATGTGTGGCAATTCTGCGTTTCTAAGATTCTACACATTCTTGTGGGTATTACACTGACTGACCAAGTAGAGACAAACTCGTAGACATTATCTATATCTAATTGGGAAAGGAGTGCAGGAAGGCTGTATCCGGAAGAATGAGTGCTGGCTGAGGGACAGAGAATGGGTATCGCGAGAAGCAGTGAGGATATCATGCAAGGAAACGGAATGCTAAATACGCTGAGGAAGGACATGGAAAGACATAACGACGACATCAAGGACAGGAGCATGATAAATACCGACCAATGAATGGGGAAATATGTACCGGCTGGAAGAGATTTGACGGGGAAATGATGGACCAGCCAACATGAACATGAATATAGACAGAAAAATAAGGAAAATAGTGGTCGCATCGCTGTGAATATCTAGAAGGCCGAGCTTCAACTAGTCATGCGTTTGACCCATAAGCTCGACCCACTTTCATAGACGCATTCCTCGTCTTGTTTCTTCCAAGCTCGTAGAATTTTCAGACCAAGATCGTGCTCTTCCTTGTTGATCTCGGCGAGTTCATCATTGAGACTAGAGACGGTCTTCTTGATTTCATTTCTGGCAGCGAGGTCGTACACAGTAGACGTCGGCTGCACAGCCTGGGTCAGTTCATGGATGATAGCGTTGATGCTAATGCGACGGCGCCGAAGTTCTTCTCGCTTTGCCTCCAGCATGTCGATGCGACTCTGATATTTGACTTCTGTAGGGGCCATTGGCAAAGATTTGTATCTATCCGCCTGGAATTCAGATGGAGTTGGTTTCCTGGTTGTGCTCTTTATCGAGGCCGCCGAACTGGGCACCGGACGGCGTCTTCCCATCACCGGGGAGGGCGTCTCAGAGATAGGTCGCGTATAACTGTGAAGGGTCATTGGTGGAGTCACGACATCTCTGGTTACTGGAGCTGGGGTGATGGCAGGTTTGGTGAAGGCATCCTTGTCTGTCTTAAACAGGCTAGGGGACTCTTCATTGAGAGGCTTATCGAGGGGCCTCGCTGGAGGGTCGGGCAGACGTTCAGGAAGGCGGCTGCTAGAGGCTTGGGCTTCCACCAACCCCCCTGCAGCTGGTGGCTTCTGTTTACCGGCTTTCAAAGGCAGATGGGGTTTCTTGAGCTTCTTCGGCGCTCCACCACTTGAAATAGTAGTGACTGTGCGCGACTCGAAACCAAGAGTACCCGAGAAGATACGTTCCTTTGACTTCTGATCATCCTTGCGTTTCTCCGCGGCTCGATTCGGATCCTTGCTCCTGCCAAAGAAGCTGTGGTGATGCATCCCGGACGATGACCGTTCGGAATTGCCAGTCTCCTTAGCTACAGCGCCTCCTGAGTAGATATCCGACTTGGTTTTCTCTGGTTCCTGTCTTGTCGATTTGCGCAGGATAGGTATTTGACTGCTGAGCCTGGTTCCCTTCTGCGGAGGTTTCACCGGCTGTTTCGCTGCCTCTTCCAGAGAAGATACGTCTAAATCGACTCGTCTATGGTTTGCGGCTCCCTGGGCAGGAGAATCGGGAGGTGAGATCTCTGGCGTTCCATTTGCCTCCGAAAATCCACTGGAATAGCGAATATCGCTGTAGGCGGACTGCTGGCGCGAATGATGCTCTGCCACGTCCCGATCCATGTCTTCAGAGTCGTAGTTCCTGTATGCGGGGTGATCAGGATACGGTGTCCACGCATCTGGATCTTGCTCCTCACTAGTCAGGGTGTCAGCTTACAGAAGCCATTCCTAGTTGTGAACAGAACACAGCCACTTACACTGGCAATGGCGGAAGACTCTTCAGGCTCTTGTTGGTCGAATTATCATGCAAAGCCCCCGGGATGCGCGGCATCGCCTTCAGACTGTTTTGATTCATGGTGGTTCCTATGAGTTTGGGACTTCCAATAACTGGTTCGCGCTGGCGGAAAGCCTTTTTCCACATGGTGTGTTGCGAACACGCAGGTTTGGTGTTATTCAGCAATAATATCTATGGGTCGCGTCCTGAGGAGAAAGGGGCGATAAGCAACCTCGCGGTCGAAGAAAGATAAAAATAGTCCAGGCCTGACCTGCTGACGGACAATTCATACAACAGAATTACAAGAAGAGCGACGAGCAGAGTATAACTGTACGTATATCACGTACCCCGAAATCAGAAAGGCAAGGCTGTAATCGCAGAGGTCAATTATTCATTATGCTGCAAGGCAGAAGAAACGACGAGTGAAGCTCATAAAAAGAAAAAAGACAGGGACTGTTAGATTGACTGCTGGCAGTTAAAATGACAAGGGTTTCAGCTCATTTCAGGAGGGCCCCAGCAACAAGAGGACAAGCGAAGGAGCGTTGCGGTAGTTATCGCTATGACAACAGAACTAAGATCGCAGTAGCACGTAGTTAGTTGCTTGACGACAACTGCAACCCCGTTCAGGATACAGACAGAATAGCGTCGAAGAGAAAGCGAGAGAGAGAAACAAGATGCAGTAGTTAACTGGAAGAGAGTGGAGAGGATAGTTATTAGTAGGTCACAGACCGCGGCAGGGAAATAATCATGATGATAAGGCGTCACAGCGCAAACGCAAAGACCACAAGCTGGACTAGGTCCCTGGTCAGTGGTAGCTAAATTAATTATCGCAGAGCACAGCCTCCAGGGAGATCCCCTCCATCTTGAGATTAAATCGATGCCTGACCGTTTCAGAGTTGCGGCCCTAAAACTCCGGCAGAAAAGCTGTCATCACGTCACGTGGCTGACTTTATCCGCCGGCCAATGGCAGCGGAGCAAGAGGATAAGCCGACTTCCGCAGCCGGGCGGATATTGTGGTCTGGATATACTCCATCGACTCTATCTATGCTACAACAACGACAGCTGAGAAGGTCCAACAGTACTCGAAATGGCCACAGGTGAGCACTCTATTGATATCTACAGCTTCTGCTGCTCATCTATACTAACACAAATTATCCAGAAGACCAAATTCCCCAGCCAGCAGAAGCGTAAGTGTTCATAAGCCGATGCATCCGATGACATATCATTGCTCCAGCTACCATACTGCCATACCAATCCTCACGATGCTCTCGAAACTGACGTCGGGCCCATATGTCACAGTGTCTCCATAGCTTCGCCGATCAACCTAGTCCTTCTCTCCCTCTTCGTCCTCGCCCTCTACTATCATTTCCGCCCCAAATCCCAAGTGACCCTGCCCAAGGGCCCCCCTCCCGTCGTCTTCCGCACCTTCACGCCCTCCACGTTGCTCCCTTTCAATGGAGTGGATGGCGCGCCAGTATACCTAGCCGTGCGAGGTCGTGTCTTCGACGTGACGCCCGGAAGGAACTTCTATGGACCGGTACGGAATTGCCCATTTACTGTTTGTTACTGGAGGTGGGAACGGGACCGCTGACAATGGTGTATGCAGGGCGGACCATATGAGAACTTTGCCGGACGGGACGCTTCTCGCGGACTAGCCTGCCAGAGCTTTGATGAGGAGATGCTCACCAAGGATCTCAAGGGACCATTGGATGACCTTGCGGACTTGAATGAGGAGCAGCTGGAGAATCTGCAGAGCTGGGAGGAGCGCTTCCTTGAGAAGTACCTTGTGGTCGGCAAGCTGGTCGCTGAGGGTGATCCGGAGGCGCCGTCTTCGTGATTACGATGGATCAATGCAGGGGTAAGCTGAGCGATCGACATGGGCCGTAGGGGTTACGCAGGAAGGCTGTAGAATCTCATAGTTATATTACGTCTCTACCCGAAGTTTACGATTCACGTTCCTTGAAATGCGCATCATCTGATATTTTTGGTTTTGTTACAGTTCACAAAAAAGCAGCTTGAAACAGTATGAAAGTCGATTGCATTTGGTCGTGATAATACACTCCCGAAAACAAAATTAGCATGAAATATCGTAGTCATCGTCATAAGACAATCATGTCCTGCCCTCCCCCGTTTTATCATAATCATGCACCACCAGAACTACCGAATATAGTCATCTGAAGCAGTGGAGTACAACCCTGCATAACATTTATCTAGAGCTCCGAATGCGCCTTCTCGCTGGCTTCCGCGGCCCTATCCTTGGCCTCGGTGACCTTCTCCTTCACATTCTCAGCGGCCTCCTGGCCCTGGGCCCGGCCGCTCGAAGCGCCAATCTTCAGCTGGTCCAAGATCCACTGTCCTGTCTCACGGAGTCTGGCATAGATCGTACCCTCCGGGGAGCTAGTTCCGTACCGGAAGTACTGAGCATTGCGTCTAGCGGCAGCCCGCAGCTCGTTTGTGCTGGTGCCCTGGTAGGTCGGGATACCGTAAGAGTCCAGGTAGGACTTGAGCTCCGAACGGGACCAGGTATCGAAGGTAGTGTCCTTGGCCGCATCAGTAGCCTGGGCGAGATACGAGGTCGCAGATGCATAGCTGCTGCCTCCAGTCTTGGAAGCACTGGCGTAAGCCTCCTGCGCCTGCTTCACGAGGTCATCGCGGGTCGCGCCGGCACGGTCAGCAGCTTTCTTGTTAACAGAAGACAAGTATTTCCTGACGGAGAGTTAGCACTGCTGCAGCAAACCAACATGAAGGATACCTACTTCAAGTTGTCCGTAGTCCAAGTATCGAAGGTCCAAGCACTGTAGCCAGTGGCCGCCTTGTGCTTGTGCAGTCGAACCTGAGCAAGGAGCTGATCCCGCTTGCCTCCCTGAGGAACCGGAACACCTCGAGCATCCAGATAGGCCTTCAGACGGGAGTCAGACCAGCTCTGGACAGCGGAGTCGAAAGCATCGTCTGCCTTCAACTTCGCGTCCTCAGTTGCTCGAGCGTACTCGTTGCCAGCCTTGGAGGTGGCAGCACCAATCACGCTGGTGGCAGAGGACGAAGCCGTCGCGGAAGCAGTAGATGCCTGGCTAACGAGCGAAGCGCGGTGCTTGCGAGCAAGGGCAATCAGCTCGTTGCGCTTGGAGCCCTGTGGGACCTTGACACCGTGCTCATCGAGGAATTTCTTCAAGTCGGAGTCGGACCAAGCGTTGAAAAGGGCATCACTCAAGGTAGCCTGGGCGGCCGCGGCCGACGCAGAAGCTGACGAAGCAATGTTCCTCGCCTGCAGACTGGCCAAACGCGAGTGACGACGGACAGAGGCAATCAGCTTGTCACGAGTGGTGGGCTGAGGAGCTGGCCATCCACGCTCATCCAGCCATTCCTTGAGGTCTGACTCGCTCCAGTGTTCATACAGCCAGTTTCCTGGGTACGCGGCGGTCTCACCAAGCTTCTTTGCAACTTTCTCGTAGTTCTCACGGGCCGTTTTGATCAGAACATCACGAGTGCGCGGTTGGGGAGCAGGAATTCCATGCCGGTCCAAGAAGGCCTTCAGCTGAGAGTCCGACCAGCTGCGATATAGTTAGCACCGTAGCTTTCTGGACACGGAGAGGGCATCCATACGTGTCAAAGATCCATTCCTTCACATTGTGAGCGTGGTGTTCACTGTGCGCCGAGGCCTGTGCCAGAGGTACCTGAACCTTTGACTCCCAATTGGCCTTGACCAGGTTCTCGAGGTCCTTGCGGTCAGCAGGAGTCGGGTAGGGGATATCTAGACCGTGTTAGCTCGCATTCATTGATTCTGAATAAAAGGCACAAGCATACCGTGATCCGAGAGCCATCGTTCTAATTCTGTCTCGTGCCATTTGTTGTATGCTGGAACTCGTGTTAGCAGGAATCAATGCAAGCTGCGACAGGAGATCCCGCCTCAACTGGATCGCGGATGAAGCTGCTACCGTCAACTACTTACCAGCTCTGCTGAACCAGTTGCTCGCTCCAACCGCCTCAGTGGTTGCGAGCACAAACACGAGGCCTGTGGCCCAGTTAAGCTTCATTTTTGGTTGTCCTGGCTGTGTCCTAGAGCTCTGAAGATAGGATACTGGTGAGCTGTTGTGAGAGACAAGGTTAGATAAATGCGCCTAAACAAGGGATGGTTTTATATGAGTTTCAGCGGGGAATGCAGACAGGCCCAGCGCATGGTTCACACTTACCAAGGGGGACAATCCGGGAAAAACAAGAGAAGAGCTGTTGTCTCAGTGGAAAGTCGTGGTGAAGCTCGACGGGGGAGCCATGAGAGTCATTAATCATTATACGGGTCTGATGGTGATGATGCCGAGTGACGTATTGGGGGAGCTGCTTTCATCCGCGCCTCAACTCCCTCACTACAGGTAATGCTACTCACCAGCTTGTTCACTACAAAACAAGTCCAGAATCACGCCAAACAACTTCTCAAGCTCTGGCTGGAGCTGGACGGGCGGAGCTGGCTTGGCTTGGTCGGCCAGCATTCCCCAGAATCACCAGGGGATCTTCATGTGAGGATGGAAATACCTGCCATCCCATGCCATTGGCGTCATGGCCGTGATGGTGATCAACTAACACACACTCAATCTTAGATCATAGCGCGCTTAAGCCACGCCCGGACTTGGCGCCCAGTTAGTTGGTTTAGCATCTCAAGTAACTACCATATGGTACGGAGGAAAGGCCCAGTGAACGTTCTAGCCACACTGCCACAGGGTCTACCTACGATCGTAATAGAGTTGGCTAAGACAGGGCAGCTCGCTCTCCAGGTTGATCCACTCGTAGAGTACGGTATAGCAGTACGAAGCTCCTATGCTGTATTATCCGAGACTCAGTCCTAGCTGGGCCTTTATCGTGTTTATCATCTCCAATAATCCGCCAGACCGACTGGTGGAACTAGCTGGCAATTAATGTGTTGTCAGACGCGACCAAAGTAGAGTAGCCAGATCACGAGACCGCAACTTCAGTCAAGGTCAGTGATCCATGGAGAACCACCATCACCTTTTCAAGCTGCATCCCAGCGGCTCCAGGCAGCTTGGTCCATCGAAAACCAGACGCATCAAGCCTGTTGTGGCTGAGGTCTCTCGATGACAAGCGGAGAATAGTCGGTTACCTTTATCCGCCATCCTCTTTTCTTGCCTGCAAGATGGATCCGCTCCCGTCGCGCTGCGTGGAGCTGGAATCTCCCAGCTATACCAACTTCTCCATCTCTCTGTACGGCGACTCTTATCCATATGGCTCAGATAGCATCAACTGACAATCGCTAGGCTGATCCTGGTCGGGATCCTGGTCTCCTACCTCCCGCAGCACTACCGCATTATCTCGCTGCGGAGCTCCTTCGGCATCTCCCCCTACTTCGTCCTGTTAGGTACAACATCAGGAACGTTTGCCTTTGCCAACATCCTGGTCCTGCCCCTGAGCGCACAGGATGTGGCCTGTTGCAAGGCAATCAGCGGGATAGCCTGCTTTGCCGGTCTGCTGGGGATCTTCCAGGCCGGGGCACAGTGGCTTTGTTTCTGCATCATGTAAGAAATGGCAGCACTCGTGCAGGGCAACTCCAGTCTCGAATTTGCTAACCGCGTGAATCCAGCCTTGTGCTATTTGTGGTCTACTTCCCCCGTGCCACCTCTGCGACCTCACCGACTCACTCCGCTGCCGAACCGGAGAGCACCGATCCGCCGTCGAAACGACTACCAGGACTCGATGCCGTGCCGACATACCGCACCGCCCTGATCGTGACCTTTATCTGTATCGTCCATGCCATCGTCGTGGCCATCATCTCCGTCGCGCTCTCATTCACGCGACCGTCTGCACTCCAAGGATGGGCCAACTTCATGGGCGTGCTGGCCGCCATTCTCGCGTCCCTCCAGTACTTCCCCCAGATCTATACGACACTCCGCCTCCGACGCGTCGGGAGTCTCAGTATACCGATGATGTGCATCCAGACGCCGGGCAGCTTCGTCTGGGCAGCGAGTCTTGCAGCCCGCTATGGCATGGACGGCTGGAGCACGTGGGGGTTATACATCGTGACTGCCTTACTCCAGGGCTCGTTGCTCTTCATGGGGATCTACTTTGAGTACATCTCACCCAAGGAGACCAGGGATGAGGGCGAACAAACACAGTCCAACGCGGCGGACAGCGCACACAGCCACGAAAGAGAGCCGTCGGAGGAGACGCCCCTGTTGGAATCTCCATAGGATAACATTCAAGAGAACCACAAACAATTCACATCGCTGATATAGACCAGTTGTATTGTATGATACTCTCATCCAGATACTTCATTCGACCAATAGTAGAATACACCCTCACCAAGAACAATTAAAACAATCCGCATCCCAACTAATATCACATCGTATTCCCGCCCACTGTATGTTCATATTCATGTTATCTCACCATAGACTATAGTACACAATTGCCGAACCGGATAACAGAGATAGCAGATAGCAGATAGCAACTTACCGCGGGATCCACTAAACCACCCGAGCAGAGGCAGGGACAGTGGGACCCGGCAGTTATGTCGTATGACGTCATGACTACTGAGCGGGATTTCTGCCAGAACACAGGAGGTAATAACAAGGTAGATAGATGATTGAACTGAGATAGCAAGGATAGGGATAGAGAGAAGAAGTAATGGCTGACTTCCAATATGTATCTTTTCATTCTATAGATGTAGGAACATGACAAAGTTATAGTTAACTATAGATAGTCTTGGATAGTTCAGTACCGTGGATAATCAGTAATATACAATATACACTGAACAAATTAACACCAACAGAATCCTAATCACAACCAAAGAGAGCTCTCATAAAATCTCGCAAACTCAAGCCAATCCGATTAAACCACACTACTGCTGTCTCTCCTCCTTCCAGAACCCCTTTTCGACCTTCCCTGCGTCTCCGATGCGGTTATACGACTTATCATACCGCTGGTCGACCTCCTCGTTATGCCGCTTCACATCCTCGGGGACATCGGGCTTGAGCTCGCCTCTCTCGTCGACGTTGGGCGACTGCTTGCCGTCGTTGAGAGTCGGATGGGCTTTGTTGGAGGGGATGGACGTGGCCGCGGGTGATGCCGAGGTGCCGGGTTCGCGGGAGGGTTTTTGAGAAGAGGGGGATTCGGTGGAGGGTGCGGAGCCGGGTTTGGATTCACTGGTCTTCTGGCGTGATTGTGTAGGGGTGGAGGAGGAGGATCCTGCGTTACTGTCGGAAGGAGTAGATTTGGAGACGTCAGGTGGTGGTGGGCCTGGGGATGGCTTTTGTTAGTCTTTCTTCTTTCTTCTTCTTTGAGTACTGGATGTATAGGAGATGTGCAACGTACCCGGATGCTCCAAGTTCCTCGTCGGATTCGGGTTCTGGCCAGTCTTTGTCGGACCTCGTGGTTCGTCATCCCCACCATAGGCTTCGTGAGAGTATGGCCTCCGCGATAGCTGCGGGACAGCAGGTCGGAAGAGGCTCGAAAATAGTTTTGTCGTAGAGCTAGCAGCCCTGGTAGTTGGACCGGTGCGGATGAATGGGTTCATTATGTTCTTTCTTGTACAGAGAGGATTAAGAGAAAGGAGGTTACGCTCCCTCGAGGTATGTATGGAACCGGAAATATGCTCAGAGGGTAATGTGGCAATGCGGAAGAAATTCAATATTGGCTTCCAAAGATGTTCCCTCGTTGTGCAGGATCGAATATATTCAAGATGGTAAGAGTGTTTGAAGGAATGTCGACAGACAATGAAAAGGCTGAATGACTGTCAAGTACGAGGGATTGTTCAATGCGACCCTTCGAATTTAACTATGCCTCAATAAAGAGAGCTCGTCATTAGAGGGTCCGCGATATACTTGAGAGCTCCTTTCATTGCCCAGTTCTGGTGGCGTGGGAGTTGGTCAGGTTCATTGTAGGGTACGATGACGTTGAAGCCTGTCATACCGGGAAAATCACTGCTTTGCGCGAACAACTCAACGAATTCCGCGATGAAAGGCAGGATGCCTGACGATCTTCAAGTTTCTGCCAATTAACTGAGAGAAATGTCACAATGGATGCTGTGAGTAACTGGACGGTCGCATGAACGGAAGATCTCGTGAAGATGAAATTGTCCAATAGATTATGCTCCCTAAATGCTTTTCCAACTACTAGTGCATGTAAAAAAGAATAAAAAAAATACTGATCCCTCAGATCTTCATTCCTCGAGTCATTGGGTCAATATCACTCAAAAGACAGGACGGGATGCGTCCGTCTAGCCAAAAAAAGAAAAAAGAGCAGAACAAAACCAACGTTTAGTTACAATGCCATAGCCCCTGTTTCCCATAAAAACGCCGAATATTCGCCGTGGCAATATATACAGTAGGTAGCAGAAGATGATTCAATAAAGGCCGTCTGCAAATAGATAGCTCCTGTAAGATCAGAAAGACAACGGAATCAAAGACGCGCAGAGCTGAACGCGCTTGCTGGTGGTATAGACAGAGAACAGATGCCAACGGAAAAAAATAAAAATAAAAAGTAGTCGTATCCACATGATAGACGAGATCCTTGGACCCTCAAATAAACGCCGATGCCTAATTGGAAACAAGTGTCGTAAATCCAGATCGAATCACACAAGTCTAGTCGGTTAATGACTCGCAATAACACGTGCTCTGATAAGAGCCTTGCGCTGATGATGTTGACGCCGCACTGTCTCGTTTAACCGCTATTGTCGTTGTCTGCGCGGGTTCGACTTCGTCGATGGCGATCTGGAATTGGTTGATCGGGCCCGAAACTTCTCCGTCATCCAGCACTTGCATCTGCACGCAGTACGGTTGCTGTGCATTGGGACTATTTCGTTTCTCTTCGATTTTGATCCTGCGCGGATAGTCGCCCAGATAATTCCGTCTGAGTTTAGTGGAACCAGCACGCGTCGGGGAAGCTGTCGTGGGTGTGGAGATGGGCGTAGCGTCTGTGTCGGCGTCGTGAGTCGTCTGGTTCAGATACATGAAGAACTCCATGGCCGTGCCATTCCACCAACAGAACCATGGCTTATCCCCCGCCGATGCGACCGTCTTGCGAGACCATTGCGCAGCTAACAGTTCGGATTCATCCACGGAGCGCTTCGACGAGCCGGTCGGCGTGGGAAACGTATTCTCGTCCACAATGACGAGTTTATCGAATTGGGTGTCGAAGAACAGGGCTGGTCCAAATTGGGTGTCTTCCTTGTCTAGCATCAGGTGCAGCGGGAAGACCGGGTTCGAGAACACGGGCGCTTGTGCACCGTAAGTGAAGGTTCCGCTAATGGGCTCATCCTGGAATTTGATAGATGACTGGGAGATCCTGCCGTCTACCTCCACTTCCAGAGAGCCCTGGCTCATGCAGCCCCAAGTCGACCAGAAGGAGGAGCTTGGCATGCAGAACTTGGATTGATTTTTCACGCTGGCCGGGATCTGGAACTTGCCAGTAGGGAGCGGTAAGAGATTGCCTGGAACGGTCGCTAGAGGAGTCGCATCTGTATGTGATGTAGCCGTCACCGTCACCACCGACGCGGGCTTCAGGCTCAGAGAAGAACTGGCACTGGCAGCCCCGGACTGCTCTCCCTTTTGGGCACCCAACACACCACCGATGACTCCACCAATGGCTGCTCCGATGATCAGAACGGCCGCAATCAGGACGAACATCCAGATGGGGATACCGAAACACATCCGCTGCCTGCTCTTCCGCTTGATCTTCTCTTCGAAACTGTCGACAGCGGGTTCGCTCTCTACGGGAGCTGGAGGCGGGGGCGGCGGGGGCAGTCGAGTCGGTGACTCCTCTGGCAACATCGTTCTCGATGACAGGCCTGATGCTCCTCCCGACGCTGTTGCGTCCCAGTCCTGATCGTGCATCTCTCGTTCTCGATTCGCACTGGCGATACTAGCGGGGCCCATACCGATCTTGGGCGGAATCCCGTCTGGATAACGAGAATAGGGCGGCAACTGTTCGAGATGCCCGTCAGGGCCAATAATATCACCTACATCGTCATCTGCTCGGCCTGGGGGACGCTGATACGGCTGCGTATGGCCTGGAAATCCGACCGCTGGAACATCGTCGTCCATGCCCTCCTCCGGCAAGATGTTCTGCGGGTACATAGCATAGGGATGCTGGGGAGCAGTGGCTCCCATCAGCGGTCGATCTGCCCCCCCTCGGACCGTCGAGGTGGTCGTCACACTGGGCGACCGACTCACACCCACCTGGGGATACATGGCATAGGGGTGGCTGGGCCCGGTCGCCCCGGTGTAGGGACTCTGGGCTCGCGGCATGGAGAAGTGGGAGGATGTGCTGAGACTGCGTCTGGCAATTGTTGGCGTCGAAACGCTAGACGACACGGTCCCGGTCGAATTGCGGTTGGTCGCTATGGCACCCTTCTGGGGGAGGCTGGAGCGATTGGGGAGATCATCCAGAGACGATCGGGCATTGTCGTCAAAGGGATTCACTTCTGGCGGGGGGACGGTGTCGGGAAACGATGGTTTCGAGGAAACAGGCACGTAGTTATTCGAGCGAAGGGTGATTGAGGAGTCGTGCGAGGAGACGGAGGGATTGCGGTGGACACGGTCGGCGTCGGGAGCGTCGAGAGGGTCGAGGGAGAATTCATCGGAGAAGACATTGGGGTTTGAGAAACGGTTGGATAGCGACCGACGTGATAGGGAGTCCCGATGGTCCTGTGTCCCAACGGACGACTGGGAGGAACGGTAACGAGAGCGTTCGCTCTGATCTCGCGATGGTACACGCCCAGCCATGGCGCTGCTCAGCCCAGTCGGGCCTGCTCCTGCCTTCCTATTCCCTCACTCAGTCACTCACTCACACCACCAGCCCGTCGAGAGTCGATCGAGTCGCTGACCAGGCGACCGTAGCGACCTGGCACGGGGGAAAATCGAGCACAGAGACTCGAGAGGGAAGGCCAGAAGACGAACGGATGGAGGGGGAAAAAATGAAGGACGGTACGAAGACCAAGAGGAGCCGGAAAGGCGAAGTTTGGAGGAGAGCGAAGGGCAGGAGAGAGAGAAAGAGAGAGGCAGAGCGAGAAAGGGCCGGATGATTGGGGCAAAAGGCCCTCCAGGCGGACCGACCGGTCGGACTGTCAGACTCGACTGATCGATCGGGCCCGGCTAAAAAGGCAGTCTGGTCGAACCCAAGTGTTCAACCAGACCAGATCAATTCAAACGAGGGAATTGAAGAGTGGTTCTGTGAATTCTTTGATTCGAAGCGATAGATAGAGTTGAATCACGGTCGTCGATCGTGAGCCATGGCCGAGGATCGAGACAAGAGGTAAGGCCAGCAGGAAGGACGAGAGGGGAAGAAGGGCCTGAAACAGAGACGGTGGTTTTTTAGTGGCTGCCAAGAACGGATATCGAATTCTGGGAGAAACAACAGAAAAAGAGGATTCTGATCCAGTCCTACAGTAGTATCGAGCTAAAAAGGTATTCCCCCTCGCAGCAGAAAAGAGCCAGAGAGATACCTAAGTAGATGCATCGCCACTCGCGTGGTGGATTGGCAGGACTAGACTAGTCCTCCAGACAGTGACTAGAGAGATAATACCATAATATCTGCGACAGGCTCACATTCATCCCATATCGATATATCTACTAGATTTATTTCTTGTGTACAATTCAGTTATCCTCGTTTCTCTATTCTCCTTCTCCCTTCTATTATTATTTTTATCTCTCTCTCTCTCTCTCTCTCTCTCTCTCAGACTGACAGACAGACAGACTAGTTAACCAAGGGACTTCCATCGAGTTTCTCACTTTCAGTTGCTCTTTCCTCTTTCTGCTCAACTCTTTTCAGCCACAGACGCCGGGGGTTGTGATCCTGGCCTGCCATTGGTGGTAGATGAGACCCAGTGGGCCTGCACAGTGTCTGGCCACCAATCAGCAGTCATTCTAGGCGGTCATGGTGGGGTGGCCGGATTCAGGGCATCCGACCGTTCCTGATCTTCTTTCTTACCCTCGGAATTCAATTCTTATTATTCTGTTCGATTATAATAATAGATAATATTATAATAATATAATCATAGCCCACGAGATGCACAGGAAGATAGTACTTGGCTCATCACTGCAGCTGCATCTGCATTCACTATTCACGATAATTATCTACCATACTAACTACTAACTCTCTGTTCGTTCTCGACCACCGGAGCACCCTCTCCGTCTGCACGCCGTATCCAGTTGCCCACACCGCGCTACTTCAGTAGTCGACGGTTCATCCATCCAGCACGCCAGTCACAACAGCATCCCGATTCCAGCCCTGCAGCCAGAGCAGCTATCTATCTAAACTCTTTTTTTTCCTTCTTTCTTTTCTTTCTGGGCTGGCATGACTGATGCAGTTACTAGTACAGAGTCCTTTTCGATGGCCTTTCCCGTTCTGGTGCCGCTGCCGGGAAGCTTTCCAGCTTTCCCTGGATCCTGTCACTCTCTGCTAACTTTCGTTTGTCCGTCCCTTCGGTCTGACGGTCTTGCTTCAACGGGAAATTTATACCGAGAGACAAGAGAAAACGTGTTTTTTCTTTCTTTTCTTCTTCTTCTTCTTTTTTATTTTTTATTTTTAATAGAAGTAATAATAATAGTAGTAATTCTGGTATTATCAGATTCTTCTTAAACACGAAAAGACCGGCAATGGAAGACAAACAAAGTTCGACGGACTGCCGACGGAGCAGAGAAGAATGATGGAATCGAATCCTCACCGTATTCTTCCCATTCCCTCGTGTCGTCATTGGGACCATCAACCTTTTTTTCTCTAGTACCTCGTTTTCTATCTGACCGTCCATTTTCAGCCGCTCAGAGCCAAGAAAAATATGATCAACTCTATTCTCGCCCACTCCGGCAGTCTTGCTCCGGATCTGTCACTCACTGACACGAGTTAGTAACCAGTTACTAGCTACTGCACTGAGTTGATTCGAGTCTCGCAGAGAACCTTACTGCTGTTGCTGATACTGATGGCTTTCATTACCCACTTCTCTGTGGACTGTTACCCGCGTTTCTCTCCAGAAAATATTACAGTTAGCACTACTCTCGGCAGATCGTAGCAGTGTTTCATATCTATGTACCTCTACATACTGTCATTTAAGTAGAACACGCTGACTACTCTCTTCACGTTCGTATTTCGACTTACGAAATAGGAATCAGAGTACGTTTCTGACCAGGCCTCTCTGGTGAGTTAGTACACATCCACTATCAGTGACTTAAACTCAAAAGTCAAAAATCATGACCCCAGCCAGCCCAGCCGAGGCACACATGCAGTAACCACGACGAGAATTCACGTGGGGATATAGAGTAGTTAGTTAACTTAATTCGAGCCTTCTACAGATGCTGGAGATAATCAATGTACCCCAGTTAGAATATATAATTAATAAACTCAGTTCACAAAAGAAGTATATAAAATCAATACCTCATACACCCACTCATCGTCCCTGCTTCTTCCTATAGAATAGTCTTTCCACCGCTTGACTTTATTAATTGATTATCAGTGATTTGCAGGTGATAGGTAGTTAAAGTATGGATTGTTGATGAGACGGGGAAAGATCAACATAAACCAACCGACCCCACGGGGATGGATCTACTTACTGTGGGGAAAGACTCGACATGCGATATGGTAATCCGACACCTCGGGATTTATCTTGTTACTGCTACTTAGATAAACTATCTAGGTACTTTAACGATGGCCTCTTCGACTCTGCAATACTCTATCTTCGACTTTCGAAAAGACTGATATGACCCTCGGGTTTCTCGGGGTAGATAGTTCCGAAGAAATAGCCAGAAGCGATTGAGATCTGGCCTGGAATCAACCACAGGGATCCCGGGAGAGTATGGTATTATGGAACACGGTCCCCCGAGAGTCCAGAATCGAGAATCGAGAGGAGAGCGCCACAGCAGGGGTCAAGAAGGATATGTGGAAAACAGGAGTCATGTGCACTATCCTCTGGCAGTGTTCTGGATGGAGAGAGATCCCATTCCAGTTAGACTTCATCCACTCCTACTAGTCCCTGACAAGTAAATTTGAACGCACAAAGCCATCATTCTGGCCTGCCGCTGAGCCTCGAACGGGTGGCTGCGACGGTCTAACCTAGCTTCTTCTCTCATGGTATTTTCCCAACTGGCAGTAGATATTCGCCCCAATCCTTCCCCCGCAAAGCTGGGGTTTACGGCGGGGAAAGGTGGAAATACAACCAATGGCCTGCATAGGACATTGTACCATAAGCTGTACTCTAAAGTAGAATGGTTCAATCCCACCAATGGATTCGATCTGATGGCCAGGGTATCTAGTCGGGAGGATTCAATTATCAGGGACTATAGGCGCCTCGTTGGTGCACTCATGCTTGTAATTGATGTCGCAGCTTTGGGGTGCTATGCGTTCGCTTTACAATCGCCCGAAGAACAGCTGTATGCTCTCTGGCATCAGATATATTATTCCCGTTGATGAATCGTAGAGACGGCGATGGCTTCCGTTGCCAGTTTATCCTCTATTGCTGCAGGTAGATAGGCACAGACAAAGGCACTGGGAAACGGACGTCAAAACGGGTTTCTCTCGTGGACTCGTGTGTATTGTTTGTCCAGCGCCTGTCCAGTCAGCCATGGGTATATACAAGCGGAAAATCGCAGTTGCGGATGATTCGATCACCTCCGCCGTCCATCTGACCCTACGGCAATCCCTGATACCTAATCTCCTAGGTAAGATAGAATCCACAGATTGTATCTGTGGGATTGTAATTACTGTCATCTCCATACTGATCAAACGGATATTCAGTGACCATCCTTTTCTTCCTTTGGGGCTTCGGCTATGGCTTACTCGATGTCTTGAATTCCCATTTCCAAAGTACTCTCAACATCACCGCCAGCAAGTCCAGCGGCCTCCAGGCAGCGTACTTCGGCGCGTACTTCATCTGTCCCTTGACCATCTCGGGATGGATTGTCAGAAGATTCGGGTTCCGCATCACATTTATGACCGGTGTGTCTCAGAGATATCTGATCTTCTTGCCTCTGCATCGGAGACAACACTAACACCCACACAGGTCTCGCTGTCCTCGCCGTCGGATGCCTTCTATTCTGGCCAAGCGGTGTCAAAAGGTCGTTTGGAGGTTTCTGCGGTAGCATGTTTGTGAGTGTTGGCAATCACATTGATTGATACCGATCTAATGATGGACAAGGTGGTCGGCGCCGGTCTTTCCACCCTCGAAACAGCCGCAGATCCGTAAGTCCAGCACGCACGACGTCCAAATCACACAAGTTTGTTGACTATGTCAGGTTTCTCTCGATCTGTGGCCCACCAAGGTACAGCGAAATCAGGCTGAATCTCGCTCAAGCCGTACAGGGAGTCGGAACGTTCGTAGCGCCACTACTCGCGTCTCGCGTCTTCTTTGCCCACACCGTGGACACGAACGCTGGGCTCAAAAATGTGCAATGGGTGTATCTGGGAGTAGCTTGCTTCGTTGCACTGCTGATCATCCTCTTCTTCCTCGCTCCCTTCCCTGAAATCACCGACGCCGACCAGCAGGCGGTCGAGACGCAGATCGGAGAGCATAGCGCTGACCCCGGTCCTTTCAGGAAGCAATATAATCTCTTTCTAGGGGTATGGAGTCAGTTCTGCTATGTGGGAGCTCAGGTCGCAGTTGCAGGGTACTTCATCAACTTCGCCCAAGAAGCCGGACGTTCCAGCTCTGAAGCTTGTAAGTGGTCCACGAAAGCGAAATGCAACGGGTCTTCTTGCTGATAGGTTGAATAGCGGACCTTCTGGCTGTTGCTCAAGGACTTTATGCGTTCAACCGTTTCCTGGCCAGCGGGTTGATGATGATGAAGGCATTCAAGCCTCGCTATATGCTCGCGGCATATCTCTTCTTATGTTTTGTTTTCTCGGTAGCCGCCATGAACACATCCGGAACTACTTCCATCGCCCTCTTCATTCTGGTTTTCTGTTTCGAATCCGTGAGTGATCGGCATAATGCAGATGCTTTATAGAAACACGCACTGATTGTCTTCCAGTGCTGCTTCGCGACGATTTTCACTCTGGCCCTGAGAGGTCTAGGACGTCACACGAAACGTGGAGGCTCACTCCTTGTGGCAGCTATCTCTGGCGGTACCGTCTTTCCTCCTATGATGGGAGCCGTGGTTGTAAGTATAGGACCTGTTTTAGTCCCGCGCGTCGAAGCTCTCCGCTAATTGTACTTTCTCTCCAGACCAACCGCAATGCTCACGTCGCCCTTGCTATTCCCATGATGGGATATATCCTGGCTTGGGTCTTCCCTATCTATGTGAACTTCTTCAATAAAGAAAGCATGGACCTCCATCGGAACACTGATTTGAACGTCCACCATCCAGCCGAAAAGTCACTCGAGCTGGAACGAGGTGCTAGCGTCATGGATAAACCAGCGACCTCAACTGTAGAGCATACGGAGCAGGTAGTCCCTTGATAACCTGTGATGTTATATAGCTGGAATAAAAGACAACTTCTGCGAGCGCAGCACAGACTTCCGTGCAACTCCTACTCATAGAGGGCCAATAGCAAGAACGTAGGCCCCAACACACTTCAGATGTTCGGTTCTTCCCTGCGTAACCTTAGTATATCAGAGAGCCTGACCTGGCCCTTCTCGCCCCATCCAGCCGTTCCGCTTTGCACCTCCGGTCTAACGCGCAAGTACCAGGCCCAGGCGCGTCTATCCAACTCTGCCGTGCTGAGAGTTGAAGCCCAAGACTCACACAGCAGATCAATGGCACGCAGGACAAGACCGGCAGCCTCTTCCTTCTCTTTGGCCAGGGCAGCGTTAGACTTCTTCCGTGGAGACTCATTCTGTCCAGCATTGGATTCTTTATGCAAGGCAAACGCTTTCATGAGGTATGTCCGTGCGGCGTCAGCCGTATGTATTTGCGAATCCCCTCTTTTACCTTGAGCATTAGATTTGCGCATGGCTTCCAAGTCCACTCCCCAGAGAGGAGGCATCTCTCTGGAGTCCTCCCGCGACGCCTCTTGATGAGCGTTACTGTGGGATAGCTGCATGCTAGATTCAGAAGTGATTCCATCGTCTGGCTTTCCGTCCATGGGATTATAGTCCCATCTCTTCAGGACTCGGATCTCTCTTCCTAAGACTTTCACCACTGGCAGCCCCTCCCCCCAGCCCTCTTCTTCTGCACTGTTCCCGCTCTCGAGACCGAGACTGACAGCCTTGCTGCGACTATTCGCACTGACCACTGCTTGTGCGAGGCTTAATCTGCTTGAAATAGGCTGCTCTGGCATTGTATACTTCAGCACAGTAACAGCAAACGCAAGGACCAGCGGTGCTCTGTTTGTGAGTACTACTGTGTTTGATAGCTCTTCTTCCGTAGCCGGGGAGACCGGAACAGCCAGGTTAGATTCAATCTGAAAAGGCGTTACTGTAGCGTCAGGATCGTCTTTCTTCGCTTTCTTGGTCGATATTGTGTCTGAGCTACTTGGTGCTGCACGTTTCTTGGAGTTGCGCTTTGCGGCATTCAGCACTTTCTTCGCCGTTTTCTCGTCCTTGAAGATCGTCTGGAGTGACTGTAGTTCAGATCGACCGATATCATCCGGACTGCTAGCGTTAGATCGTCTGTCACAAAAATTAAGATGGAGCTCTTTACTTGTTGAGACCGGCTTTCTGGAGCTCTTTTACCTTGCTCATTGCTACCGCCAGCGGTATCTTTGCATCCTGGGAGAGGAACCGCAATAACGATTGCAGCTCTGCGGCAGCCATCTTCTTGTTTACCCAAAGTTGTTCATTGATAGGGGAGGACGTTCTGGTCGAATCTATGCCACATCTGCAACGGTGAAGTCTCTCCGATACTAATCGCAAGTATTGGAGTAGGTCCGTCCTGTGTTAAGCTGCCCGTAAGCGTCTAGACTAAGTCCGCTATCTCCACCCGAGGACCTCAGTCCGCGTTCGCTCAGACAACGCCCATACTAACCACCAGTCTCCGGCGAAGCTATTTCGACAGCAGTCCCTGCTATTGCGACCCAGTCGCGATGCCAGACGAGTCGAAGTCAAAGGCCTTCCCTGATCTCTCGGCCAAGCTGGCAGCGCCCACCAAGAAATCGTTATTCGAACGCCAGAAGGCCGAAGCCGAAGCAAAGCGCGCCCGAGAACAAGCTGAGACAGCTGCTGTCCTTGAGGATTTTGTCAAATCCTTCGACGAAGATGCAGATGCACCAAGCGCGAATCGTCCTCCGGGAGGAGGCAGACTGAATACATTCGGCCACCCAGGGCCAGGAGGGTTTGGAGGGCCTGCGAAACGGCATTTCACAAGTTCAGGTCCACGCAGCAGCGGACCAGGGAGTCTAGGACCGCCTCCCCCATCACTGTCGAGGAAACGCAATCATGAAGGGTTCCAGCCGTTACATAGGGAACGCGATTCCTCTCAAGGGCTCTTTGCTTTCGAAAACTCAGGACCCAGCACGCGAGACACGGCAGCTGCTTTTCGAACATCAGACGACGACGAGGAGAGAACCGCAGAGGCGAAAGAGGCTGAGAGGGCGGCCGCGAAACCGACACTATACCTAGCTTCGCTGCCTCCTGGGACATCGCCGGCCGTAGTGAAAGCGTTGGTTCCATCGGTCCTCACCGTGGACAATGTCAAAATTATGCCCCAGGCCGGCCAAACTCCAACGGAGCGGAAGTCATGGTCAGCTATCGTCACCCTTGCGAAGGAATCGGCTGCCAGCGATATAGATACCACCGTGAGCACACTGCAAAACAAATATCTTGGCTGGGGCTTCTATCTCTCTATCTCTCGACATCTCTCATCCGCTGCGATCAGCTCTGGCATGCCTGTGACCGTCGGTCTATCATCGTCAAGTTCTCTACCATTCGGCGCGAAACAGATCAATCAGAATCCTACTGGGCCTTTAAACCGCGCTCCTCCTCCAGGGCCACATCGCGGTGGATTTGCACCTCCTGCCTCGTACGGTCCGTCGTACGGTCCGTCGTACGGAAGAAATGGCCCGACGCTACAAGTAGACGTCAAACCCCCATCTGATCTGAAGCAGCTCCGATTGATTCACAAAACATTGGAGAATCTACTAAATTATGGCCCTGAATTCGAAGCGCTACTTATGAGCCGACCTGAGGTCCAGAAAGATGAGAAGTGGGCTTGGTTGTGGAATCCTCGAAGCACCGGTGGCATATGGTATCGTTGGAAGCTATGGGATATTCTGACAAATTCTGGAAAGAAGGGTGCACGTCCACATCCTACGATGGGGATGACTCCGTCCTCACTGCTTTTTGAGGGCGGTCCTAGCTGGGTTCCCCCTGAGAAAGCCGTTCGCTTCGAGTATACTACGCAGATGGAAGAGTTCGTCTCCGACGATGACTATAATTCCTCTGAAGATGACTATTCCGATGCGGAAGATGATAAGCGGCATGGCACCGATGGTCCAGGCGGAGCTAGTGACGGTTTGGGCTACATGAATCCTCTCCAAAAGGCTAAATTGACACACCTGCTGGCGAGGTTGCCCACCACAAATGCCAAGTTACGGAGAGGAGACATCGCGCGTGTCACTGCCTTTGCTATTGAGCATGCCGGCGCGGGTGCGGATGAAGTCGTAGAGATGATCGTCACCAACGTGTTGAATCCTTTGGCTTATACTGGAGCAAACCCTGATCATCTCGCTGAGAGAGGTGCCGCGAAGGGCGAGGCTGAAGCCAGCAGGGTGTACGACAATACATCCCAGGAAAACCGGGTGGCATCTAAAGACAGACTTGACACGTCTGCGGCCAAACTTGTCGGGCTTTACGTTATCTCTGATATTCTTTCATCTTCGTCGACCAGTGGTGTTCGCCACGCCTGGCGATATCGACAGCTTTTCGAATCAGCGCTCAAATCACACCAGCTCTTTGAGCATCTTGGACGGCTAGAGAAGGACCTTGGCTGGGGTCGATTAAAGGCAGAAAAATGGAAGCGGAGTGTTGGTGTAATACTGAATCTGTGGGAAGGCTGGTGTGTCTTCCCACAAACAAGCCAAGAGCACTTTGTTCAGGTGTTCGAAAAGCCGCCCCCGACAGAGGAAGAGCTAGCTAAGGAGAAGGAGAAGGCTGAGGCAGAGAAAGCCGCCAGCGCTTTTGGCACAAAGGGCAAGACTCGATGGAAGACCGTTGAAGAAGACGCTTCATCTGGCAAATTCGACCCTACCAAACCTGCTGAGGCTGAGAATAAAATGGATCTAGATCTGCAGGGCGTTCCCGCGGTTACCCAGGACGACAACTTCGACGGTGAACCTATGAGTGATATAGATGGTGTGCCCATGGAAGACAGTGATCTGGAGGATCTGGATGGGGAAGAGATGGACGAGGACATTCCGATGGATAGGGACGATTCTCAGGACCAGGACAGGCAGACAGCGTCTGAGAAACCGCCTGAGAGACAGCCAGAGTCAGAAACTCAGTCTTCGACCCGAAAACCGCGCCCAAAGGCAGAGGACATGTTTGCGGATTCGGACTCTGAATAAGAAGATTTAAGAGTCACTCTTGTACTATAGATATTGTGCCTCGCGTTGTCATAGGTATACTCTACGGTTGTAACGATGGAACGAATGGTCTTGTGAACTCAATGTTTATTGCCAACATCTACCTAAGCATCCAGGCCTGCACAATGCACAACGAACAACCTTCCTGGCAATTATTGTGACGTGTAAAATAACATAAGATCTTTCGAAATATACGATCAGAACCTGAAAGTAACTGCAACCTGTTATACCCGTTAACGAATGTCCACTTTAGAGAATAGAGACACAATAACAAGTATGAGAACAATTGCCAATCAGAGAACAAAAGGTACAACTCCACGGGTGTGTGAGTCAGAAGTTATCGTTTAGAAAATTAAACATCATGCAAGATAGAAAAGTCCATATTCCAATGAGAGGTCGTTGTCACTCACCAATTACTGATTAGATATCGATTGGCTAAGGTAAGCCCTAGAAGTTAGTGAGGAATCAACGTGATTGTTATACCATAGTCGCAATGCCTGTTCTGATGTTGCCGGAGCTCTGTGCGTGCAAGGGATGTTGAATTCTGAGGTCATCTTCAGAGCAAGTATAAGAGCATCATCGCCGAATATACAGTGGAATCCACTGGTCTGAGAATAGTGCTGCCATTTCTGCAGCTGTCCTTATGCTGTTCAGAAAGAGAACTCAGAGCTGTGGTGGTGAGCAAGTAGGATGAAAAGATTGCCAGTCGGTGGTGGTAGAAAGGAAGAGAAAATCGGAGAGAAAAATTAGCAGGGCGCCGGCGGTCAAACTGGCTGGCAGACTAGTTAATTTGTTATGCCCCCCACCATGGCCGCCTGCCCCACAACCTCCTCACAGCCGCGAGTGTTGAAATACATCAACAATCGCCTTCAACTCGGTTCAGACAAGCTCTCCCTGGTATTCTGTGTTCGTTCCAGTCTCCTGGAGATAACTATTCAAGATGGGTGGTAAGTGCTAGCTTAAGGATCTATCAGAAGACATGCAGATGCCCTACGTATCGGCGCTGCATGTCCGTCTGCCCCTCCCTGCCCAGTTGCGCAATGTTGCGCGGCGAGAGAACTCTGACATGGGATGAAAGCTGACGTTTCTCGATTCTGCAGACTTCGTTTCTATTGCTCGTATGTATCCGAAATATTTTGGTCATTGATGTTATTTCATCTGTGACCCGGTCGAAGCGCATCGGGTTCCTAACGTATATCTATTCAAATCGCAGAGCAGTTCGTCGACTTCTACTACAAGACGTTCGATGAGAACCGGGCGGGTCTCGCGGCTCTCTACGTGAGTCAAACCGAGCGATATGACATGAAGCGGTTACTGATGGTGGATATACATACAGCGCGACCACTCTATGCTCACCTTCGAGACGGCCTCGGTCCAGGGTACCGCTGGTATCGTCGAGAAGCTGACCGTGAGTTCTCCTTTGCCCATTGAGAAGAACAAGATTCTAACGGATCACAGAGCCTGCCCTTCCAGAAGGTTGTTCACCAGCTGGCTACCCTTGATGCCCAGCCTTCTAGCGAATCTGGTGGTATCCTCGTCATGGTCACCGGTGCTCTGTTGGTACGTCTAGAGCCCAAATATCTAGCCTGTATACCAGACATTTATGTGATACTGATTATGGTTGTTGGAAACGTTAGATCGATGACGAGCAGAAGCCCATGAGCTACACTCAGTCTTTCCAGCTTCTGCCCGACGGTGCTGGCAGCTACTTCGTCTTCAACGACATCTTCCGCCTTATTTACTCCGCCGCATAGACGTTCGGTCACGATGATACCAATTTATTAAGAGGGTTGGAGACAGACTTTAGGGACAGTTCGGGCAATATCGATGCTACGATCAGTAAACGACCGCCCTAATGAAGCGTGGGTGTTTGTGTAAGAAGGGACCAGCATACACCCTACATCCTTCGTCTCTGCTCCAGTCTAGGTTCACACCATGGGTGGAGGTTAACGCATATATTCATACTTGAAGATCTATCGCGCCGCATCTGTTTTGTTAGGAGATATTTCTAAATTAAAGAAATGACGACCAAGAGACCGTGAATGACCAATATACTTCCAGCCAGGAAAGCGTTGGCCCTGACCACATCTAGTCTCTAATATTGATATCTCGAGTAATTTTGACTGGAAGGTCCACATTTAGGCTCCAGAATTCTATACTGCTTAGAAGTGGTCACTGGTGGTGTATAAAAGCAACGCGTTGCCCCTGGTCACACTAAAACAGCCAAATCCGAAACGTACGACCTCCGACGCCGCCGAAGCTGGAAAGGAAAAGAAAAGCGAGGCGAATGCGCCCAGAAACAGAGGCCCTTGCAAGTGAGACTCTACGTATTATTATTAGTCTCGCCGTTCCTGCCAGGAGAGCCGCTTGTCCCCATTTCGAGTAGCTGCTTCTGCTGATAGGGTCGTAGTCTGGAGAGCAACTCCAAAACGTTCCACGTCAGAAGAAAAGGATCTTTGCTCTCTCAAGACACCATCAACCTCTGGGACAGAGCATCTTTTCTGAAAAGCTTCTACGGAATAATTTGGACAAAGATCGTCCGTACGACGGAGCTGCGCTTTGTTGCTCTACATACCATACCAACCGGGGGCTCAACGCCTATTTTCTCGCTGCCGCCTTACTGACGCCCAGACTCCCGAACCCCGATCCTTCCACGTTGTTTACCCTGTGGAAGCTGACGACTGGTCCACGCTGTGATTCCCTTCCAATTCACTTCCACGCATAGACGGTGCTACGTGCTGTATTCAGCTTTTCAATAGAATCGCCTGCGAAATCGCACCTGACGACATCTCACGACTGTCACGACTCCCATATCATCCGAGATTAACAGCGAACAAGCCACCTCTGCCTTTCGCCGCAGCAGGACGCGAGTCGCTCAGCAGTGACTGCGCTATTGATTGCGAAGAGACGACCAGGGACCGCTATCTGGTACTGCGACCTGTGATCTGGTCATCAAAATGACGCTCTCCGAGGAGTTCCGCTCCAGGAATTTCAGTAAGTTGTACTTGCGCCTGTGTCGCACGCTGAGAAGCATTGAGATTAGAGCTAATGCCATGTGTCTGCAGGTATCTATGGACAATGGTTCGTAACTATAACTCCTCTACCCCCCTACGTCGATATACCGTACCGTACTTTGCGCACATCGAGTGAACTGCCCAAGCAGCCATTGCCCAGTCAATGGCCATGCAATCTGAAACCTTGGTCGCTTTTTGCGCTGGAATAGTCGCGAGCTCTTAACTCCCCAGTTGAGCTCATTTTCTCTTCTACAGGCGACGCTTTAGGACCTTTTACTCGCCATCCAAGTGTTTGGGGATTTGCTGACAAGAAACCATCAGGACTGGCGTGATCTGCATAGTTCTGTGCTTTGCGCTCGGGATCGCCAACATTTTCTCCTTCAACGCTCTGCGAATCGTTTTCAGCATAGTATGCCTGTAAGTGTTTGTTCTCTACGTTTGCTGAATGGTTGGCTAAGACTGAGGTATCCAGTGTTTGTTCATTCCTGATCATCTTCATCGAAATTCCCTTCCTGCTGAGGATCTGCCCTACCTCGTCTAAATTCGATGCCTTCATTCGACGCTTCACCACAATTTGGATGCGCGCAATAGTGTATTTGGCGATGAGTATCGTTCAGTGGATGAGCCTCTTCTCCGGCGCATCGAGCTTGATCGCGGCTGCCGTCTTCCTCCTCCTAGCATCTCTCTTCTACGCTCTGGCCGGACTTAAGAGCCAAGAATTTGTGGGCAGCAAGACACTGGGTGGCCAGGGACTCGCACAGATGATTGTCTGAAGAGGTACGGGGAGAAAGAAGCACGATGAGCGTGACTTTTTCTTTTGAATTTTCGATTCCGCCATTTTGTTGATGCAGCGGGAAGAACGCACGATACCATTATGAACTCATTTCAGATAGGAAGAAAGACTCGGGCAATCAGAGGAAGCTAAAGCTTAGTCTTATGGAAATGAATAAGTGTGAGGTCAGGAAGGGCTACAAGGGGTATGAAAAGTTGTGCAATTACTTGGCAGCCTTTTTGCCTTACTAAAGGTATAGTACATTAGTCTCTTGTTTATTATGATGACGCGTGAATGGGCTCTGTATTTCTATGTCTCATATCAATCTTATCAGCTTTGTTTGGATGTATGTGCGCAGATCGTATCAATTATCATCGACTCCGCGCAGTATGCCGATCTTCCCTGCGTACTAATCAGCCCTTTATTTCTGGTGTATTACTCACATCACTTAGGCCGATTAATGCTATAGTTTGTTGTCATCCCCATATATACCTATGAATCCAGGGTAATTGTGCCTCGAGACTAGACCCATATCCAACAGGAAACCTTGTACAACCAACCGGACAGAAGGCGTTACATCAGATCCAACGTCTTCCTTTCCTCCTCTTTCCATCTCCTTCCCTGAAAAAAGAAAAGAAAAAAACTTCTTGTCTCTGTTTTCACAGTGGAGCAATAATCATACACCTAACCTTGGAACCCTTAAGTTATTGCCATTATCCAGTTTAGACCGTAAACGATGTATGTATGTATGTATGTACGTCATAGTGGAATAGGAATTTCCGAGGTCCGAATTAGGACGGTCTCCTTTGCTTTTTTCTAAAATAGGCAAAGGAAAAGGAAATCACGTTCTGTTTTAACCTGGTAGGATTTCATGACTGTATTGTTCTCTTCATAATCTCCTTCAGGCGTCTATTGGTATTTGAATCGTTGACATGGTTCATTGCAATTATATGGTACGAGGCGCAACCGTCCGTCTAGGGTTCATAGTTAGACCGAGGTGAGGGTTGAGGCACCTAATAAATCCTGAGTTTAGGATCTTGCTTGCTCTGCTCTGCTTATTACTCGTTGTAAAAAACTTGCTGTCTTTCTTTGCACTTTACAAGGCCTAGAGGAGTACTACGTAACAGAGAAACTGACGTAGGCTAAGAGCTCACTGTCAGCTGGTCCCTGGATCGGCGCGGGAGAGGTGGGATGTGGGGTAATTCAAGCAGGAAGTAAGGTAACTAGGTATGTTACTGATCTATCTCGGTTAATGTTCATGGAACGGAATAGACGATGAGATGAGGGGTGCGAGATGCGTTGATACAAGAGTGCTGTAGAGCTATTATTGACCAGTGCCAGGTATTACAGATGGACGCGTGAGGAGATACTCGATCGGGATGGGTACGTGTACCAGACATGGATTTGATGATTCAAGGGGGAGAAACGAAATCATTATGGAAATGAGGGAGGGGTTGGATGGCTATCCAACTGCATCTGATATGTAGGATCAGTTTAGGTGGCTTTCAAGCTCCTCCAGGCTGCAGATGTGAAAATGCGGGGTTGAGGCTGGTGTGCTTTGTTCAACTGGAGCTGCGGAACCTGTCGCCGCGGGGCATCTCAATGGTATTACCATTAGTGATATTCCCAACATAATTGGTAGAAGTAGACGGTCTTTTACAAGTTTGGGGATCTTGGACAGTCTTGTGACGTTGTAGCATAGCACATGCCTTTGGTCCGTTCTGGTTTTGCTGAAAAGGTCAAAATCTAATAATTGCTGAAAATACTACCGTCAGAAGAGAGGCCTCCACTCAATTACTTGCAGAGAGATGAGCCTGTAATTTGTAGGTGGGATTGGCGGAACTGTTCCCCTGTATATCTTGTACGAGTGAATTTCAGGGACAAATCCGTTTCTGCTCGAGACGTTCTCACAGCACGGGCAGGCTCGCGGAACCCAGAGGAAAAGACGGCACAGCCGAGCAGAATGAAGAACAAGGATCTGCTGCGCAAAAAATATCAACGAACCGGTAAGTTCAACGGTCTGAGGCAATAATGTGTATCAAAGCCTCAGCCCGTTCTAAGTATACCCAGATCCACTGCGTAGTTACCCGTGGCGGTTACTGTCGCAGAATTGCGGAGGGAGAGGTTATAGCCGGCAGTCGGTTGGCGGAAGCGGTTCCTGTGGAGAAGATCGATGATGTGACGAGTGGCAGAACTCGACGTTTTCTGTCTGGTTCGAGCCCACCAGATGCATTATCATTGCTCGCGTTTCCTCTTTCCAAGGGCGGCATTGGAGACGTGGCGGACAAGGAACAGCTGATGAGGAAGAAAGAAGAAAAAGCATGCGAAAGGGGCTGAGCAGAGGGGCGCCTTCAGGAATACTGGTACGTACCATAGATATTTGGTATATCGACTCTAGCATATGGTACTTGCCTGCGGAGGTTTTCTAATAATACGTACGGAGTACTACTACTCTGTAGTCTAAATAATGCCAGCCAAACTTGACTGCTAGCATGCATCCATACTTACCCCGTCCCTACATAGCAATACTGGTTCATACAAGCAGGAACGTGCGCATACCAGCTGTATTCACTGAACGATGAAAAATCTGCAGTCCCCAGCAGTTATCACAATATCGCAGGGCCACGTGAAGAGAGCTGACGAGCTCGTGCTTCATCTGCTATCATCTCTGGCCATGGTCTGGACTGGCAGGATACTCGATCGGGCTACGTTGCCCCAGTGGTGAGGGCTGATCAAAGGGGTCCGGTGCAGGAAGTAAACCTTATAGACAGCACAGGATTTTCATTCGAGCAGGCCGTCCGGATCGAGATGCGTGATTTGATGCAGCGTCTCCAGTTGTCTCCCTTTTCCCACTCCCAACGTCCAAGGTTGTGACGGGGGCATGCAAAACGGAGGAGTCGAGAGGAAAGCAAAAAGCTCGATACGACGAAACAAATGTCGCAGCGACAAAAGGGAGATGAAAGAAGTTTTTCACCGCTGAAGACGATGGTCGTAGATCGAATCTAGAAGCACTCAACCATGACTTCAGAAAGGCCGTGAGGGCGCGGGCAGGGTCGATCCTCGACGGGCCAATGGGCCGGGCGCCATCGGTAATCGGCGAGGGGCTCTAATGCCACTGCCGGCCTCCTGTTGGCTCACTCACCCGTGACGGTCACGCTGCGGTATTGCCGTAGCCGACAGTGCGTCAGAGGGCGTCAGTAGTTATGGTAGTTACCAGTATTAGTACGGGCCAGGTGACACCAACCGGTCAGTGGGCCGTGGCAGCACCGGAAGGCAAGGCGGTCAAGGGGAAACGGGGCTTACTGCCACAGCCACCGTAAAAAAAGACGAGAATACATCACTGCTGCGGCGGTTGCTATTTCTATGCTCGAGTCACCGCCTAAGTTAGACCTTGCTATCCACAGTCTGAAACCTGCCCTTATCTATGGTATACGGTCCATTTCCGTTTTCTCTCATCCCCTCCTCTTCCCCTCGATTATTTCATATTCTAATCGTCCCTCGGGACCAATTGACGTCGAATTCGAGCTTAGAATTGTAGCTCTTTATCTACCACTCCTGTAATACTATCCGTTTTCCAGGTAAGCAAATGATTCTGCTTCGTGTTATCAGCTCCTCCTTGGCGTGGTCTCCCCATATATGAGGACTCGCATCCCTCTGGCTTTCTCTGGCTTTCTTTCACGGTGGTCTGAGAGTCTTCAAGGACGGTGGAATTGGTGCTGTTGTTCCAGTCTCTCTTAACACCGCCCCTGCTGCCCTTGCACGGCGCTTGCGCTACTCCTGCATTATCCGTTGGTCACTACCTGCGTCCAACCCAACCCAACCCACGTTGCCTGCATGGTGCAACACCTCCTGTCGTGACTTGTACAGGGCAGAATCTGGATTCTCAGCCAACCGTCACAGTGGAGGTGAGATCGCAACTCTGGTCCTTCAATTGGATTCGAACAAAAAGCCATGGTAGAGATATAGCACGCAATAGTCAGCCCTTTATAGCACGCCCAAGCTCTCCAGGCTACTGCGGGAAGGCAAGGAGGAGCAGCTGGATGCAATGTTCGAATTGACAGCTGCCCTGGTTCAAGTGACTAATATATACTGTCCACAGCGCTTTTTGCCTTTTCTCTTCACGGCCGAGTACTGTCCTTAATCGACCTCAGACCGCCGTCATGACCGCACAAACAGCACCAGTGATCCCCCCTCGACCGTCAAAGTCGCCGAATTCTCATGCCATCTCTGCGACCTCCGATATTCCCAAGATCCCTCCTCGTCCTGTGAATCGCCGCCTTGAGCGATCAGTCTCCCCCACACGAGATAGCTATGCCCCCTCACCGTTGAACGAGATGCCCAACGGGCCCAACATGAGTCGTGTTGGAAGTGATCAGTCAACCTTCTCCCACCGGCCCCCAAGCGTAACAATACCGTCTCTAGGCCAGGAGGGCATTGAGTATGCAGAGTTGGATAACCTGGCCGCGGAGCAGCAACATCAGGCGGCCCTGGAGACGAGGAACGTCGGCAGTGATCTCAAGCTGCATGCTCCCAAACCCTCGTTGCCCACGTCGAGTGCCAAAGCCAAGGTCCAGGCCGTCACTCGCACCGATTCCCAACAGGCTGCTGCAGCCGGATTTGGCAGATCGGACGAGGACTCAGACCGCCGTCCTCGTTCTCTATATTCAAAGAACAGCGGTTCCCGGGCCCAGTCGACAGCATCCAATGGCACCGAACGTCGCTCCTCTGTAACAGATGAGCATGGTATCCCAGAAATCGGGCAGAGAGTCCCGATGTACCCCAACGCGGGCGATGTGCAGGCACCATCCCCAAGCCCATATATCTACCCTGGTGGCCATGGATCGGCCGCTTCTGTAGGATCTAGTGCTTCCCTACGTACCGGCCGTAGTCACCAGCGCACTAAGAGTGGCCGTGAGCCCTCTGCGCCGCCCGGAAGCTACGGCCTCCATGGCCATGGCATGCCGCCAAGTGACAAGTTCGAGAAAGCTTGGTATGAGAAACACCCGGACGAGCTGGCCCGTGAAGAACAGGGCCAGTATGGTCCCGGAATTGGGGAGCCGCGTCCGGATTGGGCGCTGAGTAGTGACGACCTGAACAAGATCGTGCGCAGCTCCGCGGCCAAGGGATCAGGTCTTGGTAAGTACATTAACACCCCATCATCTTGAGGGCTCGAACTGACACTCCTAGGCACCTCCCCTGCTGTAACCGGTACTCCGGAGGAAGAGCTGGGTTATATTGCAACGGACGAATATACCTCCCGTTTGGCGTCCCCGCCGCCGCTGGCTCAACGGGACTCGCAGCCTTCAGTCAAATCGGGTCTACGTGATATGAGTCTGCCTCCATCTGATGGGGTGCCTTCGCAGCGGAAGGATAGTACACAATCAGGAACCGGCAGCGAGAACGGAGTTATCCACGTTGATGACCTGCATCATCAACTGCACCACCCGGACGGTTATTCCCACACTCCTGTTCCGGAGGACAGATCTCGTACTCCTCTTGGTGAGGATCAGGAGTATGATGAGCCCATCCTTGCCGCGGATGAAGTTCGCCCGGACTCAGCATTTCTGCACCCTGCTGTCTCCCCTACGATCGACAGGAGGGGAAGTGCAGAGATCGAGAGAAGTCGCAGCCCCAGCGCCCCGAACAGCAGATCCGGAAGCAGACCTACCAGCCTCCACGGCACCATCCCCGGTCTCTCTAGATTTAATTCGCATGATCGTGAAGACGTTTCAACCCCTCTCGAGGATGTCGAAGAGTACGAACCGCTCTTCCCAGAAGAAGATGGCAGGCAACAGAGGCCCCTTTCCACTGCAGACCGCTTCAAGCGCCGTCCAGATGTCTCGAAACACAGATTTCCTAGCGAAGATATCTGGGAGGACACACCTAACAGCTTGCAACTATCGGCTACGGTGTCGACTCCTGATCTTCCCAAGGAAGAGTCACCCAGCACCTTCGAGACTCCCGAGAAAGAGGCTGCTCGGAAGGAGAAAACGGAGCAGATTGACTCCCACCAGGTAGCATCGCGTCTCTTGGAGAAAGGCCACGAAAGCCCAGGCACGCGACCAGGCCTGGTCAAACAACGTTTTCCCAGCCAGGATATCTGGGAAGATGCGCCTGATAGCCAGCAGCTCGTGGCGACGATAGAACCCCACGAGGAAGAGGAAGCCAAGAATGCTCCAGGTGTCTCGTCTAAGCCATCTATCCCACCGCGTCCACAGAAGCGTCCGCAGCAGCCTCCGTCAGTTGACTTGTCGAAAAAGCCCCCGGCTATCCCTGACAGACCTAAGCCACAGATTCCAGTTCGCCCTGCGAAACCTGTTGCACGAGGATCATCTGAGTCTCTGACCAAGGTCAATTCTGCCGGTTCCAACGGAAGTACCGAAGAGTCTAAAGATGCCGCTCAGCCCGTACCAAAGGCTAAGCCTGCCATCCCGGCTCGACCTGGGGGTAGCAAGATCGCTGCACTCAAAGCAGGTTTCCTGTCAGATCTGAACTCGCGCCTTCAATTAGGCCCACAGGCACCACCAAAACCTCAGGAAGAAAAAGAGGAGGCACCAGCCCCGAAAGGACCTTTGAGTGATGCGCGGAAGGGAAGAGCCCGGGGGCCAGCAAGAAGAAAGCCAGCTGCAACTGCCAGCACCGAGAATCGGTTACCCTCGATACCGGAAATCAAAATTACGGCAACGTGGAATGTGTGGCAAACCGACGAGAGTGGAAACCTGGTCGTGGGCGAACCTGAAGTAGAAAAGAATGAGGACACCGCGTCCAGGGCTCCCGATACCTCAGAATCTGCGGATACGACGATGGCACCACCGATTGCTAGAAACACGGCAGGGGAACCAGCGGATCCTGGAGCGCAGGAAGTGAAGGAGACCCCAGAGAAAACCCAGCCCGAGCCTGAGGTGACTTCAAGCAACCGAGTGCCGGTATACACTGATGTCTCTGAACCAATTGAACCGGATCTCCCTTCGGTAGGGGAGACCACTGTTCCTCCCGCTTCGAGTGAGGAGGTTGCTGCTGCTTCAACAGAACCAGCAGTGGAGCCGTCGACACACAAAGACGAACCTGAAGCTGCTTCTGCTGCTCTCGCAGACGTTTCCCCTGAAGCAAAGTCATCTGCTGCTGTAGTCCCGGATGCTGAGACAGAGAAACCCACTGCAGCTCCAAATGACGAGGTCGAGGCAAATGCTAATGAATAAATGCGCTGAAATTTCGCAATAGAGCATCAGCGTTTCTATTTTGTTCTGGATTCCTAGCCTCATTTTGGTCACAGGTCTCAGCTCAAAGTCAACTGGATTGGTACATCTTATTATCGCTCAAGGCCGCAGACATAATGAATTGGAATCATTAGAAGTCCTACTGAATTATAATCAATTATCGTTCGTCTTGGTCTCAGAACCGAGAAGCATATATTATGTGTAATGAATGTATTATTGTAACCGTCCGTAAACATCACAAAGACAATTAACTATCCCCCGCGTTGCTTATCTGATTAGACGATCTGAAGTGGGGCTATACTTTTCAAAACTCTGACGTAGACTGCTTGTCGAAGATCAACACTCCATACTCGTACGTCTAACTGATATTGACTTGCAATTGAACTAGTCCAGGGCTTCAATTTGCATATCCACACCACCTGGAAGCTCACGTCACTAGTAGGATTAGAGGACATTAGAAATCCAAATACCATCATGCCTACCACGGTCAAGCAGTGGGTGACTGCCCAGGATGGACTGGATAAGTTGCGAATGGCCGAGACAGACATGCCTATTCCGGGAGATAAGGAGGTTCTGGTGGAGATCCATGCTGTTTCACTCAATTATCGAGATACTGAAGGTTGGAAAACATTTCTTTTTGGCTTTCCATTTGATAGGGTTATCAATTGGATATTTGATATTGCTAGGATATAGCAGATCATCGCCTCTGGCAGTATCACTTATATCACAAAGCATGATGCCTATTCCTTGTCATTTCCGGTATAGAAACATGCTAACCACTTCACATAGTCTCGATGGGCCAATACAACCATCATCGCGACATCAAAGACAAGCCCACCGTCGTTCCCTGCTCCGACATGTGCGGCATCATCACCGCCGTCGGACCAGGCGTCTCAGCCTGGAAAGTTGGCGATCGGGTCCTCTCCACCTTCAATCAGACCCATCTAACCGGCCAGATTACCTCTAAGGACATGCCGTACGGTCTGGGATTCCCGTTGCCAGGCGTGTTGGCTACGCATCGAGTTTTCCCGGAATACGGCCTGGTGAAAGCGCCGGAGTACCTAAGCGATGAAGAAGCGAGCACGTTGCCCATTGCGGCTGTTACGGCGTGGATGTCCATCAATGGAATGAGGCCTTTAGGGCAGAATGGCGGAGAGGGGGAAATTGTGCTCTTGCAGGGTACCGGAGGGGTGTCGGTTGCTGGATTACAGATCGCGAAGGCGAGTGGTGCGAAGGGTGCGTCTACACATTCTCCCATAATTCTGAGATCTTTTTCTCTTAAGAGCCAAGATTCTAATCACTATGGCCGATACAGTAATAATCCTCTCTTCATCCGATGCCAAACTAGCCCAAGCCAAATCCCTCGGCGCCGACTACACGATCAACTACCGCACTCAACCTGACTGGGAGAACGAAGTCATGAAACTCACCTCCGACCACGGCGCCGACATCATCCTCGAGACAGGCGGGGCGCGCACGCTCCGTAAGTCCTTCGACTGCGTCGCCTGGGGCGGTCTCATCAACTCGATCGGCTACTTGTCCGGTAAGGAGGACGAGCCCGGCGACAGGACGAATGTCAACCTCCTTGCGCTCCGCAGGACGGTGACGCTGAAGGGGATCATTAATGGACCGAAGGATCGGTTCGAGGAGATGCTGGCCTTTTATGAAAAGCATCGAATTCGGCCGGTTGTCAGTCGGATGTTTGGGTTCGAAGAAGGAAAGAAGGCGTTGGAGTTTTTGTATAGTGGTGGGCATTTCGGGAAGGTTGTTGTTAGGGTTAAGTGAATTGGCAAGATTTGGATGTGAAAATAGAATATAAGTACGTTATGAAGGAAGCAGTGCGGTGTAATACGTATTCGAATGAAATAAGAGTAATATTCTCATTAACATTTTTGAAAATACTATGGACACTCGTTCCCAACTGTCACTCGATACGCCCCCCATCTGTTGTATGCAATCGATGCAATACTGGCTGAATATAACATATGTTTATCCTCACATGCATGACTTCTTACCATCCTCTCCAGCGAGGATAGACATCAACGATCCTATCCTTCTCCGCTCCTGATTTCTCTGAATCAACCACGAGATAAAAGCCAAACCCGGCCGCGGCAATGCAACAGTGGTTCGGCCAGATGAGGACCTTTTCGCCTACTTTCAAAGACCGCATGTTATCTTTAGGGCCCTCCCAAGACAGGATGCCGTGCTCCTGACTGACACGGTTGACGATCCATCCGGTCCTGTTTCCTTCTGGATCGTACCACGACGACAGTTCTCTTGTTTCTGGGTTTGTATGCGTCCAGGGAGTTATTACTCCCCAGCCAGGGTAGCTTCTGCACGGTTCCCGACCCAGACAGAGCGAACCACATGCGATCAGCGCCTCGTAGCGAGCACGATGCGGGTACAAACTGGCTACTTCTCCGAGGATCTTAAGGGCGATATCGTCGAATGAAAGATTGGACGTCGACGGGCGCGCGTGCGCAGCGAGCTGTTGCATATCTAGCGTAACGTACGCACCAGCGTGCAGTTCGACATCGTGGGACCCTTTGACCTTGTTGATTAATTCCTTGGTTCTCATGACTGCAGGAGTAGCAGATTCTGCTGACACGAGATTCTGAGCGGTCGTCGCCGTCGGTGTGGCACCGACTGAGATCGTGAATCGCTTAGATGAGTCTTGGGAATAGAGCTTTGCAGCCTGCTGGGCGGCCGTTTCGCATCGCTCGATCTCTTTTGCCAGATAGTCAAGGGCCTCTGAGGTACTATCCGAGCCGTAACTGCTGCCCATGTGGCTGTAGAAGCCCCGAAGGAAAATACGTGACGGGCTCTCTGCTTCCTTGGCTTGCACAGCCTTCAGGAGAGTTTCCAGCTGCGGCGACTCGGGCGACAATCCAGCACGGTTGTAGCCCGTGTCCAGTTTGATAAAGGCACCAAGGGAGTATCCCGTAAGGTCATGGTAGCGGTCAAGATACGGGAGGATATCAACGCCGTCGATGATGACAGTAATGCTATTCTCTCCAAGAGCCTTCCCCAGCGTAGCCAGTCTCTCGAAGGAAGAGGGTCGCACAGGGACTCCATAGATCAACTAATATCTGTCAGACTAGATATTTTTTGCCTGTCCGTTGTATTTTTTGATACTTACATCGGCTGATCGTCCCTTGCTCTTGCATTCTTCGAGAAATGGACGCAGCTGCTCGGCCTCCGCTAACGTGGAAACAACCAGACGAACCGTCTCTGGTTTCTCTCCCACTTGAAATCTGGTGAGCTCGGTTGTCTGTAGAGGTTATTATCGGCATGTTAGTCATGTCTGTAACCAGAATGATGTATCTATCAATGCAGCAGCCTAATTCCCAGGAAGAGCCAGATCGATAACACTGGCCAGGACTATCAAAACGGCCAACGGATCCATTGTGTTCAACTCACTTTATGAGTCTTTACATGACTGCGAAAATGCACGCCCAATGCATCTGCTGTATCGAGCATAAGCTGACAGTTCCGTCGTGCCACTGCCACATCTATGACTGCCGCAGGAGGCTCAATCTCCTCCAGCAGCTTTCCCACGAACTGTGCCCTGAGATCCTCGATTGAGGCATTGGGATAATTGGTCACTCCCGACATGGTTGTTGGTTTCCGGTTTATGGTTGAATTGCGAAGCTTTGGAGTTCTGCGGGGTTGACTCAGGTACTTGAGTTAAATGAACGGAGGATTTCCGGGAAGGGAAATGGGAGAATCGCAGATAGGAACAGGAATGAGAGTAATATGCGAGCGATTAGTGCCAAGTGACTACTGTAAGTACGTACATGGACCCCGCCTCATTGATTCAGACCTGTATATCGGTCGGAGCGGCCGATATTCACTATTTCCCCATGTCACCTCCTCGTTGTGTCTCTACAAGCCTCCAGGTGAGTCTGTGCCGCGACCGATGAGTGGGACCAGATAAGATAACGGCGGGGCTCAGGGACATGTAGAAATACGAGGTTGACTGACATCATGAAGTTTACAGTGTTCTCCTCTCTTCTCCAGATCTTCTTCTGCGTTTCGATTCGATCTTGTGCAGATTGAGATCTTTCTGGCCGGATGGAGCCATCTTTACCGGGTACCTACTTACCTACTCATGCCATGCGACTCTAATGAAAGAACCGGCAGAATAGGGTGCAGTTGCAATACATACAGGGGCACAACCGGGACAGGACGGTTCAGATCACGCTTCCGACTGGCGATGCTGGAGATGCCGCCAATTCTCTCTCCATCGTCGAGATTCTAGGCCGTCGAGAGACTAGAAAGAGAAAAATTCTCGGGGTTCCACTCTGCCCTGAGCGTCGAGCGTCCAAGTTGCTGCCGTCCATTAACATCTGCTGTACATCCTTAGCGGTGGATGCATCGAACCCCGGAAGTTAATCATCAACACGGCTCAAGTCGCTCGCGATCGCATGTCCATCTCATTCCAACATCCTGCGACTCGACACAGCCACGACCATCGGACTTGTCGCAAAAGCCATCCCATGCAGTCACTCTCGCCTTTCCGGCTTTGATCAAGCAGCTGGTATGGCTCTTGAAAATGGGAAATTGCCCAGGTTGAGAAAAGAAGAGGAGAGCGATAAGGACGTCCCTCTTCTGACAGGCTCGTCGAGCCGGTTTCTTAATCTACCCCCGGAGTTGCGGTACGAGATTTATAAATTCGTCTTCTCGTCGACGATCCTCAATTTCTATTTCAGAATAAATATAAATAAACACAAGACGTTCAAGAGATTAGCGCTTCTTCTCACCTGCCGTCAGGTTTATTCGGAGATCGGCTCGCTATGGGTGCGCCTAGCGCTGTTCAACTTCGAGCGCATCGATGTGATGATGGAGACACTAGCTAAGCTACCGGAGGCGACGTTGTCGCAGGTCCGGTATGCTCGAACCCTGGGGAACTCTGCCATTCTCCACACTCCAGTGGTCGATCAAAACGACGACGATGACGAGGAATTCGACAATGTCAGCATCAGCAACTCCGAAATGGTACTTCCCTGGGAATGCAGCATCACACTAGCAATGAAGCTTCTTCCAAAATTGCGTCTTCGCCGACTGACCATTCTGACCCCTTACACCGGTGAACTGGCATATAAGGGAGTCGAAGATCTGGTCCAGGAAGGTTCTGGATGGAGGGAATTGTATTTCGTTACGCGTGATTCGACAATGTTCGGATACGAAGGTGAGGAAGAGTTTGAAAATGCCTGCGTCCGCCTGCCCCAGCCTGCAGTCTGGAATAGCATCCTCAGGAGCCGAGACGGTATATGCTCTGAAGGCTCCGTTACCATCTATCGCAGTATTGAACCAAACGTGCCGCCTGGAGCGGTCATGAAGCGAAGACTGAGGGAAGGATTTGAACAGGAGGTACCGTCAGATGACGACTCATGGGACGAATACGGTGAAAATGAAGATTACTGGATCATGTCCAAAGCCGAGAGGACAAAGGAAGTACTTGTTATCGTCAAACGTGGTCCTCAGGTAAACATCGGCGTCCAGAGCAAGCCTGAATGGCTCTTTGGGAAGACCTGGGCACACGTGCAACAGCGGAACCCGGATCCCTTGCGTATACATGCGGAACATACATGTCTAGAAGAACTCGATTGGGACGAAGACTGGATATGTCCCTATGGCTGCATTCGCGGTGAAAATGGATGGGATTACTGTTGGCATCTCCTGTCCGATGTGGAGGCCCAGATACTGGGGGTACCATGAGCGGAGTAGGAACCACATAATGACTTATGCATGCATACCGGCATCTATGGTTTCTCGTTGTGACTATACTTATGGTGGCATACGAACTTCCGAGACCAGCATTATTTTCTTCTGTTGGCCATGTTTGGGCGTTTTCTTTTTGAGGAATAGACAACCAGGAACACGCTACGGGTGTCATACTTTCATTTAATATTGGCCGGAAGTTCAGCATTGCAGGGATCAGGATTTGCGGGAGCTTCATCATGTATCCTATATTCTTAGCATGTACCCTGTGGATTGGGTTATACGCTCCATGTGTCATCTATCCGATGTCTGCTTTTCTAGACCGGGCATTTATAGCTATGGTCAAACTCGTGATACCATTACTGCAGAAAAAAAGAAGAAAAAAGACAGAGACATTAAATAAGACCTCATATTCCATAAGGAACTTAATGTAATAAATTGAAAATAGGACCCTGAGTTGAGTACTCATATCCCCGTTCTTGCATGTCCTTTCGCTATGTTGACGCGGTGCCGCTGGCATCTGGGATAATGCTATGCTGATTGCCGGAACTATTGCGACCACGGATTCTCTATGCGGGGAATGAAAATCCTAATCAAGAGGCGTTGCTAGGGCTTAAAGGAGAACCGGGGTTTTGAGGATGGAAAAGAAAATAAGAACCAAAAAAGAAATGAAACTTGATGTTTCTCCCAATCGGGGAATCGAACCCCGGGCTGCCGTGTGAAAGACGGCGATGTTAGCCACTACACCAATTGGGATGTTGTGTGATTGGTGACCCGAAACTATGAACTAAGAGCTACTAGGAGTTGTTTGTAACAGTTAGAGCCGTCTTTTCCCAGGCTTATGTTTTAGATGATGAGGTTAGTTGTGCTTTTACTTGTGGGTTTTTAATATTGGAGCTTCGTATATGTTGTCTAGTATAGATCTGTGGTAAATAGGTGCTAAAGTGCTCTTGCATGCTACCTGGTGTCACAAAAGCGTTCTACGATATTGTTTCATGAGGTGTTGTTCCCGATATATATATATTGCGCTCCGACGTGTTACACGAGACGTACGCTACAGCCACACCTGTCGAGGATGGGCCGTAAAGGCATATTCGACCAAAAGATGTGTTGTATGGCACAATACAGAAATCAGTGCTAATATCCAGAAGTCTGCGACACTAAATGGTAGAGAAGAGCCAAGCTTGCGAAAGCGGACATAACAGACATAGCACAAGCCATGATTTTTATCATAATCGTCATTCTACATTATAGGATAATTATGAGAAGCACTGGATGTTCACTGCATCAGATTGAGTTAGCGCACTCTGTTACCATATACTTCAGAAGAGGATGGAGATAGACCAACCTTTTGGATTCGTAGAATAGCCTTTCCGAAATTCTTGCCGTGGAAGATACCAACCAATGCCTCAGCAGCATGTTCAATCCCGGCCGTTTCATCCATGAGAACTTTGAAAGAACCATCTTTAATCCACTGTCCTAGGTTCCTCTGGTGCTGCTCCGCCCATTTAGGACCCATGTCTGGATCCGAAACGATGAATCCTCGCATCTCAAGTCTCTTTCGGAAGAAGTGAGTGAGATTCTTGATCGGATACTGTTTCTCGGGCGGCAGGTTATATTGAGATATCATGCCGCATGTAACGATGCGACCAAAGGGGTTCAGTGCGTCGAGAGCCGCTTCCAGCTGCTCGCCTCCGACGTTTTCATAATAGATATCGATGCCCTGAGGTGCCAGTCGCTTCAAAGCATCGGATGGCTTCTCCTTTTTATAGTTGAACCCACCATCGAAGCCGAGGTCATTGAGGATATAGTTCAGTTTGACATCGGAGCCTACGCTGCCGATAACTTGTAGACCTTCATGCTTGGCGAGTTGTCCCACGATCTGTCCCACAGCACCGCTGGCTGAAGAGACAAAGATGGTTTCTCCCCTTTTCGGCTTTCCAATCTCATAGAGCGAGGAATATGCCGTCAGACCAGGCATGCCGAGTGCGCCGATAAATACGCGGATATCCTCGATGTCGAATGGGTTGCTCAACGGCTTGATTGTCCTCGCTTGGAACAAATCGCCAGGGGCATTTGCATATTCCTGAACCGGGAAGAACCCGGTCGCCAAATCACCCTCATTGAACTGGCTATTGCTTGACTGTAGCACCTTTACTATAGAACGGGCTGGGATCGGTTCTCCGGTCTTGAATGCGGGGGAATACGATTCCACCTCTGGAGGTCGCATCCGTCCGCGCATGTATGGATCAAGACTGGAGTAGAGAACCTGGACAACGATACCATCCTGTGGCGGCGGTGCCGAGACATCAAAAGGGACATCCTCCACGGTCAGATGCTCTCCCACTTCGGGGAAACCGGTGGGGACCTTTTTGAACACGAGAGCTCGGACTGTAGGAGCCATTGTGATATTCTGAGGCAATCTTATTTATGATGACCTGGATATACTTGAAAAAGATAAGTAGAGGGACGAAAGTAAGCAGTAAGATTGTCTGCCTTATGCTGGTGGGGAGATGAAGACATGTTTTGTAATCAATATCTAAAGCAAACTACTTAGGAGGAGGGGAAAAGCCGAGGCACATCCCGCCCCGCCAATTGGTCACTCTCGAGTATCATGACTACCATCACACCACGATGCTTACTTAGGTGTCGATAACTTGCATCGCGAATCAAATTGCGAAGAAACCATGCACAGCTTCATCACGATCATTCATTAATGGCATTTAAAAGCTATTCACAGGGAACTGCCCGCAGACAGGGAGGCCCAGAGCGCTGGGAAACCTAGAGAAACCAGCGGAATTCTGGACTGTTGGGCCCATCTCTCAGTCTTTCTGTCGGTATATCCCGAGCATCAATCTTCACTCCAGCATTGCGGTCTCTTCTCTTGTTGTCTAGCCACATATACAGGCCCAATAATCCTGCCAAAACTGCACCGGTTGCCCCGAACGCGGCAACCGTGATAAGGGCTGGCATGTATTTCGGTTTATCCTTGGATCTGAAGACGTTGCTGCTTACCAATCCCATTAGGTTAGCGAGAGGCACACCGATACTGGTCAGCAAGACACGCCTGCCCTCGTGAGCGATATTGTTGTTGTACCATGTACTCAGAAGCACAGACGGCGCAGAAGTGCCCCATGTCATCATGAAAGTAGCATAATACGCCAGTTGGATCTGAGCTTGTACGTCGTTAATTGAGGCATATATCATAAAACCGGCAAAAGTGAAGAGGAATCCCAGAACAATGAAGACGGATCGGATTCGGGTGGCGTCTGAGGCAAATGCCAGGACCAGAAGCATGACAGCGCCCGTGATATTGGGCGCTACGGTATAAAGATTAGTCTTAACGGTCGGATATCCCAATCGTTGCACGATCTGAGGCAGAAACAACGACACTCCCTGCAGAGGGACACCCAGGCAGATCTCGATTGCCAGAAACATATAGGTGGTCGGATGCTTGAAAATGACCAGAGCCTCGCGCAATTTGAACTTCTCATTGACAACGGAACTTGAATCAACTTGAATTCGGTGGTATGCCAATCTCTTCTCATCTTCGTTGAGAAATTTCGCCTCTGCAGCGCTGCGTGGAAGATACCAGAAGGCGAAAATGGAGAAGAGTACCGAACAAGCTCCTTCAATGATAAAAAGATAGCGCCAGCCCTCAATCTTGCTATCCTTGATTTGAAATACACCGAAGGCTAAGAGACCTGAGAATGCATTGGCGATGTTTGAAGCTGCATAGAATATGGCAAGGCGCCGGGCAAGCTCCCCACGACGATAGAAAGTGGTCAAGTAGTATATTACGAGTGGAAAGAAGGCCGCCTCCGACATGCCCAAAAACCATCTGAGTGTGAAGATCCCACCAAAGTTCTTCGTCGCTGCAGCCAGCATTGTGAACGATCCGAACGAAAACATGAGCACGGGAAGTGTGCGAGCGGCGCCGAAACGTTTGCCTAGCATTGCAATTGGTGGCGCGAAGACAACATAAGGGACGAAGAATATCGACAAGATAAGGTTGTATTGATTTGGCTTGAAGTGTAAATCTATTGGTTATTCATGTCAGAACAGAAGGATCGCGCAGTCAATACCGCAGTGTACTTCTGACGCTTACCGTCGCTGAGCCCGTCCGTCTGAGCATTGCTAAGGTTGCCTTTATCGAGGGCGTTGAACAGATACATGATAGCGATAACTGGCAATAATCTGATGTCGAACTTGCGACAAAGAGAACGCTCAGCCTGGTGATCAATCACACGCGCGACATCGTGGATGATGCCTGCCTGGCCGGTGCCGCTATCGATCTTGTCAATGCCATGGTAGCTTGTCTTATAGACCGTATCCTTCGCGACATCAGTTGATACCGATGGATCTTCTGGATTTGAGACCATGGTCGCGACTAGATGATCTCGTTGATATTCTGAACGGGCAACCACACCATCCAGCAGCTGTCTGGTGATGGGATAACAAACCCACGCTTGGCTATATAACAGTCATGATAAGACTGCGCTCACTATCATGCCAAGATGCCGGGGAAAGTAAGAGAGGCCCAAGCCCAGATAACAAGGCGATAGGGTTACATTGTTATCTGGAATCCTAGCAGATACTCCGCATTCCAGCACCAAGAACGGCAACAATGATTGGCGCGGGAATCCTTGTCGTTGTAAGGAAGTTCCCCGGATGATCATCTTCAGCGAACTGCTCTGGGATGGCGACCTATCGCTCGTCTCATCGGAACTGATGTTGCAATGGACGAAGAGCCCAAACAGAAAGAGTGGCGTAAATTGTTTTTGATGTTCCTAAATGATATATGCTTTTGAGCTTCGTCTGCTGTGGCGCGGTTATCGAGGCGGATCTTCACAGATAAGGTGTCATGAACCAGACTTTCGATGTGGAGATAACCTAAAGACTGAATGCGAGACATATCACTATTTTCCCAGAGAACGGCTAACTCGTTGAGCGAATAGATTTACCTTGAATGATACGGGAAATCCGCGCCGCAAGCCTATTATTAAGAGCCTTGAATGACTTCACTCCACGGAAATGCCTTACACCGCTATCTTCGGAAAATAGGTCGTCAAGGTTGAAGGCATCCGAGAAGGGAAAAGGAAACTCTTCAAGCTTACGTACCCAATGCACGACACCTTAATGAAAGGAGAGGGGATCGATGAACCAACACGGATATTGAATTGACCTTCTCATTATTTACTATCAACGCAACAAAGTAATGAACACAGAAACGTGGGATATCATCATTATCACATAGATTCGACCAACAGATTATTTTCTCGCCGTGACATCTGCAGACAACGGCATGAGTTCCTCATTCTTGATCCAAACATCCAATTTATGTGCCAACCGTTCTTTGGTGTCGACAAACATATGCTGCCAGCCGAAAAGATGGAGGCTTTGTTCGCCACCTCCTAACGTCGAAAGCTCCTCTCTGGACGCGAGCCATTTCTCGCGAAGACCGGGCCATTCTTCGTCCATCCTTGAGCCCACAAAGTCTACTTCATCCTGCCCATTTGCGAGAGGGAAGGAATAGCTTTTATGGGCACCAAAGAAGGATAGAGCTAGCCTATCGTGGTCCGCAGCAAGAAAGTCTTCAATATGAGCCGTGTTCTCCTGGCAGGCGCAGTCTTCATGAAGGCTTGTTCCGACAGGATCTGAAGTGTAGTGTGACGATAAGCGCGCAATATAGTCTGCGGATGCACCCTGGATGCTATTACCCATAATGACGGGGTGAGGCCTTGACTGATTTGCGGATTTATAAAGGTCATCAAGCGTCACACGTCTGACCTTCCAATCGACGGGTTCGAGCCGCGTGTTGAAGCGAGTTTCTTGATCTTCCCTGTTACCTGCATGGTGGAGATCGGCTAAGAATACATTGAAATGAATTCCTATAACTCGTCAGCAACCTAGCAACATTTTTTTACCGCAAGAGACAGACTATCATACCATGTGGACAGAAATGGCGGTCAATCATGACGAAGGTCTGTTCTTCTCGGGAAAGCTCGTTCCGGAGAAGTATATAACCAGGATAGCATGCTGCGGCAGTCAATCCTTTGGCAGACTTCTGGACAGTTCCGAGCAGTAGTCTGATTGGACGATTAGATATGTCGGATCAAGCCGGTACACCAGGGCTGCTTACCTTGTCATATTACTTGCTGGAGAATATCTCAATGAAAGGGACTGCAGCCAGGCGCAGCTGAAATCAGATAGCCACATCTGAAGAGCCCTGAGCTCTAAAGACATTCTCTCGAGCTTTGCTTTTTTGTATTCCACGTTTTTGAAATCCCAGAACTTCTCCATCAACTCATATCCGCGACTGACTGCACCTTCTGGGTAGAGGCGAGCACCGACGACATCCTTGAAGCAAAAGAATGTTTTGTACTTCGAGAGGATATAAGAGAAAACGATAAAGCGAACCAAGAATCTACTATCGAGGAGATCCCACCGCGTCTGAAGAGGGGTGACATCGCTTTCTGAACCATCAATGGAAGGAGTGGCCCCAGATGACGGACTTCTTGGTGGACTGAAAGGAGGCGCACCAATATTCCAGTCATAGGCGGAATGCAGGGGACCGTTTCTTCCAGCATCATGGGGCCACTCTGGTTTCTTCCGGTCGAGCTCTAGAGACACTCCTGCCAGATTCAAGCCCGATAGTTGATTGCTAAGAAGCCTACGGACGTCGACATCGGAGTTCTCGGGGCTCTCGGGGCTCTCGAGAGACGCGGGGGTTAAGTTCCCGTTGCTCAAGACAGTGATAAAAGGGCCGCCTTTCTGGATCTCCCGACAAGGCTCAGGACTGCTGTACAAGCTCTCGCGGTTCCGTGGGATGAAAGGCTCTTTCCATCCCAAGACGCTGAGTATATGTTCAGATGTGTCGTCTTTCGCTCCCAGGCCGAGCTTCGTTGGATGAACCCGGTCATACGTGAGTGCTGCACAGAGTTTCTTTGCTCGCTCACGTGTTTCTTCCAACGATTGGATATTCTTATTGATCCACAAGGGGATCCTTGGTGTCCCGACAGTTTGGTCGAGTATCAGTTGGCGATGCACTGAGAAGACTTCAAGCAACATCCCTGCTCGAAGATGACATGCTGTATCTCCTCCGTGTGCATCGAAGGCCATGAAACCAACTGATTCTGGACCATTGTTTGTTTCCAGAAGGAGACCACGAAACAACTCCAGTGCTTCAATAGCATCTGAAGCTCCTCTAACCAGATCTGTTAAGAATGCAGGATAGAGGAGCCTTCTGTGGGAGTGAATCCGCTCCTCGAATGCGGGAAAGAGGAAGTCGGCCATTTGGACGATATCGGTATTGAGGAATGATGCAGAAAGACTCCCAAAGTAACCATGGAAAGGGATATCATGGAAAACAGAGACTTTGATATCCGCTCGAACTCTTATCCGAAAGTATTCTTCTACTAAAATACCCTCTTGCCTGAGGAATCACCTCGTGGAATATCCAGAGCCCCGGGAAACCTAGATCTCTCTGAACCGAACTTTCGAGTGAAGAATCGATGCGGAGCAAAGGATTGCCTGGCGCCTAACGAACAAGGGTTCCCGAACGCACGGGTTGAAGCTGATTGTGAGTGGAGACCTGAAAGTAATCTATGTCGATTGTCATTCAGGTAACTGTTTTTGTATAATCTCCACTCACACCAGTTCGACTAACTTGACATGTCACAGGCCACTTTGGGTGTTACAAGCAGTGTGCAGAAGCTTTCTTTCACCACGAAAGTATATTCTCAAGTTGTTGTTATTAGCTGGAGGGGAGTTCCCCGAGAAGAAAACTCGAGAACTACCGATGGAGGACCAATTGCAGTCACGTAACGAAGAGAATCCGTTCGATGGTAGTCAATCCGAGGTCCCAACTGACTTGTTTTTGTGTGTAGAGATGGATGACACTATTGACAGGGTCTAAAAGCCCCCCCTTCCGTCTTATTTTAGTGTATCTCGTACGCTCTGCGAAATGTTCAGGAGAAGTCCAAGCGGCAGGAGTTCTCAAGTCCTCCACGAAAAGAATGAGACAATGGCTTCAGGAACTGTCTAGACAAACGATAGGTCAAGGATATGGAATCAACATTGCTAACGAAAAGATCACTGAGCAGTATCGTTTGATATTTCGGGGCTCATGCCACCAATAATCCGCCCCAGCTCTGTGTGCCTTTTTACTAGTGTATGGCTCAGTACATGGTAAAAGCGGTATGTGTAATTTACGAAACCCTGCCGATGAAGTCTATTCACTGAATAATTACGTATCCACACAGACGGGCTAACTTGAGGGCCTTTGATCCTATAATAGGATTACCCATACGGGCTCTCCAACTCGGCTGAGCGGTCCCGTTTGGACCACTATAAAATCCGAGAACAATATAGAGCATCAGTCGGAGTTCACGGCAGACAATGGCAGTTCTCCAGGTTCAAGTCAAAACAATGTGATGCTGTTCGGGCTAGGGGCAGATGCCATGGATTGTTCCTGGAGAATATCACAAGCAGAACTGATCGAAAACCTCGGAAAGACATCAACAACTGCACGGTTCTAGTATGTTCCTTGACATTGCCTCCCGTTAGTGGAGCAAAACATAGTCTCCGACCTCGCTTGAAAAGGGGCCTGGTGATCTCTGATCAAGATTATGCGATTATCAGATAACTATAACGGCAGCATCGCCGTTAGAGCGGGACCCACTTTTGACACTTATGCAGACAGGGATATCATGGGAAAGTCCATCGGCAAGATGCTTTGTAAAGAGGACGAGGCTGGCTGATCTACATCTCGGGGACATGTCTACGGAGCGGACACCCACGTAGATTCCCTGGCGTGACGCCATGCTGGAATAATGGGTGAATCTGTCCACGAGGTAAACAAAGCACCAGCCCAAGGAATATAGTAATAGGGCTAATTTAGCATATTGTGGGACCATCGGACGCTCGCGGGGCACCAGCGGACGTGCTCCTGTCTTGAAGCAGCTGTTCCATCTTCAGGTAAGCCTCATCTTTTACACCTCAAGTTCACTTCCTGAACATAATTATTAATTTTAGGGAGTCGATTATGGTGACTGAAGATTGAAGGCAAGAGATGATTTATTTGTTTTGCCAAGAAGTAGACCACAAAACCTTCACAAAATATCGGCACAGACCGGTCATTTCCGATAGAAGCGGAGATATTCTGACTGTCGAAAAGTATACTGGTATAGTAATAGGACTGAAGAAGTATACACTAATCTCTTGACTAGGTATACGGTGTATATTCGGCCCGCGTGTCCCATGCCAAGCTCCCCAGAGGATACAATTCTCCACGGCCGAGACATCTGTGCCCGCCCGATCGGCGTGCCACATGTTTGCACAGCTTCCGCACTACTCAGCGGGCCTGAAAAGTTACCTACTCTATTCACAGCAAGTTTGGGATGATCAGCATGGGTCCCGATCAACCTGGACAGCGAGACGTCATATTGGCCTTGTTCTCGGTAAGGATGCCTCTTAGGTTCGATCCATACCGGCCACTTTCCGTCCTTGTGGGACTTTGTCCGGACAAGACGTCTACTCTCAAGGGAAAACTAACATATCGTGGACGCCTAGGTGGTGTGCCCTGAAGGGATTTCACATATGGTATGGTGTCTACTCATTTTTGGGGATGGTTCGATAGGTATACGGTTATTGCTGGAAAATGAGAAAATTTATTTCATTTGTTTTGACGGCTGAGGCTACCTCAGACGCATTCGACATATTCTGAATCTACCTGGACAGCGCGCTATGCGCGTTGATAGTCTACCTCCTACAGCATTCTCTCAGCGAAGTCGGCACTCAAGGATGGTCTCATCACCCAAATTGCGCCAGACTTTGACCAATTCCAGGCCCGCCTGCTCGACTAGAGCCTGATATTCAAGCTTCGTCCGCTGCTTGGCGTTCAAGCAAGTGTATACTTGCAGATCCAGTCTGCTGGTAGGTGCATCTCCCCAGTTTGCCAACAATGGCTCAGGTGCCACGAAGCGTGCCTCGCTGCTGGACCCTTTCTCGGCCGTAGAGTTCTCGTCTGCGGACCGATATGTGGGACACACAACGTGCTCGCAAATTAACAGCTTGCTTTGTGCAGACATTGAAGAGGCACATCCACTAAGGATCTTGATGGCCTCCGCATCAGGCCAGTCGTGGATGACATGGCGCAGGAAGTAGATATCCGCACCCTTAATAGGAGCTGACTTGAAGAAATCCAGCTCAATGAACTCCGCACGACCGGCCTTTGAGATTTCGGGGAAGTTCTGCTCAAGGTTCTAAAGGAAACAGTCCAAAGTTAATATTCGGTTCCTGTACAGAGAGGAATACTGGGTTCATGGAGGTCACGCCATTACCTTTTGGAACTCGGGACCAGTATCCGGGATATCCTGCACTGTGAGTCGTAAGTCCGGGTTGGCTTGGAGGATGGGGAACGTCGCGGCTCCAATTCCACCCCCGACATCTACGATCTTGGCACCTTTCTGAGATTCCCAGGGGTACACTGCAGTCTCGTCAATTATCTCCCTTTTCAGTAAAGAGATCGACCATGCACTAGGTGAACTTACAGCTGAGGTACTGGCCAAGATTGAAGCCTTTTCCGGCCATGGCCTTCTTCGCCCTGATTCCTATATCCGGTCTCTCAGTCGCAACATACTGGAAGTATGTAAGCGGCGTGTTGTAGGCAATGTTGAAAGGAGCCTTGTTTGCTTCCGTGGAGTCCTTGTATTCGGGGAAAGTAAGTGCCTCCCATGACTTGCATGATGACACTCGGGCCTCGTCGGCGCTGGAATACCCCTGTCAGTGTATGTGTGGTTATATTTTTGCTAGCACATACCAATGTCCGACAATTGCTCTCTTTCCCTCAGGCTTGAACCGCGCAGAGAGTGCATTGTTAGCAAACTTGTTCGGTGCTGTCTCCTCGAAGATGTATGAATTGCAGAGGTTTCTCAAGAAACGGCCAAGTTTGTCAGGATTCAAACCCGCCTGAGCAGCAATTTCGTCTACATGACGGTCCGTATCACCGATCAAGTTGGGGACATCGGCTTGACAGGCGACCAGAAGAGCGGTCTCGTCATGGTACTGAAATCAAAGAAATTAGCGCCGGACGTGGTCAATATTATATGGTGATAAGGTGTCCTACTCCGTATGTAATATCATTGAGGAAGGTGTTCGGATCAAGGAGAGCCCTAAGCATCTGCGCCGAGGACGAAACAGTCCTCAGAGCTTGTGCCAAATGGGGGTCATTCCTGCTGTAGATTGGATGGGGTTCAACGGTCTTCAATGTGAGAGGGGGATCTCCGTTTTCAGTAATATTCTTCTTAACAATATCCAAAGAAGAATTGATGAGGTCTTGGAGCTGCTCGAGCTCTTGAACTGGATTCTTCTCGGTTGCCATTATGTGGAGATGAGCTGATACCAAAATCTAACAATGAGCCTTGAAGGAAGGTCTCTTTTGCTCTCTGGAAAGGACGATTCCGCTGATTTATCTATCAAGCTCTTACTTATTATCATGGTCACTGAACATTCATAAGACTACAACTCAAATTACTACACGGTCAAACTGTGACCAACAGTACGACCCATTGAAGCGGACCATAACCCGCACACATTTTACACTCCGGTGATCTCGAGACCGATCGGGATTCTTCTACTGGCGATCTCCGAACATAATGAGTCCCATGGAGAGGACCTCAGGTGCGGGACTCTCTGGCGGAGTCTTAGCAAGACACCTTAAAGAGGGAGAAATCGCCGATGGGCGGACTAAATCGTTCTAAAAAAGACTTTGGCCGGGAGCCCTGTCAATATGCCCTAATCAATCTCTTCTCCATCATGAAGATCTTCAGCCGTGTGCGGTCACTCCGGTGTCATGATCACAGGCTTTATGGGCAAAGCGAAGAAAATAAAGGGATCATCATTCATGCTTACCTTATTCTAACATCCTCCGAGATCGGGCAACTGCACGAGGCAGCCCATTCTCTTTACCCATTCTGCCTGTATGCGTTTTGACCTCTTTTTCTGTCTGTCAGTTAAAGTTGACAGCCCTTGAATAGTGGAGTGGAGGCCCACAAACTATCTCCATTGTAATGGTACCGTATTACCAGGAGACTACGGTGGGCTCCATCCCGAGCCCATTTCGAGGCCACGAACAAACCTTGATGGTTCCCGAGGAGATGTATCCTGCAGAGGACTCTGGGATGAGTCGCCCTACAGCAGGGATTTAGGAACCCAGTGGCCGGATCACGGAAACTTCTCGATATCTTAACGTGTTGTTCTGTTGCCGGGACTTGGGGAGTGACCATCTTTGGCATTGCGGAACTCAACTTACTAATATCAGTCAGCACACTGATCCCTTCTGCGATGAACTACGGGGCGTTCCCTGCATTTGGTGCTTAAGATTGACGGTCGATATCAGCGGATCCTTGTCTTACATGAATTATACAGCCTTCTATACCCCCGACTAGAAAGGTTCCTGTTCATCTTCACAGACCCCATTTTCTTGACTCTAGACACATTGGGCTATATTATCCCAAAATGAATGTGAATTCAACAAGCGACAGAGAATGGGTGGTGTCTTATCTAGACTCGACAGTAAATCAAGATGAACTGTCAAGCCAGACACCAGTGTATACCCTGATATACTCAGTTTTGAGGATCCGGTTCACTCTACTGTTCCTGATACTTGGGGCGATTGCTGTTCTCCACTCAAGAAAGAAGGCAACTGCGTTCCATTACAGGCATCTAGATGGCAGGAAGCTGAAGATCCTCGATAAAGATACTAGATATCTCCGCTTCACCCATGGGTAAGTAGTATACCGACTGCCTGGTACCGACACACTGGATCGTGAGCTTATTCCCGACCCACAGGAAGGAGCTCTCGCAGGAGGGAGAAGAAAAGAGCGGACCAGATCCATTCCTCGTGAAAAACAAATCGAAGATCGAACTGGTACTGTTCAGTCCCAACCAAGTTCGCGACTTCTTCGAAAAAGACGCTCGATGTAAGTTTTCAGTGGGGATCAGAGATAACAAGATGCTGATTATCTCCCAGACCATGAGAAGAAGCAGGATGCCAACATGGGCCAGTATTTCCTAAGGTACGAAAACAAAAAGATCATTTATACTTGAGACCGGGAAAATCTCACCAGTATTTGATGTATAGGAGTCTAGGCCAGTGTGTCGGCGTCCAAAATGGAGAGAGATGGCACAAGACTCGCAGACATCTCGAGGCCCATTTTTCTGCCGGAGAAGCAGCTTCAATGATCTTTGAATTTCAGAAAGCTCTTACGGACTGGGCAACAAAACTACCAAGTGACTCCGCGGCCACGGCGGTTTCCCCGAATAGCTTCCTCGCAGATAGTGTTGCGGCATGCAGACAGCTCCCCTTCCGTATGATTTCTATGTCTCTGTACGGAGACATGCTTACAGACGAGGTAAGAGACTATCACTCGAGAAGCAGACAATACTGCACGAACAGGTGTTAACAGTAGCTGACCTCCATCTTTATAGGTGTTCGAGAGATTGTGGCATTTGAACAAAATCCACGAAAGAGTGACGGCTCACACCTTTTTCGGAACCTGGGAAAACATGCGCTTCTACCGTTACCTACCTACAGCTGCTAACCGAGCGCTGCATGCATATGAAGAGGGCTGGAAAGAGTTCAACTTGGACGTGATCGGGGAGGCAAGAAAGGTAGGCATCATTCTCTGATTCCAAGGCGTATCAGCTGACCTCGAACAAAGTCGGGTACTCCCTGTCGTGCAGAACGGATGTTTCAAGCCGTTGAGCGTGGCGAGATGACCACGGATATGGTAAGTCAATAGAGATAGATTCGTCGTTTGACATTGACTGACTGTTGGTTAGTTCTTGCAATCCCTGGACGAGATTCTCTTCACCAACATTGATGTCACATCCGCCCAATTTGCGTACGCCTTGATCAATATAGGGCGGACACCTAATTCCCAGCGGCGACTATACGAGGAGGTGAGAGCCATCGAAGACGATGAGATGAAAATTGCAGACTTCGTCAGACGAGAGGACACTTTTCTTCATAAGACCTACCTCGAGATTCTCCGCAACAACCCACCAGTCTGTAAGTATAACCTGGGAATCTTCTTTCTTGGACCAGCGCTTACCATTGACGCCGCAGGGTTCTCCCTTCCTGAAACCACCGCTGTAGAAAAGCGCATAGATGGCTTCCTCATCCCAGCCGGAACTACCGTGATCATCGATACTCAACGACTCAACAAAACGTCTCCTATTTGGGGAGAAGATGGTTACTCTTTCCGACCCGAGCGGTGGGATAATATCACCAGCCGTGAGGCACGTTATAGTATGCTGGGATACGGAATGGGCCCGCGAAAGTGTCTGGGAAAGAACGTCGCCAACGTGATCATAAAACAGTTTCTGGTAGCTGTTATGCAGCACTTTGAGCTCAATACTGGTGACGGCGCCACCCACATCAAAAGAGATAGGTTTACGTGTATGCCGGAACAGGTGGTCGAGTTCCGGCAGAGAAAGAGTGTTCAAGAGTAGAGGACAGGATATCATATGCAATGGACTCTTACGCACAAGTACATGATAACGACGCGGGATAAGGTGAAAGAGATAGGTTTCCTTGAATTTAGATATGTTGTTTGGATTGAAATGAACCCTTTTTAATGTTTACATGCCTGCAGGAGACAGTGCGAATTGTACCACTTCCGAGGCTAGTGGATTGTTGTTCTCTGTATCTCTCTGCTCTCTGTTTGAATCTCAATCCACACAATTACATAAATAAAAGTGTTTGCTATAACTAACTAGAAAGCCGAATCTTAAGCCGGGATCGGAGTCTAAACAGTACACACCCCGTCTCCGATTCGGGTTGATAAATCCCGCTGGAATTGTATCTTAACCGTGTCTCTATAATCTACATGTAGGCCGAATAAGTTCGGAGTATTTCCTTGAAGCGGATGACAGCAAATGAATAGCGGTGGACCTAGATGTCGGATGTCGTCCTATTATGGTTGAGAACAATGACGATCCGCTCGGCCTTCCCCGTGAGGTGGCTTGGTTAGCATGCATTCCGATCACAGCACGTTTGCGGGAGCCACGGGAAGGCGTGGATCTCATATTGCACCGTGTCTTGGCAGATAGTGGATGCGATGATCGATCGCTTATTTTTCCTGCTTCTTCCAACATACATGGTCTAATAGTGCCTGAGTAATGAGCTGCTATATGGAGTATGGGCCTCGCTTAAGACATGCAATAATTGGAAGGATGGGAGATTTCACTGCATATGTGCGAAGGTTAGACACGTTGCTTATTTCAGTATCTTAACTGTCCTTGATTATCTGTAGTTGGATTTCCTGTCATTGATGGGCTTTTCGTAGTTCCATGCAAGTATCTGGAATAGTGCAGTTAGAGAGCTAGACGCCCATTGGTCTGGCTTACGGACGAAAGACAGTACCTTACTCTATCAACTCTGTATCCATGTTCCGAGAACGCCTCCACGACATTATGAGCTATCGTTAAGTTGCCGTCACGATCCACCGGCTCATGGTTGACACGCGCGTTTGATTGCTTAGAGCCTTGAACGCTACCTATCTAAGCACAGCTCCGATGCGGGAATCCCACAGTTGGTGAGTGATCGGGCTGAAAAACACAATATTCAGTCTTTGACAGAAAGGATCATCATACTAGGGTCCGTCGTCCTGGCCGGGGGAACTGCCTTGCCGGGGCTAGATTGGATCAGATAAGATTCCGGATGGGAGACTGACCCTTTTTGCTCCATCCGCGGATGACATCGATTTTTTATCTGATAATCAGCTCTGTTGATCAGTGGGCCTGCGGGCCAGGAACCGACGAACCAGAAGACGGCCCGTCCGAGTTGACAGGGTCGTTTAAACGACTGCCGATCCCCTTGAACCGTCCATCTTCTTAACGGACGGAGGCCATTTCCGCCTCAATAGTTAGTAGACAGGGGAAAAAGAAACAGCCCCGATCATCTGACTATGAATAGAGTTTTCCAGATCAAAGTCCGTATGCAGAAGAAGGTGGAATCGCACAAATCTCATCGAATTGCAGGGGCTGGAAGGGGTTCTTTCTACCCTTTGCTTTTTCTAGACGCCACGACCCATGGCGCCAATCGTTATACATTTCCTGTTGGAAGAGAGAACATAACTCCAGTGTGGGTTATATTGGGCCGGATCAAGTATACTGCGCCGGAGACTTGCGTAGTCGCCTGTTCTATTATAGAAATGTCGGTTCGTAGGTATCGGACGGCAACGAGTCTCAGCACCATCTAGATGTTCTTCGGTTGCAGAACCCTGTCTTTCTTTCTCCTGCTGATATACACAGAGCAGTCGGTTGATGTCTCGAAGAATGAATAGTCATCGGTAGATTCCGAGATAGATTGTCATATAATAGACTTTCCCGTTCTATGCTTACCGTAGCCGAGTGCTTTCTCGAAAGAATCTTGAGTTTGATTGTTTGAAGATCCCAGATCTTATGAACGGCCATTATGCAGCAGATAAACCATAATGATGGCTATTATGTCGACTTTCACATGCAAAATCCTTGGTTCCTAAGAGAATATACTTCGACCGTCTTCTAGGACTTCGAATTAGGCTATCCGCGCCGTTCGTACGGCCCAGTAACCGCAACACAAAAATTGGAGATCTAATATGTGCCGATCTCAATATCATGCGGTTCCTTCCGGACAAGTCTCCGGTACTGGAAGGCTGCTTGCCACAATGTAACTGTGTTCCACCACGAGTCTCGTGCCTCTCCTGGGCGAGAAATGCATATAAAGGGAGCTTGAAACCATAACTTCGTTCCTCACTCCGACCAGCTCAGCTCAGTCGCTCATTCACAAAACCTGGCAGCTGATAGCTGTCAATTCCTTCGTTCTTGACAATTAGGCACTCGAGCTAGCCGTCCTATCAAAATGAAGTTCTTTTCCGTTGCCTTCATGGGGCTCGTCGCCTCCTCCTTTGCGGCTCCTGAACCTGCGGCCACATCCTCGAGCGCGACGCCCACTACCTCTCACAAGCCAGACATCGCTCAGCCCATTGCCAGCGACAACTCTCCCATCGACGCTTTTGTCCAATGCCTCTGGCCTACTACCGACCGCATTGTCGGCGAGCTGGCAGGTCTGTCCGATCTCAGCTTCAACAAGTTCATCGATGAAGTCCACTGGGAGGTCATCTGGTGGGGAGACCCATCCAAGTGGGTGCCTGACCTCGTCGGAATTGGACTCAATGCCACTTTTGTGACTGCCTGTCTGCTGGAAACCGTCGGTGAGGGCGTTGCTCTGACCACAACCGACCTCTTCAACGAGTTCTTGAAGACATTCGATCTCATCCCCCGGAACGCAAGCAACACTGCTGTTCCTGGCCTCAGATAGAATGGCTAGCCTTGTCCATTAGGCCACCAGACAACAATAACACCTGGAAAGGGTCGATGGTGGAACCGTTTTCGATGTCTATGATCTCTTAAAACATCACATAGACACCGATCTCGAAATGAATGGTGACTTGATTATCGGGAAGACGATTTTAGGATGCGATGAAGAGCAGGGTTCAATTTCTTGGTTCTGTCTATATATAATATATTCATGTCTATGTTAGTACATAATAAACTCTGCTTCTTCAATGGCACTGGCAAAATAGTGATCCTCACTTAGACTGGCCGTTTAAGCGCACTAATAAGGCGATAAGTGTATCATGAAGGGTAGAACATAGACGCGGCTAACGTGGCTCTTTTGATAAAGAGACCAATATAATGTGCAATTTCTAGCACAGATTCCTGTGACACAACTCACTGACTGTATAAATCGTTGTTCCTATTCAAAGGCTCTGTGCGGGTCACAACCGGTTGTACCGTTCCATGTCGGTAACTAGATCTTGGTCGTACGTAAGTATCAGTAGAAGACTGAGAAGCTCTTAGGAAGCTGACTGACGTTCGAAGGAACGAGTTTCTCGATCTCTCAGGAATTGAGGCCAACGAAACGGATCGGAAAAATAATGCGGATTGGTGTTGTGACCGCTTCGAGCGACCAGACTGCATCTTCCGGCAGAATCGCTCCTGAGGTGGTTGTCTGCTTCCAGGGCCACCTATGGAACTGCCTTCATGCTCTTGAATTGGAGTCACTTGTCTTTGAGATGTCTGTCTCTACGGTCTGAGACCATAGCAGTCGGTCCTTCGAGCTTTCCCCTATGTTGCGGATACCTCGGGTGCTCGGAAGCATGTGTAAGGGGGAATGCCATCAGGAACTTGATGGGGAATTTCTGTACGAGAAGCAATAACAGAGCACTTTTACAGAGAAACGCTAGCTTATGGAGAGACCCCGAATCGTGATCAAAGCACCGAGCCGTCAAGCTCCGGTTATGCTATCGACTAGGTTGGTCACGACATGTTCTCCCTCCGGCGCATTAAGGCAAGTAAGAACGGAAATGAGCAATATTTCGACCAAAGAATGGTTTCTTTGACACAACTTTTTGACCTAGAATCAGTGGTCCGGCCAAATAAGCTAACTGAAGCATGATCTATCCGGATATAGTCCTACATTAGCGTGCTTATATGCAGAGGCTGACTGTTTCGTGTCACCAGAAGGCAGCAGCAGCGAAAGTGAGGTGAGCTAAATGTCTGCGGTCTGTTGTCTCAGATGATGAAAATAACTACGAAGTAGTAGGTATTTTTCGATTTCGCCTTACGGACCTAGGACAGCGTTGCTGCCGTCAGATCCCGACAGGTGCAGAAATGCGAAATCTGTATAGCAAGTATGATGTATGGAGTACTCGGGTCTTTCGGACGAGCGTCCCAAACAAATGACATGTTCCTTGCTGGATCGGATTGGCTTTGTTGCAGATCCATGGTTCTCGAACTTCCCTCAAAATAGATGGTTGAAACGCCTCTTAGAGCACATCCTCCGCAAATTGTGTGAAGTTCGATTGCAGCCCTACCTATCACGGCAGCTGCGTCGTCATCCAGGTCTTTGGAGGCGTTCCATTTTCGGACATGTCAACACAGGAATGGCCTGCCCAACGATGATTAGTTGCGCAACCACGAGTAGCATCATCTCACATTCAGAATGTCGGAAATGTCGTGCTCTGATTGATGCGTAATCCAGGACCCCCGGCTTGCGTCTTCCGACAGATGATGCTCTTCAGGTCGAAACGATCGGCGCTATTGAGACCTTAGCAGTGCTTAAACGGCTTAGGGCTCTGGAAGGAAGCAAGCCGACGGTGGAACTAAAATAACTCTAAAAAAGGGGCGGGAAATGATCGACATGTAGCCGCGTGTCCGAATTCAGCATATTACAACGACTGCGGGCGCAGCAAAAGTGGAGGTAAGCGCCCTGGCGGCCTCTCATACTACTTTCTAGACGGTCGTGCTCGGTGTCACAGCTTTCGCAATCTCCATCGTGGGGACGTTATTGAATCTCCAGAATTAACTACCAACTGGGGTATCTCGTTCTGACCTACCCAGATCAGTGCCGGATCTACAAAAGTCCGACTGCTTTCATCTTCTGACGTCGAATGAGCTCTATAGAGCTCAATTTCATAGCATTGTCCAACGCGTATTTGGCCAATTTGTCAAATAAGAGTCTCTCGTGGCTCGGAAGCCCATACTACATTGAGTCTTCTGTTCTGAAAGGAACCATACTCCAGATCAGGGACTTAATGCTAACCATTGGCTGACTATACAGCTAAACAAAACAGCGGACTAGTCTACGGCTGTGGCTGAGAGCTCACCAATATGGATAGCTTGTTGGAGCTTGGCTACAATTTCGGACAAAAAGAACGAACGTCAATTCTAGATCTGCAAAACTGGGGATACCAATCAGCCCAGCGATCCACAATTTCGCAATGCCGGAAATTCGTCGTTCGAAGGGATTTCGTCAACTACGAAGAAACTCCTATACCCTTTGGACACAGATGTCGTGCTGATCCAGGCGCGGGAACACAAATGATTACATCTTGACGGACACAGCTGACGACAGCATCCCGGCAGGAGATGTTCTGGAGTGTCATAGCCTCATTCGATTGTGTGAAGGTGGAAGATTGAGTCTTAGCCTGAGATCTTGAAACGAGACAGTCCTTGAGAGCAAAGCTATAAAGAGGACCTTGAATCCCTCCAGAATCTTTCTTCTCTCCATCAGACAAGAACATTCGCTCAAGACCAAAAGACAATTATCATCCTATCTCTTCACCAGTACTCGATTCAAAATGAAGGTCACCGCCCTCATCTCCGGCTTCATGGTGGCCGGTATTGCTGCCGGAGCGGCCCTTCCGGTCGACGCTGGTATGTTCTACTAGATATCTATGTACCACATCCATTTACTGACTCCGTAACAGACAACAGCCTTATCACGCGTGATGGACACCCGCCGCCTCCTCCTCCCCAGGGCCCTCCCCCTAAGAACCCCCCGGAGAAGCGTGAGGACGACAAGGCTCCGCCGCCTAAGAAGCCTCAGCCACCTAAGAAGCCTCAGCCTCCTCAGAAGCGTGATGATGGAAATGCCCCTCATCCTCCGCCCCAGGGCCCTCCTCCGCCAAAGCCTCAACCTCCTCACAAGCGCGGTGATGATGGACACCCGCCGCCTCCTCCTCCCCAGGGCCCTCCTCCCCACAACCCTCCCGAGAAGCGTGAGGACGACCAGGGTCCGCCACCTAAGCCTAAGCCTACTGAGAAGCCTCAGCCTCCTCAGGGCCCTCCTCCCCACAACCCTCCTGAGAAGCGTGAGGACGACCAGGCTCCGGCACCTAAGCCTAAGCCTACCGAGAAGCCTCAGCCTAAGAAGCCCCAGCCTCCCCACAACCCTCAGAACTAAAGGGTTGCGACATAAGCGGGTTCTACATCTGGCACCGGTTCTGCAATCTTGAAAAAGGACACTCTGGGATAGTCAGGTGGTATTGTCTGATCAAGTTGAATAGACTGGCTATTCATGGGAGTATTGCGGAGGGAACGGGCTTTTATTTCTTATGTTCTGCGTCCCAACTGTTATCGCTCATTCTATCATTCGATCTTGGTTCGGAGCTATTATGCTCGGACTAAACCTTTTACTCTAATAGTCTTATCAAATCAATGCTTGGTCGACCGCTATAGCTTGATGTGCTTCTGATACACAGTATTGTTTTGCAGTAAAAGCGATGACATTCATTGTAGTCTGATTAAGTTTTCTCCGGAGTATATGACCAGGATGTAGATGCATCGGATTTGTCCAATGGTAAGCTAGGATCTATAGTGGACACCAGAGACGATGTCACCTCGTTTCACTTGGCTTATCAATTTTCCGGGGTTGGCTCCTAGTCTAAGATCCGAAGCAGGAACATTATATTTTGAAAAAGCTCTACAGTTGACCTGTTTATTTTGTTTAGTGGTAGTTATTACGAAATGATTGTGACTAGTATGAGAATAAGATATGCCCCCATAGTATGCTGGCACATCCGAAGCATCTTAAAGGCCTATAACTTATCGGGCAACTTGGTACGGCCCAGGGGCAGATCTTCATCTTAGTGCGTGAGATTCCCGACAGCTGGGGTATAAATAGTAGCTTGGCAACGGAAGGTTGTCGATCCAACCGATTATGTAAGTCTATACACGCCATCTGCGAAACGTGAAAATAGGGAAAGGGGGAATGCATCTGCGATCGCTTGATATCCGGCAACATTGGGATGGAGGTGGTCTCCAGAGTCATACCAAGGAGCAAGTTGCGAGGGGTTGCTAGGATCCCGGACTATCTCATCGAAATCGATGACTGCATCGAATACGCCGCTGCTTCGGATCCATGCGTTTATGCGCTGTCTTGTCTGTTCGCGCACGGGGCTCGAATAGGGCTGTACAACAGATGAGTTCGCGGGTGTTCCGAAGGGCGTGATGGTGGCTGCGAAGATGGGTATTTCGAATGCATGGACACGAGCAGCGATTTGCTCATAAGCGCTAATGAGCCGGTCGCCAATGAGCGTTTGATTGACGGGGTCTGCGTTTGCGACGCCAATGTCGTTGACGCCTTCGAAGATCATTGCGTACTTGATACCGGATTGCGCAAGAACATCTCGGTCCACTCGGCTGATTACGTTTGGTCCCAGACCATCGTGGAGAATACGATTACCTCCCGCTGCCTGGTTGAGCACTGATATGGAAGAGGTGCTCGGGTTACGCTGCATCTTTGCAAGTACAAGGTCGGGCCAGCTGTGTATTGTCAGCCAATCTGATGAGATGTGATATTAATATCCACGTGGGGAGAACACGCGTACCGGTTGTTCATGTCAGTATCGCTTCCACGACCGTCCGTGATACTATCACCTATGATGACAAACCCCTTCGATTCTTGCGAAACCCATCCCTCAATGGCACTGAGGAAATACCTATGACTTCTGTTAATACAAAGAGAGTTTTCTTCGAATCACTATGGGTATCCTGGTATCCTCACCAGTGAGCAACACTCTGTACCGAAGGACCCGTGATATTTGTAGAGTCCACTTGATTGCCGAATGTCATCCATGAAGTCGTGCGACTGCCTGGATGCGAGGTGATGTGTCCTCCTTGCTGTCCTTTTTCGAGATATATGCTGACAGTGAGCATCGATTGGGGATCGACGTCGAACTCCACTGGGTCTGACACGACGAGACCGGCATCTGGAATCGTAATTCCTTTCTGGCCGTCGAACGTGACGGTCTTGAGTGTTTTGGGCTCGACGGCACTGCTACCTGCTTTGCCTCCCAATGGCAAGCCCACAGTTACATTTGTTATCACCAGGTCGTCTACGCCGAAAGCGTTCGATATACGTATGCGGATGAGATCCGCGCCAATGGAGCTATGGATTGTTTGTCTAATGGTGGAATTGAAGAATATAGAGGTCGTTCCATTCTGGATTCCATGTCAATACATGAGTTCATCACAAATATTCAGATACTCACGAAGGGAGGAGCAGGTAAGTTAGCTGGCTCCGTCAATTGCGGCATAGATGTCCAGATATCCACCCAGTGCGAGTCATGAGACACATGAGTGTTATCTCTGTCAAAGAGGCTATGAGGAAATCCATCTACCACGCTAGAAAGAATCAAGGCACCAACCGCAGCAGCGCGGTACAAAGAAGGAAAGCCGCTCATAAGCATTGTGTCTTGATTTCCCAGAGACCACAACTAATTCTGAATCCACCAAAGACAGTCCATTCCCTTGTCTACCTTATATACATGATAATCCATCAGCGCTCACTATACTTAGTCTTCTTCGACATTGTTTGCCTAAATTGACACCGTCCAGAAAAGCTTAGCATTGCATTTGTTCCAGAGCCAGCGAATGGCATACCTGTACGGTTAATTTGGATAAATCCAAACCTCACATCACCAGGTTCGATCTCTAGATACTCAAGACAATCTGACATATATGCCCGGGAAAATCGAGATGGTTCTATATCCAATGTCCTACCCCGCATGAAACGGTCGATCGTTTGGGGTATATCCGGGGAATGCCCGCATATGAGATCATAGTCTTTTAGTGGATAATCCCACGAATAAGACTTTTGAAAGGAACTTTAGACATGATTACTCCTCATTATTTCTCTGGTGATAGTCTAGGAATAATCGTGGGGTTCCTCATAATCCGGAACCGGGAGAAACCCAACCATCGCTGTGCCATCATTATCAACCAACCGCAATCCAGCCAGCAATACTCTCCATATTCTAGATCTTGACTTGGACGAACTTTGGCTAGAGTTCTAGTCTTATTCCGGAATAAAAGTCGTTTGGCAGACCCTGGGAATGCTGCATGGCAGCGTACTTTGGCCCTCAGCAGCGACGGCTGGACATCAAAACTATGAAAGATAGTAAGCCACCTCGCGAGACGTTACACAGGCTCGAGGTCTACTGAAATTCTTTGGATCTCTTAAAAAAGATCAGGGTACAAACAAGCCGTAGTGGAAGAGGGTCATACAAGGACTAGTCTGTTGTTATTTCCATGTATGGATTGAAGTACAGTAGTAAACCATCGTCTGATAGTAAAGCCCGCTTCCAGAACTCATACTTGTCATTCGGAAGAATTCACGTCGACAGCTCTAACCACTTGTGATCGATTGTCATCCACCATAGGCAAAAGTACTCCGCTACATGAACGCTATATCCTGCAGCGTCCCAGACAACGATCCCTATGACTGCACCTCCCTGTACAAGGACTTTTAACCGGTGCAAACTGCCATGGATAAGGTGTTGGTCTTCTTGGGTCCGGATCCAGAGACGGGAAGTCTACAAAAGCCTTACCATTCTCTAAGTATCATTCTCCAAGCCTTGAATTCTGAAGAGCCTCAACTACAATCTAGCTAATTTCATTGCTGAAAGAAATAGACAGGCATAATCAATAGAGCAAATGTCACAGTTGGATAGGGCTTTTGTGTCTGATCCAGGAGGGAGAGCACAGTCAGCGCGGGGTCCGGATAAGAGACCTCTTATCACCGCCTAACGCCGAAATACAAGTATATCGAAGAAGACCCCGCTTCGTCATCTGTATAACAACAACTCTGCGAGCTCATCACTAGCTCACACTGCTACAGACGTTTCACTCAGTTATATATCCCCCAATTGATACATAATGCCCGCTGCACTACGCCAAGGAAGCACCGCCGTGATCACCGGCGCCGCCTCTGGCGTCGGTTTCGCGACTGCTAAGCTTCTCCGGGAGAAGGGCCTGAACCTCGCCCTTGTCGATATCGATACTACCAGCTTGCAGAAAGCCAAGGATGTCTTAGTCGGGTTGAAGTCGGGTCTGAAGACGGAGACGTACGCCCTGGATGTGAGTGACAAGGGTGCTTGGGCGGATCTTGGGAAGAAGGTCACCGGGACCTTTGGAGATGTGGATCTGTTGTTTTTGAATGCTGGCAAGGGGTTTAAAGCAGCAGGTCAACAGGAAGGGGGGAGATTGAAGGCTTGGGAAGATCTTGATTATTGGAATAAGGTACTGTAGCGTTCCTCACTGTCCCTTTCTACGATTGATGAACTGGCGAATGCTGACTGTCGTTTAAGACTCTCAACACCAACGTCTATGGCATCCTGAACGGAATCGCTACCTTCCTCCCTGTCCTCACCTCGTCAAATAACAAGTCACCAAAATCCATCATCCTCACCGGCTCCAAGCAAGGAATCACCAACCCTCCCGGCGGAGCCAACCCCGCATACAACGCATCCAAAGCCACCGTGAAACACATCGCAGAACACCTAGCACACGACCTAAGGTCCTCACCCGAGACATCCCACATATCCGTCCACCTTCTCATCCCAGGATGGACATACACCGGCTTGATGGGGAACGTGGGTCCGACGAAAGACGAAGAAGTCAAGAAGCCAGCCGGCGCCTGGTACCCTAGCCAGGTCGCGGACTATTTCAGCAAGGCATTTGAAAAGAATTCGTTCTATATCCTCTGTCCTGATGGAGAGACGGATAGGGCGCTCGACCAGGCTAGGATGAGATGGGCATCGGATGATGTGATTGAAGATAGACCGCCGCTGTCGCGGTGGGAGGATAGCTGGAAAGTGAAGGCAGAGGAGTGGATCCAGGCTGATGCGAAGAAGAGGAGAGAGAGTCCTTAAGTTGTAACTTTTGCTGAATAGGATTATTACTATTTCAGACAGAAAACAAAAAGTAGTGTGATGATAGAACAATAATGAGATTTCTCATTGACCACTAGTACACATTATCTGACTACTATATCCTTCCGCATCCTGGGGCTCTTCTCCATTATGGTATACCCAAAAGAAAGTGTGCCAACTCATAAAATGTGCAACCAGTTGAATAGCAATAGTCATAACAAAGATTACGTATCCAGGAGTTTCGAATGAGAAGCGGGGAAATATAGCTCCCCCTCCCCAACCTTCTACCACCCACCCATCATGGATCTACACTCATACAACGGCACTTCACGAAATAGGAGCTTATAGAAAGTAAACGCAAAAGTCAGAAGTATCACTGTATCACCATCACACTCTTGAATATTTACGTAAAGAATGCAATACGTTATTGCATTATATGAGACGCGTATCCCCTGGTCTCAACCATGCACTAGGATGGGGACAGTTACCTCATGAGGACCCTGGGGATGATAGACAAGACATAAAAGCGGGCTCATCCTCCTCGATTCCAATATCTGGTTGAGGCGAATTCCATACTACATCCATTTTATTTCCTCGCGGAAACTCATATGAGAATACTCTGAACTAAAGATAGAATTACACTTTAAAATGTTGCATAATGCACCAAACTTCATTTATCATTTCTAGTTATCGTTAAATTTTCACCTAGACACCATCCAAGTGAGTCAACTTTTGCACATTAGTTACACAAGCTGTTTGGCAGCAGGAATCATTATATAGGAGGCCATGGCTTGCGGCTTCCGCATGAGCGACAACTCGTCCCCGGATCATCGACCCCGGTGCAACCTAACGTTGCACAACAGAAGAGTCCCAGACTCCTCATGAGGTTCACATTATTCTGCGGGCGATAAAAACCTGGCAGGGAATTACATTAAAGGAATACCCAGTTCCGCGGATCAGTTCGCTGTGTTGAATTACGCCTTCAGGTCGACAACGCAGCGAATGCAGTCACCCTGCTTCATCTGCTCGAAGGCAGTGTTGATATTTGCCAGGGGCTCACGGTGCGTGATGAACTCATCGACCTTCAGCTTGCCCGCCAGGTAGTCATCAACAAGGTCAGGCAGCTGGCTGCGGCCCTTGATACCACCGAAAGCGCATCCCCTCCAAACACGTCCGGTGACGAGTTGGAACGCTATTAGGAGAATACAGTTAGCGCCCTGATCGTACTCTGTGATTCCGGCGGTCAAACTTACGTCTAGTGGAGATCTCCTGGCCAGCAGCAGCAACACCGATGATGATGCTCTGACCCCAGCCCTTGTGGCAGGCCTCGAGGGCGGCACGCATGACACCAACGTTGCCAGTGCAGTCGAAGGTGTAGTCACAGCCACCATCAGTCATGTCAATCAGCTGTTCTTGAATGCTCTTGCCATTGAGCTTGGTCGGGTTGACGAAGTCGGTAGCACCGAACTTGCGGGACCAGGCCTCCTTGCTGTCGTTGACATCGACAACAATGATCTTACCAGCCTTGTTCTTCACAGCACCTTGGATGACAGAGAGACCGACACAGCCAGCACCGAAGACGGCCACATTGGAGCCCTCCTCAACCTTGGCGGTAACAACGGCGGCACCGTAACCGGTGGTGATACCACATCCGAGCAAGCAGGTGCGGTCAGTCGGGGCCTTGGGAGTGATAGCAACGACAGAGATATCGGCAACGACGGTGTACTGCGTGAAGGTGGAGGTACCCATGAAGTGCAGGATATCCTTTCCACGGGCCTTGAAGCGGGTGGTGCCATCGGGGAGAACACCACGACCCTGGGTAGCCCGGATCTTACCGCAAAGGTTGGTCTTTCCAGACTTGCAGAACTTGCACTCGCGGCACTCGGGAGTGCTAAGCAATGTTAGCTGGCTGGATTCCAATGCGTATCCTGATCGCCAATGGGACGTACTAGAGAGCGACGACGTGGTCACCAGGCTTCACGGAGGTGACACCCTCTCCCACAGATTCCACAATACCTGCACCCTCGTGGCCGAGGATAACGGGGAAAGCACCCTCGGGGTCCTTTCCAGAGAGCGTATATGCATCTACAGAAAGGTGTCAGTATGCTACCCGTATGCAACTGAGGCAGTGCCTTGATCGAGGTCGCATTAGAGTAACCCACCTGTGTGGCAGACACCAGTGTGCAGCACCTGGATACGGACTTCGTGAGCTCTAGGGGGCGCGACTTCAACGTCCTCGATGGACAGAGGCTCGCCAGCAGCCCAGGCAATGGCAGCCTATTTTATCTCAGCCTTTGTTCTCCGTTCTTTTAGACGGGGTCACCGTGAGGTCATCGTTCCCGGTGCCTCCGGTGGTCCCTTTCGAGCAGTCTTACCTTGCAGGTGATGGTCTGTGATAAAGAGCATGTTAACCGTTAGGGTCTCATAGGCCATTGGATATGTGCATGCATAGCTGGAGGGTATGAGTAGAATGAGCATTGTGCGCTTACCTTTCCGACAGTGTCAGCCATGTTGGTTCTGAGGGATGTTTTCTTGACCCGGGATGGAGAGATACAAGTTGCTGGCCGGGGAGACAGACGGGAATTGATATAGAAAGAGGGAAAACTAAAGTAGCGCGATGAAGCTCCGGCGGACACTCTTATAAAGCCACTCTAGCCGTCAAAGGCCGACGAGGAATCGGATCCGAGTGGAGATGATGAGGAGAGCGCGAGGAGTATCGAGGAGGGGGAGGGGAAGAACAGCACGCTGAGGTGGGGTGGGGTGAGGGGCGGCTGTCTACGTTAACTTACACCAAGCACCAGAGACTACTGACTCTACAGAACACGCATCGGGACAGCACCCGTAGTCTGGCAGGACGAGATGGGCAGACTGGAATCACTACAGATCCCTCTCAGCCTGCCCAGACATTTCCCCTCACTGTGCGGAATCGAAGAACGATAAACATCGGAGAAGGTCAATCTGGAGTAACTACTAGCTAACTAGTTAAGTTAACTAGTTAACTACCTACTTTGGCTGCTGATTAAGCAGAGAGATGCCTTTGGAGACTACAGTGGGGATTGACGGCAATTCGTCGTCATCCGGCATCCTTTGGGCGTTCTTCTTGAAGACTCTACAGGAACACGATGTTTTGCACTGATCGGGATAAAGATATCGGATCTAGCTAATGATCTGTATTATGGTATAGCGCTACTGTACATTGCATCATATCTAGACCCCAAGAGCCTTAACTACAGTATGTACTAATCGTCGGGGCCTGCGAGGAAGGCTTCTATCGCTTCTTCGTGACAAAACGGGTAATGTTTTCCGGATTTGGTCCCAGCCGTTGATTATCCCCATACAGCTATGAGAACCAATAACGACCTCAGGTATCACAAGGGCGAGATAAAGATCATAGATAGACTCTTATAATATAGGATAATGCCTAGATCGCGTCACCGTGCAACCACTGTCTATGGTCACTCTCCATAGATGAACTTCACCGCAGATATACTCCATACATGATGCCTGATCCATAAGGCATCAGTCGTAAAGTGTCCGAAATTAGACCGACTCTGAAAAAACATTTCTATTTTTGTCCGGAAAATACAATGGCCGATCCATCAAGCGCCGCCGAGGCTTACTTTATTTGGCGACAATGAGATTACCGGGCAGCAGTGGTGTGGTCGTACAAACACAAGAATAAAAATACCAATACCAATACCGAATCTCATCAGAAGGAACCAGGGAAGATTGATTGCGATCATAGAAATAACATAACATCAGTTCAACCTTCCTGACGCCCATAATGCCTGCGACGGGGGACCGAGCATCGGGGTATTTTTAAAAAGCCTTGCTCGCGCCCTCAAGATGTCGCTAATTTTTTTCTACTGTACACATGAGAAGAAAGGGGAAATTAAAAAAGCACCGCATGAGCCCTCCTGACTTCTCTTTATCCCGGCTTTTCCGAAGACCCATCGTGGGATTTCTAGTTCGTTCAAAGACTTGAACTATTAGATCGGTAGGTGCCAAGAAAACGGAATCGAGACCAGCTGTCGGACGCGTCGCTGAAGTCGTGGAAACGCATAAAAAGAGAACCATTGACTAGTGCAGCATCGACGGAGGGGGTTGTGAGGCGAGGCGAGGACCGTTTACCGGCCAGGGAGCTGACCACCCTGCATCATGGCGGCGTTCTGCTCCTGGAAGCGTTCGCCGAGGCGGGCGGAAGCCTTGAGGTGCTTGTCGACGCAACGCATGACACAGCTCTCCTCACGGGAGACGAGCGACTTGGTGGTGAAGTCGTTGACGCAGTCGTCGAAGCAACGCTGGACGAGTCTGGAGTACATCTAAAAGAGAGAAGAGTGTTGTGTTAGCAAGTGTCGGGTCAACATTGCAATGTGTTCTTCCAGTCCCAAAAAAGTCGGGAAGACGGGGAATGAATCAGCAACAACAAGAGCTGAGGTATTCATTGGGAGAGACAAAAAGGGTAGGTAGGGTTAAGGGATATTGCATACACCCATGAACTCCTTCATCTGCTTCTTCTCCATGCGAGACGCAAGCTCGCGCTGCTCCGAGGCGTTGAGACTATCTCACCATTAGCATCGTCAAACATGCCAATCAATGAGAACAAAAGAAAGAGATATCACTTACGCATCCATTGTGATGAATGGTATAGGGTGAGGATGCTTTTGTTTGAGATTGTGGTGGATAGGATAATGGTGTTCTTTGCAGGGCCACCCAATTGACGCTGTCTTGTGTCCGCAGCTCAAGACAGCTTCCTCCGCAAAGCTCTTCATGGGCGGTAATCACGTGGGATCACGTGGATTGACGATTAACAGCAGACACATCTCCGAATGTCGATTTGGTCTGTATCTTCACAATGGTGCCTGCAGCATTCTATGGTGGAGTGGACGTTGTTGGAATGGGATTTCTGCCCTTCTCATATGAGACATGAAGAGGGAGAGGTTTCTCTCTGTTTCTACAATGCATACTCTATCTTTAGGCGCAGCCCTGCCAGAGAGTATCGTTCCCGTGTCTTAGGATAAGGAACGCCTCCAAAGACAACGTACTCAAAGGATTCGATATACTTCTGGAGTCAATCGTCGACTGCGTGACCCGTTGCGGAGAGAGTTTCGATACTTGTTTCACTCTATCTGGTCCTGCTCGGTTCCAGCCGTGTTTGGTGTCAGAAAGGTCCAGACCCGCGAGAACGAATCCGTCTCTCCATGAGTCACCACTCGTTGGTAACTTGGTATACCGATCGAGATGTTCAATCGAGCGGTCACGAGGCAGGGTATATTGGGGATATTAAAGATATCTAGCTAGTGGTCGACGGTGATGATGCGTATGTTCGAACTTCTTGATCATCCGGGGATCATCACGGGGATTGCTGGAGTATGCCTGGACGATTCCTAGAGGCAAAGCTTGAATGAATCCCGAACCTTGGGATCATAGAGGAGCGCAGCCAGTTAAGAGAAGTACTGGTCCTGAAGAAGAGACGCCAAGCGATTAAGCGAGGATGCCCCTGGAGGACCACTGGCGGAGACGGTCTAGCTCTGCGACTAGCTGGCTTGTCCATCCAACCCGGTCTCTCTCCTGCCCTCCACATTCAAGATGTGGCTCGGGCATGGTAGTGGCCAGTGTGTAAAGAGACAGTAACTAAACTACCATAGAGTGGAATTAGTTGACTGTAACTGGCATTTCATATTTTAATCAACTAGTCCGTGCTAGTCCATCTCTGTCTGGCCTGCACATCGGATGATTTCAGGAACCACGGATTGCTCGTGGGCGACGGAACCCGATGAGTGTAAGGCAGCAGGGAAATTAATGGACAAGGAGAGTCTGAAATATGCAGGATGGTCGAGTGGATGTGGCTGTCGAGAATCACTGGATAAGAAAGCATAGGATTCCATGGTGCTGTAGACGTCAAAAGGGCACTGATCCTGGAAAGAATGTAGAGAACTATACCCTCTCCACCTTCATGATTACTATTTTGGACGCGAGGCTCACCGCATGCTGAGGATCATGACAAGCAAGCCGTTTGCAAGTGGAGAGAACCAGAGTTGGGCAGCGAGTGCTGGAACAACGGTCGAGGTGTATTTCAGTCGGATCCAGCCAGATAGATCGCTGCCAGGCACCGTTTGGGGCCTGTTGAGGGGCGCCGGCTGGGCGACCCGACAGCTTTTTCTTCCGTCCGCGGGAGGTGGTACCTAGGTACAGAGTACGGAGTAGTATTAGTAGTTACTTATTAGTAGTAATAGTAGTACTGTAGCAGGTAACTATGGAGTACAGTAAGGCAGAGGCAGCCAGAGTTCTAGACAGCGCCAGAGGGAGATGATCCGCGAGGGTCATTTCCATCTCGAATTCCAGATCTCTTGATCCCACTTTTCCCATCACACTATTATTTCCTATCGACTATCGACTATCGACTATTACCTACTACTACACTACAGTACAGATAATCCTGGATAAGGACGTGGTCTTTGTTTTTGCAGTCCTTTGTTTGCCTTAACCAAACGGTCTCGGGCTGCTGGTACTGTATTGTTACTGTACTACCGCTGCTCGTGCTCTGTCGCGTCTCGCCCTTTCATTTCATCCACTTCAGCATCTCTCCCTCCGCAAACTAACTATCTACCACTCTTCGCCTGCATCACAGCCTCGCACTGTTCACCTCCATCTCCATCTCCATCCCTTCCAGCCCCTTCTGGATGGGCATCTTATCGTGATCGATCGTTCCATCATCGCTTCCCTCGCTTAACTCCACCTTCCTTCGTTGTTGCCGCAGTCCAGGCGCGGCTCTCTACCGCTGCCTAGCTCCCGTGCTATTTTGGGACTGCAACCGGCCAGCCTCCCCAGACAGGCCTGCACGACCTGACTGCGCGACCACCGACCAGATCTCCAGACGGCCTTTCTTTAACGATACTCTCCTATCTCGATCGTTAAGGACGCACCTGCAACACGCCCTTTGCCGGGCTGATCCATCGCCTGCCCCGGTTCTACGATGACAACAGGTGACTCGCACCAGATGTCGCATCCGGCGCAACTCCAGCACCTTCAGCTGAGAGATGCCCATCCTCCTTCGTCAAACCCAGTCGCGCCCTCGCCGCCATCCAAGAGAGATCTAGCATCATGGTGGAGGCAGTTCAAGCGAAATGCAAAAAAGGAAGAGGAAAAAGGTATGTTCTCATGCGCATGGCATTGTCGTCCCGCCTGCTGCTGCTGCTGCTGCTGCTGCTCTCACTCCTGCACCACTCCCGATCGGTTTCATCATGCAACTGCACTAGCGTTCAATCATGAGCGTATCTCCTCGCGATGGTCTCAATGGAGCATCTCCCCGAATAGATGCGGGTGCAGGCGGTGCTGCAACGATGGCATCTCATCGCACCCCGCGCTGCCTCCATCCCACTCCACCGCATATAATGCATCTGCAAACTGTTTATGTCTCTTTTGCGACCGTTGTTCCACCCCGACTATGATACTTGGATTTTTCATCCTGCCTTGCGTACTTGGTTTCCTGTGTCCCCTTGTACTTCTATTGCACATTACAGGACTAACTTTTATTGCGGCAGAACAACCTCGTGGAATATTCGGAGTCCCGCTTAATGTGAGCATCAAATACGCGAACGTCGCCATTTCCTTGACAAACGATAATGGAGAGAGTTTTATCTACGGATACGTTCCTATTGTGGTGGCCAAGTGTGGTGTGTATTTGAAGGAGAAAGGTGAGCATACCCGCTTCTTAGTTGCAAGCTCCACTGCAGAGATCTGACATTTCAATCGCAGCAACCGACGTTGAGGGTATTTTCCGACTGAACGGATCTGCGAAACGTATCAAGGATCTCCAGGAGATTTTCGATTCCCCGGAACGGTACGGAAAAGGACTTGACTGGACCGGATATACTGTCCACGATGCCGCCAACATCCTCCGGCGTTATCTGAATCAGCTGCCCGAGCCTATCGTCCCTCTGGAGTTCTACGAACGTTTTAGGGAGCCACTGCGGAATCACCAGGCCCAGGCTGTTGGTGACACTGAGGCTGCGGAGCACGACACTGGAGACTTTGATCACGATAAAGCGGTGGCTACATATCAACAATTGATCAGAGAGTTGCCTCCACTCAACAAACAGTTGCTCCTCTACATCCTCGATCTGCTGGCTGTTTTCGCGTCCAAGTCAGAGCAGAATCGCATGACTTCAGCCAACCTGTCGGCGATCTTCCAGCCTGGTTTGCTGTCGCACCCGTCGCACGACATGGCGCCGCAGGAGTACAAGCTTAGCCAAGATGTCCTTATCTTCCTGATCGAGAACCAGGACCACTTCTTGTTCGGAATGAACGGAACCGCAGCAGACGAACAGACCGTCAAGGATGTCGAATCAGGTGTCGTCGTCCCGAAGCCTTCGCACTCGACTGTCAGACGTTCGGTTTCTAGCGCAAGTGGTGGAGCGGAAAGCTTACGGAAGTACGAGACTCTGAGAAGGAATGTCTCTGTTTCTTCCAAGAACTCCCGCGCCTCAAACAATGCCTCTAATCCAGCTACTCCCACCTCCTTAGGCGGTGGTATGCACCGAAGCAACACTGTACCTTCCAAGAAATCCCCAGCCTTGCCGTCTTCTAGGCTGGGTAGGGGCGCTGAACCGTCGACACCTACACCTGCTGGCCTGACTCCGCCGGTGCAATCCTATCAAGCCTCGCGGTCTAGCAGTCGAGCTCCTTCTCCCAACCCTTCCGCGAAACAAGGCACAGCAAGCGGTGAGGGATCTGTTGCGACGACACCAACGTCTGCGTATATCCATACCTCTACCCACGGCCCGATCCCCGTGAATGTGGCGGACAAGGTCGTCGCTGCTGAGAAACCCCGTCTACAGGGCGGTCTTCCTACGGGCATGTCAACCCCACCCAAAGCCGTCACTCCCACCAAGGAACGGAAAATCTCCAGCCTCTTCGCAAAGTCGCCTCCCCCAGCTGGTGAACAGAAGGAGCACCGGCAGCCAAACCGTCTGAAGAAGAAACGCATTCCGGGAAGTGCCAGTGAGAGCGCTCAGAGTTCTTCTCACTCACTTCAATCTACGTCTGCAGAACCCTCAACCATCGGCTCTATCGCTCAGTCCCTCACCCAGTCTCTCAATCATCAGACCGATAACCATGAGAATGCTGGTTCGAATACAAAGTTGCCTACTATACCTGCGCCATCGCACGACGACACAATGCAGCAGGCCCACAGAGAGACCAAACTGCAGGACCCTGCTTTTATAGAAGAAGCCCATAATTATCAGCAGCACCAGCATCAACCATCTGATCACACTCTGAAGCCTCGATCTAGGACTCCTTCCATGAATTCTCGTTCCTCGTTCACCGATCATTCCGACTTCGACCAGCTCGATGAAGCATCGAAGACAGAAAAGAAGGACAACAGACGAAGCCGCCTATTCCATCGTTCCAAGAGAAACAGTGATCAAATCGGCCAGGGCTTTGGATCGCCTCCACAGCTTGGTGTCAACGCGGGTGCCGAATTTAGTACGAGCTCTGTAGGAAGTTCCAACCGACAGAGGCAGGGCTCCGTGGTTGACTCGCAGCCGTTTGGAAGCGAATCCTCCCATCCCGTACGTACTGGGAGTGACATGAGCAGTAGCTTCGACAACCTGAAAGATCCGTCTCAAGCCTCCGAACCAGAAAAGAGGAGCTTTTTCGAAAAGTTCAAAGCTAAAGTTTCCTTGGTGAAAGATGGGGTGAAAGATGGGGTGAAGGATTGGGATTCTGAGAGGGAGCGAGCAAAGAGTCCCCCACAGTCCGACACCGAGAAGTCCGTGTCCACTCAGAACTCCTTCTACGGCAATAAAGAAAATAGAAGTTCCAAACACATTATAACCGAAGACCCTCGAGAAAGCCCCGAAGTCTCCCAACAATCCCCTGTTTCTTCTGCGTTGCCTATGTCTGGCCCACCACCAGTCATTCCTGAGGAGCCTGGTTCACCTGAACTTCCGAAACGATCCTTGCAGCAGGAGCGGCCACAAGCGGATGCTGTCCCTCCGGGAGAGACGAAGGCAAATGAAGAAGTCTCAACTGCCCAAGTTGCTGAACAGAACGGAGACCAGAAAAATGCTCCTGCACCAGAGGTGGCTTCTGCATCCTAAATTCATCACAACTCGGAGCCACCATTGGCCAATTCAGCTTATTTTATTCTCATTCCTAGACCCGTGGTCAGGCGGATATCGATCTCATATCAACTTGGCACAGTCTAGCCTATTCGGAGAGGAGTATATGAGAGTTGAGATTTACTGCAGAAGAGACTCTATGTTCGCCTACTCTTTCTATTTTCTTTGTGGGAAATTTTTGCTGCTTTGGTGAAATTGTTTGGGGAGAACGCACGCGATCATTTGGGTGCGGGCGTTATCATGGAAACCCTAATGAAACATTTGCGCTATTTCTTCTATTCGTGGGATTTCCCCTTCTATTGTCTTTTTCTATTGTGCGGAGCAGCGTTTAATTTCTCCTCATGTTGCTGAGAGTTCTCTTCAAGAAGCATTTCCATCTCTCTTGGCAAATGGGCCTTGGAAGGAGTTGCTAAAAGAGATTGCTCCAGGTTCGGAGTGCACAAGTTTTCTCCATGTCTTCTGGCCTTTTGTTGTGAGTTTGCTGGATGTTTTCTCATACCCTTTTTCCTGACTCTAGCCTCTCCACTACCGCTTATTACCCTTCTGTACGAATTGCCCTGTTTCTGTCTTCTTGTTAGGTTGTTATTCTTTTTCTAGGCGCTTGCTCAAGGAAAGTTGGATGGCGGAAAGGTAAAAAGAAAAAAGCTAAAAAAGCGTCGAGGGATTTCAAGATTGACCGCAAAGGGTCACCAAACAGAAACCACGCAGCCGCAGCCCATTCATGATTTTGGATGGGCTGAGCCAGTGGTGCGTTCTTGCTGAGTTATTGCTGGATGTTGTAATGGGCTTTTCTCCTAGTTATGACTTTGATTTTCTATTTCTTTTCCCCCTTTTTCTTGACACATGTGAATGAACGAGTGTGCTATGATATCATGAATTCAATTTGTACTATTTTTACTCTTCCACGTAATTCATAGCTTAATGCATTCTGGAGAACGCCCTTTCAGTGCTCATAACGATATGCAAGGAGCAAATGGAACTATTTACGGTTGAACTATTTACGACCATTTCCAGATTATCTTTTTGAGCGAATAAGAGACGACAGTCACGACACTTTGCAATGTGAAATATATCCCAATCCATTAAGCAAGCCAAATCTATGTACAGAAACAAATAAATATAAATACAACCATCAGAAAGTCGCTTTCTTGAAAACTTCCCTCCTTCTTGGAAAACATGATAGTCTCCTCATTCTAACAATCATTCCTTTTTCGATATATGGGGTATTAAAAGAAAAAAGAAAGTCGTCTGTCTTATCTTATTTATTCATTTTCATGAGCACACGAGTTTCAAGATTTCTAATTCGACTTCTCATGTTGCTCTTCCTCCGGAGCCGTGAATGATAATCGTTTCCCATAGAGAAGAGGCGTTCGACTGATGAGAGACCCGATAGCGAACCCGAGGTATGCGCCAGTGAGGATCGTGATGGGATAAGCTTGCCAGGGACGGTCCCTAGATTCGGGAAAGTACCGGTTAGTAAGAAGAGTTACAGATGAAACAAAACAAAAAACTATTCAACAGAAAGAGAGGGGGAGAGAGATAAATCACTTACCAATCCAATGGGATAGGAATCGCGCCCAACCAGGCGCCCACGCCGGTGCCTAGGGCTCCGCCCCAGACTGCATCTGCTGGTCTCGCAAAGGCGTAGACTTCCCTCCAGACGGCACCGTCGACGCCGTAGACGTAAATGAGTGCTGTCGAGGAGAGAAGAGACATGTGCATTGCGCAGAGGATGGTGTGCAGAGAATGAGTGGTTAGTGGAGCACCGAAGAGGACGAGGATGATCGCAAGGATGGGTGTTCCCAGGAGGAAGGTGAGAGTTAGGGAAAGGAGAGCAGACTGTACTAAGTTAGTATTTTTCTGTCCTGTTGCGAGCATTGAGAAATTGGGTCCATAGTTTCGTTGATTTCCTTCATCGTTCTGCTGGGGAGGAAATGCGACGGAAGGACTTGAAAGAGAAAAAGAACAGAACGTACCGTCAACCTCGACGCAATACCATCTCCCTTATGTCCATGATGCTTCCGACGGTATCCCACCTTCCCAGCCTTGACGACACCTGTTCCTGCAGGTCCATGTGTTCCAGAGACAGTTCTCCTTTCCGCACCTTCAACTCCGCCCTCACCGGCTGCTGTCCCAGTTGAAGCTCCCACCGTGCCCTTCGCCGGGAGACAGGTGACCACATACGCAACCTGTGCCACTGCCAGCAGGGGCACCTGGGTCGTCATCTCGGAGACCGGATCTGCCATCATAGACGGGAACCGGAGCGCGTACAGCGCCAGCAGCAGCGCCGGGTGGACATGCGCATATGTCTGCGCGGCCGGGGTGGACAGAATATCCACAGGAGGAGGAGAGGGCTTCTGCACTGGCCCAGTGACGGTGGGTGAGATCTGAGATTGACTGTGATGAGCGCCCGTGGTGGTGGTCGTCATGGTCGTCGCGGAGGAAGCGGAGGAGCCAGGGCGCGGAGGGGACGGAGAGGGAGGAGTTGTTATCATCTTGGGCGAATATCGAAGCCAATTATTGCTGGGTTTCTGCTATAGAAGAGAACGCTCGGTGCAGGTAGTATCCCCAATGGCTCTGTCACTCTATATTTGATGGGATTGCGCGTCTCGACTGGTGTGGCTCCTGGAGATCTTGCCGGAAGAGCAGGAAATTAATTATCGTCGTTGTCGCCGAACGGAGTTGCTGCTCGTGTTTGTTCTGTTTGCTGTCCTTCGGCGTTACTAGTTTACGGTACTCAATATGGAAGGATGTTGATGCGGTCTAGAAGCTCTCGAGAATAAGTATAGTTTAACGATCGACAAAGAGCACAGACTGCTAACGGCTAGCTAATAATTGAGTCGTTATACTATCATCACCCCTTACTCGGACCACTTCAATCCGTAACCCGTGCATCATCTCCCCTTTCGAAGGGCTAGGAATCTATTACTCTGTACAATTGTAACAGGAGCAATCAGATAAGCCAGGTCCAGAGACCCATTACCAGGAAGAACATTAGAACTAGCAAGAAATATTTGCTTAAACTGCATCATTATATAACTGTATTTGTATGATGCTCAATGGCATTGCTCGCCAGGCTATCACCAGAGGGTATACGCGGAGATGAATCTGCTCCCAGCGCACAAATAAAGAAAAGACACGCTAAATGGTTCCCGCAACAGGTCGTTATGATATAGACAGAGAAGACAAAACAAAAAGCCAAAGCCGCCCATTGCAATGATGCTGGTATCAGCACAACATTTTGAAGATAACAAAAAAGATACAGAATGCAGCGCGGATCTGCATCACCAGAGATCCCGTTTTCGAAGGAAGAGAATTAGAACAAACAGAGGAAAGCAAATATGACATGTCCACAGGCGAGAATCGAACAAAATGACCGTAGAAAGAAAGAAGGATATATATAGAGAGAGGGAGGAAGGAGGTTCATGAGCAAACAGACATCATGGCTGTGCGCGGATCATGTCGAGAGCGAAGATAGTACTGTAGTCCTGCTTGCCCAAATATGAAAGACGCCTAGGAATACCACGTTGAAAACAGTATCCAGGACTTTGGGGAATCACTGAAAAGCTCGCTTGCTCCATGAGGTATACACGCTAATGAAAATGACACAAAACGGAAGAAGAGTCATCAGGCCATCCAATGGTTGCCACGGTCAATAACTGTGGCTAGATCACTTCAGACGCAGGCTGTCGCTGTCCAACATCCAGGTTAGATTTGATATGAGAGTCACTTCCAGCGTAGGGGTCAGAGTTCTCGCTGTCACTGTCGTATTGATCCGGCGACCTCTCTCCAGCAGGACTCGCGGACCTAGAAGGACCCATAGCGCGCCGGAACCGAAGTACCTCCTGTGCATCTGGACTTGGGATGGGATAGGCAGTCCCGGAAGTCAATGAGCCCACAGCTACACGCTGCAGATGTCGTATATCATCCTGGAGCTGAGTAACCTGGGACTCCAGTGTTCTGCGCGCAGTCTGTTCTCGTCGAATGAGGGTAATGAGTGCACTGTATTGCTCGACAGTGATACCGTTCATGTCAGCTAGAGAAGTAGTGGACGGTGCATGCCACATTGGACTCCGAGGCTGCATGTTGGGACGAAGTGTATTGGTGCTGGCCGGCCGTCCATCGCAAACGCCACACGCTGAACTCCTGTCAGAACCATCACTGCCGCCAGAATTATATGACATGGAAAGCTGGCCTGCAGGGCAAGAGTCCTTCCGAACCGGTTTCGAGGAGTTCTTCCGACGTTTATTATCCTTGCCTTGCAATTTCGCAATGGCCAGTTCCAAATCGAGCAACTTCACCTCCAGGGTAATAACTCTTTGTTCCAGTGTAATGCTGTCATCATTGGGCATCGACCCTAGCAGATTCCCAAAGTTGTAGTGGGCGCTCTCAGCTTCGGTATCCGCCTCGGTCTCATCGGCTTCTGACGGCGCGACTTCCCTCTCCTCTACTACGGCCGATGCACCCGTTTGAGGTCTCGAAGTAATAACTTGAGGCACATCTGCACCCAGAAGACTCGTTCGCCACGATTTCCTCTCATCATTCCCTTGTCTCCATTGAATGGGAGACATCTGATGCGCCCTGGCCAGTTCACGGAGGGCGGTTGCGCTTCGTGAACGCCTTTTCTCGTCAAGGTTTTGCTTACGCCGCAGATCATCCAGAATCCTTCTGGCCTCCGATTGTTGCTCCGTGCCGGGGGTTGCGCCGTCTGAACGGGTAAATGTGCTGACAACCTCACGGGCATCTTCGTCGGAAAGTATCAAACTTGGTAATGTGGCTCTGCGACGTGGCTGCTTATCCATGGGGCTTGTGCTGTCCGTAAATGTACCTTCACCAGATCCAGTGCTATTGGGCAAATGACTGGGCCCGTTTGATAATGAAGCTGACCGTTCCGCACGGAATGATTCTGGAACTGTGGCAAAAGTAACGCCTTCAGGGCCAGGATCAGGCGAGGCACTTCCATTCCTCCCAATATGTAGCTCGGTAAAATGGGTATCAAATCCATTGGTGTCACTGCCGCGCTTTTTCCCAAATATTTTCCGCATCACAGTCTTCAAAGCACTCCCCCGCCGTCGTTGTAGATTGGACTCTCTAGATATTGAACTCGAAATTGAGTCCTGCTGGTTGTGGTAGGACATGGTAGGGGCCTGCGTCTGCCGTCGGGAGTTCGATGCAGCCGATGATTGGGATTGACGTATTTGTCGGAGGTTAGATATCGAAGGGCGTTTAATGCTCTGTGGCCCGAGTCCATCAGGTCCTTCTCGAGGTATAGGAATCGGATCTGATATCTTGATATCACCGCGACGTATGGCGATACTGGGATGGTTTCGAACTATGCCGTGTGAGGTGTTCGGGCTTCGTAAAGCCATATCGTACAGGAGACGATAGCCGAAGGCCAATCACAAATATGAGAAAGCTTCTGATTTCTGAAGGAAAGTAATATCGTGATAAAATGCTACAGTTGGCAACACGATTCCATAGTCATACCAAGTCTCCAGTGGACGAAGCTATAAGTAACAATTCACCCGTGATCAAAATCGCTTGGAGACCACAGAAAAGAAACGAGTGTAAGAAAGTGAAGGGGTATGCTTCCACCTTTCAGCCGGCCTGGCTATCGTGCCAATACAAGACGCACACAGGCAATCCGGGCGCTTAATTGAGTGGTCTGTGAAATTGGTAGGTGTTGCTGGGTGCGCATGTTATGATTATGAATCGGCCCGACGATGAACAGTCGGAATCCTAGACACTCCAGTTTCCATGTCCACGAGCTGCGCAGGCGTGAGGCTGGGTCGACTGGCAGGCATCTATCGTACCAGGTGTCTAGCCAGCCGTCATTTTGCGAGATGCAGATAGATCAAAGGCGATTTGAGAGGAGGGGGAAACGAAATACGCTGGGAGTGCAGGTCCAGTACATGTACGATCTGCGAGCATCACAAGGGTTCAATCTCCGTGCCGGGATCCCTCCACTCCCTGAACGCGCTCGAAAAGCACTATGCCAATCGACAGGCACAGACGACCTACTGCACCGAAAAAGACTTCGACCCTAAGGATTCTCAGTTCCTCGCGGCGGGACCAGATCGTCCAGCGCCATCCAGCGCCATCCAGCACGGGGAACCACCGCACGAGCTGGAATGGACCACCGCGAACTCCGCGGTCACTGAAGACTGGAAAATGGGAAGCTGAGTGGTTGAAGGCGCGACGACCGGATGATAATCGTCGCTAAGTGGGCCTGCGAACGAACGGGCGTTTTGGTCACGGCCCCTGCATCAAAGCACGGTTGGAGGACCGAGATATGACCAAATTGTCCCCTTAGCGAGCAGCAGCCTATGAGTATGTCTATCCATCATCCCCCCGTAAGCTATTAATATTATGCTCCGTAAGATGGACATGATGTTCGCCATGGTCGCATGGGTATCTGCTCTTTTTTCCGGGAACAACCATCTAATAATGGTGTACGAGCTGGTTGAGCTCACGACCGACCAGGAACCAGGGGTGCGGAGTGCTATTCCAAGACACGAATGATACGCGATATGCCGGACCCCCAGATGAGCTTGGCGAGTGGCTGAAACGACGCTTCTCGAGGCCGGTTCCTATATGGCCACATGGCAGACTTCACTTATCCTTGCACCTGGCAGATGCATGCGATGAACCCGACCGAGTTAGAATCTTCTATCCATCGAGAATCTGTACAGTGCGCGAATCGAGTTTTGGCCATTTTAATAGAGACAATAATAAATCGCAGGAAACAAGGCCCCCAGCCCCAAAGCGTCCGTGAGATAATACCTGATGGGGCTGTCAAAGTTCGTGGCGTATCATCCGCGATAACGACAGTCAGCTGCTGGGGTTCCGTGCCGAATAACAGTTGGAATCTCTATCCGTACTTAGGTCAAAAAGAGTAATAGGGACATTTACTCAGAGAGGGAGCCTTCGATCCGGCAATCATCCACCTCCTGAGAATCTTATCCTCCGAGCCGGTCACTTTACCGGGAAAGCTGCTAGCTGGTCCTAGAGAAAACTACTATCCAAGTAGTCAGTAATAATCAGTATAGCTTTCTGGAAGACCCGCCAGCAGATTGACAGGCCGGCACGATCCGCCATGACTCGCTTCGGACCTTCGGTTCCCGCACTGTCTGTCCATGGCTCCATGCTCTACTGCTCGTTCCTGTCAGGCTCAGCCACTAATGGTGCTCCATACCTATCACTGGGATTCGGGACGGAGGTCCTATTCCGGCTTGCACTACCATGAAAACTTGGAAAGAGAGCTAACAGTATCAGGGGCGCAGAAATTCGATTCACTGTATGCTTTTTGACGGGAAATCACGATATGGAAAGCCCAAGAGCTCGCTCTTGGACCTGGAAATGGAATCGTGGGTCAATGCTATTGCTGAAACGTCCATTTTTCCACGAGGGCAGCGCATGGAGCAGAAACAGCCCGTCCCCTTTTTAGTCAGGGACAAGGCATTTTTTGTGCCTTGTGCGGGCGGTTGCTTGCCTCCACAGAAGAGAAATGAGACGATGAACAGCATTCTGGCGTTGAACCCAGTCTCTTTTTCGCCTGTGGCTTGCAATAATGCTCTTCTAGCAGACTGTACTCCGTATTTTGCTTCCAAAGTCCAGAGAATTCAGTTGTATGATGTGAAAGATTGAGCAAAGTGTCGAGTAATATTCTAATCTTGGTTGGGTCTCATCGTCCGAACAACGGTCGGCGTACTCCGTACTTAGCCAACATTCGATACTTCGTATTTCTCCCACGGAAAGTTGGTCGAAACTATCTATTTCCCTTCTGGATAGGACCTAGTAGACATTCCGTAGTTGCAGGAGCCGTGAATCCGCAATTGGCAATCCGACCCTCGTAATTGCATAGTGTTTTATTCTTTCACTCTCGAATTATGCCAGTGTGCTGCACCGATGCACTCCGTAACTGCAAAAGCTAGGATAATCATTCGAGTGGTACCATTATTGGGTCTTCGTGCGACGGACCCTGCGGTGCGTTGTGCACAGCGAGGTCTAACTTGCGTGCACTATTCCATTGATGTAGTAGTCGTGTACTACTCTGTAGCTTAATATAGATCATTTTAACGCCTCCTTAGGTCGCAGACTTTGTTATCCTACTGTACTGATGTAGCAAGTCAAAGGTGCTCAATGATGTACATCGAGTTGAGTCCGTCAAGAGTGTCAATGTAGGGACACAACCGAGGGCCCGGATTACTAGAACTGCCTGCTATCCGGGTTATTTTTGAATAATATATCGTAGCTGCGCTCAACATGTCATGTTTGATGTTGCGGTTGGTGGTTTTCGTACCTTCGACGGACTAAGCGCAGAGGCATTAGATGAGTTGATCGTATACTCCAATAGCGTTAGACAATTGTACTCCATATGGTGTGAAGCAGTAATGAATCAACCATCACCGAGTTTTTGGACCTTTGGTTATTTCCTCCCTGAGGATGAGCATCTCAAGGCATCAAGCAATTGGCCAATATCCTGTCTACGGAGTAGCCGTCGCGCAAATCTAGACAACGGGCACCTTTCTGAACAGCGAGTGATCGAGGATATGGACAGGCTTTCAAGAGCCTTGCATCATCTCCCCCGAATCAGGGTATCGTAAATCGGCATTCTCTTCAAGGAAGTCCATCCAGCGTTTCAAAAACCCGCTGCCGCTATAAGGAGCACCAGACGTCAGCATTCTTTATTTAGAGTATATCGCAAGAGTAGACTCCGTTGTTGGAAGTGATCTACCATTCTGGGCATCATGAAAGATAAGAAATAAAATATCTGTTTGAACACACGAGATGAGACAACTTACCGACTGATTGTTTCCGAGTCACCGCAGATGCATAGATGACGTTTGGGACGGGTCATGGCGACTGTTTGCGATTGACATTAGCAAGACCACCTTACGTCTTAGCTGACGCAGGTACCCTCTTCGTGTGGCCCATGCAGGTTGATCATCTATCTATCCCTGAACTACGATCACATAACTCGAGGAGAGGGCAGAGATGTCATCTCGACAAAGACTTCTCGGGGGGAAGAGTAGGATGGAAACTTACCATTCAATCTCCGCTTCTCTCCAAGAAAACCAACTTCATGCTCTGCATTGCTCCGGACAAGACTAACAACAACAGCTTCCTTCTCTCGTCCTTGAAACCCATCCACACTGCCTAATTCAATACCAGGATATTTCTCTTTGAGAAGCTGAGACAATACAGCCAGCTGTCCGTTATACGGTGTCACAACGGCGATGTCTTCCGGCCTCACTCCTGCTTCGATAAGATTTCCCACATGCTTAGAGACGACTGCAGCCTCCATCTCATTGCTCTTGCTCTCCCCTAACAATGCTTCCTTTTTTCCGAGCTCCTCATCTTCAGTCTTCTCCGGAAAGTCGCCACCTTGAGTGTCCCAGAATACCAGAGGCTCTCTCGTGTTATCTGTGTCCTTCACTTCGTATGGTAAATCATTCAAGAGTCGGTCCTTGACCGAGTCTGCGGCTACAAGCTTAGACTCGTATAACTCGTCTGACGGAAACCTCATGATCTTGTCGTGCATGCGATATTGAATGGTTAACATTCTTTTAATACCGGAACCGTGAAGGGAAAGAAGTCGGTCAAATAAGGTTGTTTCTAGGGAGATTCCCGGTAACGGATTCGCTTCTTTCTCCCCATTTTTGGCCGTTTTATCTTGAGCCCGCTTTGTCTTGGAATTTGAGGCCGACTTTTCTACTGAGGACTTAACAGTAGGCGGCAACTGTAAGTGGTCACCAGCCAGAACCACTTTTGAGGCCGATAAAAGCGGAACCCAACACTGAGCTTCGAGAGCCTGGCTAGCTTCATCAATGATGACAACATCGAATTTTTGGTTTTTCAACTGGTAACCTCCCGCTCCGTGTAGAGTTGCCAGCGTTACCTTGCTCCCTCTGACAAGGTTGTCGACACATTTGGACTCGCGCTCTCTGTACTCCTTTCGAAGTTCCTTAAGATCTCCGTAAATGGCCCGCCGCTCCCTACCGTTTCTCGTTTTCCGTATGCTAGCCTGCTTGTCGTTTATTTCCTTCCGAACGTCTTTCACAATTTCAGCAGCTTCTGACGTCTGAGTAAGCACTTCTAAAGAATGGTCCAAAACGGAAGGCAAAAGGCGTGCCGGGTGACCAATTCTAACGATAGGGATCTTATGTGGTGCGAGCCGCTCAACAATATTGTCGACAGAGATATTGGATGGTCCACAGACAAGCACTCGTAAGTTCCTCTGAACCATCTGGCGGATGAGCTCTATCAACGTGTGCGTTTTTCCAGTTCCAGGCGGTCCATGTATGAGCGCAATCTCCTTCGAGGCCAGCGCAAATCGGATTGCCTCTTTCTGGGAGTCATTAAGGGTAGGATTATGAAACTCAACTGCGCCTAGGGAGTCGAGGTCGACAGAAGAAGTCGAAGTATGGCCAAAAGCCATTCGCATGAAAGATGTATATTCCGATTCGGCCATCTTCTCCATTCTCTGCATAGTTTGGTTCATCCTGGGAATCATAAATATCTGCTTCTGGTAAAATATTTATACTTCTGGACTCACCTTCTGTATGTGACGTCGTTGGCTAATTTTATACTGCATATCTTCATCAGTCATGGCATCGGTCGCGGGAATAAGACCAAAACAAAGCCAAACAGAATAACCTACAGCCACAACTTCTTGCCCCAGAGTTCCTCCACGCCCTCATCGTCCTCTTTTGGACGTCCTCCACTTCCAGATTGACCGAAAGCTATCCATACGCTTCGCTCACCAACCCTTGTGACTACACCTTCAACTCCTTGTGCGGCGCCCGACTTGGCACTATCCTTGTCTTTATCCTTTCCTGACTTCCTGGTACCCCCAGCAGAGATATCACTGACCCTAACGACATCGCCGACTCTAATTCCATGGGCCCCTAGTCGAGGCTCTCCACTTGCGTCGGTCTGCCCACCAGTGCTCTTGGAATTTGAAGATATTGCAGGATCCGCAGTAAACTCTCCCACCACTCGACCTCCCATCCCCGTCTGACATTGAGACAAAACGATTCCAGTCAATGCATATCCTGTCGCTTGTAGGGTTCGACGCGTAGAAGCAGAGACGGAGGCAGCTGTGCTAGCAAGTGTGGACGATGACACTTCAGCTTCGTGCTCTTTTAAAAGGAGTTTCTGTTGCGTTTGAGCGAACAATGAGATAGGTATTGGTGAATGAGGCGCCATTTGAACCGGAAAGAGACACAAAACGCCGCAGGATGAGTATAATACTGAAATAAACGATAGCAATCGACGTTGTAATGATCCTCGCAGTTAGACAAGAAGAGCAAGCGGGGAACTGACCGGCAGAATAGGCGCTCTATCTCACCGCTGATGACACCGCCTAGGGCGCGAAGATCTACCAGGCCGGCCTCTCATTGGCCTATGCCATCCATCTATATAAACACATAAACCCAACAAAGGGTTCATTAATCAGTCAGGGGGTCCAGGTGGTGTAGTGGTACAAAGCTGGCCCATATCCATCTAGCTAGAGACCCCCTGTTCGAACCTTGGAGTCGCTCTAAGGATTTCGACGAAAAACCCTGCCCGCCAAAAGCATAGGCGGGGTTTTCGGCACACCCGCCATCTCTCGTCCTTTGGATGATTGGCCGCGGGTGTGAGCTTTTTTTGCTATTCGAGTTTATCTTTGAGAGAGCTGTCATGTTTGAAATGTGTTTTTTTGACATCATACGAGCTTCAAGCTCCCTATATCCTCCTGAATAATCATTTGAATAGAGTCGCATGTATCAGAGAAGACGGTCACTTAACGACTTGGGAGACTCTGTACATCTTTTCTAAGATCCGAAGTGGTAGTGCTATCGTAAAAAATGCTATATAACATGGTGATGGCGGTAGAACCAGGCTCGCTCCTGCCTGCAGTTGCCTATTCCGCCAACAGCATACCTGGTTAGCTGTACAGAAGTTCTTATAATAGCCGACTCTGTATCACAGCTACAGCATGATATCTACATTCTATGCTGCCTATTAGGCTCAAGCTGCAACCCCTACTATCGCTTCCTTTGGGCTAGTCTCGCTATACTTGATATAAGTGCTGGAAAGTTGCTTGCGAACATGCTATATTCATATCAATCAGCTACTTTTCATAAGAATTCATTACGAGGAAGAAGTATTTACCTCTCCTGCCTTGACTGGCCCAGATTTAGCAGGGTTCTCAGCAGTAATGCAGCTCTCAAGAACGGAAATAGTGGCGTCGTAGTCGACCCCGAAGAAGAAAGGAACTGAGTATCTCTCCTTTCCAGTTAAGTTCGTTGCGCGATGGAGCGTGGATCTGAAGATGCCGTTTGTCCTGCTGTTGATTAGCATATATGTGATCTGTATTCTGAAAACGAGATATAGTCTCACCAGAAAGCAAAGAAATCCCCGATGTTGACAACGAATGTGCCAGGAATTGGCGGTGCTGCGATCCACTGGCCTTTGAGGTTGAGGACCTGCAGTGCTGGAACACTGTCTTGAGAGAGAATTGTGAAGCATTCGTAGTCCTTTTCGATATTAGAGAAGTCCCAATTCCACTGTTTCCGGAGACGTAAACGACATACCGTATGAGTGGCAATGCCCACTAACTCCTCACCTGGTACAGGTTGTGGGGGATAATGCATCAACCGGGAGATACAACCGGGATGTTTTACAATGCCGTCAAAATAGTCCTCTGGGAGTTGCAGGGCAAGAGCAAAAGTCCTCATCAGTCGACGACTGAGCTCAAGGATCTCTTGATAATAGGTCAGATACGTTTTCTTAAAACCCGGTAAGTACTCCTCCTTAGGCCATTGGTTGCCTCCATATAGACTGTAGTTATCCGGAGGCAGCACGTCATCCGGGCCCTTCTGGCTGTCGCCGGCGATTTCATATCCGATATCGAAAGCTTCGGATAGGTTTCCTGTCGGCTTATCGCTAATTTCCTTGTCTTGGTGCTCTCCATAGACAGGGCTAAAGCCGCGAAATTTCTAGACAACCCAAAAACGATTATTCGTCAAGGACGGACAGGGTAGGCCAAATGGATAATAAGCTTACCTGCGAGTTTCCTATATAGTTCTCCATCTTCTTCTCCTCTGGAAGGGCGAAGTAGTCGTGTGCTGCTTCGTGAACCTTGTGGATGAGATCTTCAGCAACTCCATGATTCTATACGGGTAGATAATCAAGTTAGATAGTTCTTATCGATGGTAACTTCGACACCTATATTGAGTCAGACCTTAATGTAAAAGAACCCAACGCGTGCGCAGGCGTCATAGATATCCGCTGCTAGCTTCTTGCGTTCTTTGATGTTGGGGCTCGATACGGGGGCAAGATCAATAATAGGGATGTTATCAAAATCTCCCTGGATGATGTCTTTCTGGACTTCAATGTCGCCGAAGCGCGTCTTGAGAGTGGTAGTCATGATAGGGCGAAGAAAAGTATCAGAAGATAGGAGAAGGATATTACTGTAGGGACCCCAAAATATATGCCGAGTAATGCTGGTTCCGATGCGAAGTGATAGCTTCTGAAATTCGTCTGATCGTCTGTCTGATTATATCTGTCCTAGTCCTCTCTACACTATGCCCCACTTTTGCAATACCATGCCATGGCGCTCAAGTCACTCTTGCTCGCAAGTCTCTGGCGTGAAAACAACCTTATCTACGCCACAAGGAAGAGTGCCTGTGAGCCCACTACTAGGAATATGTGAAAGGTAGATTTTTGCGAGTATATCCTATAAAACTATAGCTACGCGGAAAACCACTGCAGATAATGGCCTGGCGAATAGATCCCTCCCAGAACAATGTGACCCCCACTTCTTATCGGAATCTGCATCCGACCTTTTCACGTACGTATCTCAAAGCCTAAAGCCAAAAGTTCTTCTGTCGGCGCATTAACAAAACAATAGACAGATTCATCATGCTACTATATTCATTCATTAAGTCCGAGAAGCAAAAAAACTGCAGTGCTTGTCTCTGGATACAAAAGAGGTAACCCTACCATATACAGCCACCATATCACAGCGACACTGAAGGTATTGCGGATGAAACTGATGTCAATGTAGAGTTCAGATCCGCGTAGCAATATTGCGCGAAGCATGCAGTGCAGTCCAGTGGCAGTGTGGATGACGCCTTCGCGAGAATAGCGCATCCAAGGCATGTGGCCCAGTTGTCATCGTCCGGCTGCTCGGCCATGGCAACCCCATTGCTAATCATGCCGTCTGTTTCATCTGTGGTATACTCGAGTTTATAGGTCGACTGACCGCTGTCATAAGTCATGTTAACGTTGGGGATGTATATAATTGTTAGTTTGTCACTCTCGGTGCACCCGAAGAAGGTCGGCCGCGTATTCAAGCCCTCCGCCATGAAGGTGTCGACGGATGGGATATAAGGCATCTTAGTCAGGTTGCGATTTGTGCTCTGGACGTAGGTGGTCAGGATCTCAGAGCCATTAGGGTAGTTGGCGGATGTATCAGCGGAGTTGTCATTGACAATCAGTACATCAACATCCCGATAAGGTTGTAAGAATGGCCAAATGGGGTCGTTCTGGTTTGCTTCGCCGCCGTCGGCAAGGCGCAACTCCTGCTGAGCCCAGACAGGATCAACGGAATTAGGGACGGCCGACGAGCTGTTGTACTCATAGAACGGATTCGGATACACGGCGTATTCATCACGCGTGGCAATAGCATGAGTGTTGCTCACAATCACCGACAGGTCTTGCGCCAAGGCTGTGTAGTTGTCTGCAGTAGAATTGCTAACGGCGACAGGTATGCAGACTTCGTTGAAAAGGTTGGAAGAGGTACCCAGGATATAACCGATGTTGTCGTAGTTAGTGATGCAAGAACTCTCGCTCGGCTGTCCGCCGGACAAGGACGTTCCAAGATACTCTGTCTGGGTAAATGCGCTTACGTCGCTATCCCATGATCCAAACTCATAAGGAGTGAATTCATAAATTGTGGCATTAGGCCCAGGAGTGCAGTCACCTTCCCAGGTCTTCACACCAAGTGCAAGCATAATGGGAAAGGGGGCCTCATAGTTGGTGAAATTAGACAGGCTCGAAACGGACGAGAGTGTGATATCAACACCCCCATCTGTGCCGTAGAAGAGCTGATAAGAGAGCAACCGACCCCATGGATCAGTTAATGTTGGAGAGAAGCCTGCGGCTGCCTTTGACTCGATATCAGATGTGATACTCGCATATGCCGCTGCAACGAGCAGGTTGCCAGGAACCAAAAGGCTGTCCTGAAATGCTTGTTCCCATAAATTTTGCTTTAATGAAGTGATGGTAGGATAATTATTTCCCGCAATAGAGGACAACAGCCATGCTCCGCCGGACAGGCCTGACTGATATGTCAGGGCTTGATACAGCCCGCTGGTGCTACTATTGCTGTCTCGCTCATCAAAGCCTTGGATCACACCTGCACCTACGAGCAGTGACCTGTATCCACCACCACTGGTGGCTAATGCCAGCTAGATATCTTAGTGAGCAACGGATAATAATTTCTTCGAGGTGGAGCCGCGTATATGGAGACTCACCGTCGGCAATGAACCATTGACCACGAACCCTGAGTTGGTCTTCGCCAACCAAGCAGCCAACGCCTTGTCAGCATTCTGCTTGCGCTGAGAGACGTAGGAGGCCTCGTTGCTATTCAGACTATCGGCAGGTCGGACCAAGGACGATGAAGGACAAGAGGTGGACGTCGGCGCGTATGATGATGCATTGGCTACCTGAGAAAAGGCCAGCAAGACCGTCACGGCGGCGAAGAAGAGCGCCATAGTGAACGATGCAAGGCACGCTGCAGACAGATCTCTTCCACGGCCATGCTTGAGACCAGATCCTGGTCTGGCGAATATATAGCCATGCACACCATAGCGCGGGGGCGGTGATCGACAATTCCAGCCATTTTCTGGTCTTGCAGAATTCCGGTTTTAGATCACACACAAAGCGAGAGACGAGTCTCCTTCGACGGCAGGAGAACGTTCCCTTAGGAAAAACCTCGGGGGTATAGATACATGGCGGTGTCCATAAGATCAGCACGACCGTGCGCTGCGTTCGGAGCTTTCATGTTTGGCCTGTCTTTAAAGGCGAAAGTCGGCGGAATACTGACCAGTCATTTATTTCCCACACTTGATGGCGGGGTTAATAGATAGCCTCGATTCTTTCGATTCTTTTTCGCAGTTTCTTTTTGCAGGAAGAATAGGCTAGAATGTGAGGACCGTCCACGTGGGGTCATTTTGTGGCCTTAGGACCTCGAAAACTAGATCCGAACCATCCGCAACGGCTCCTAACTAATACCCATAACTGCTAAAAATATGACAGGTAAGTGTGGACCACTCTTAACAGAATGAAACTATTAGAAATCTGCATAAGTCGTAGTGCCTCGGCACAATATGAAGATAACTGCCGTTAGATCCCACCGACCTACCAATTGGTAAACATAAAGTGCCAATAAGACTTTGGAAGACACGGGAATGGCGTAGGGACCGTATACTCAAATTAAGCTTAGGTCACCAAGAGATGTATTGTTTTCCCGTCTTCTGCCGTTAACTGCCGTCAAGGCCACAGATTAGGAGTCGAAAACCAACAGGTGGCGGCGATTAGGTACTTTGTGCATCGCGGGGCTAAGGACGCACAGGCTGTGAACGAGCTAATGATGTTGCTGTTTACGCGAAGCCGAAGCAAACTAAATTTCGTCAATGACAATACAATTATGAATCAAGGAACCTACCCGATGCACTGTATACCATCTGAAGGACTTCATGGCTGTGTCTGTCTGTTATGGATGCCGACTCTATCCCTGATGTGGGGAACGGATCCAGCGCATTGGAAAGATATGGCGTCGTACATATTTCCCTATTTGGGTAGATCGGTATTAGCGTCAAGTCCCGCGGGAATCGGTGCTTATCTATGATATTCAATAATGCGCGCCATTTTGGTGAGTACCGGTCGAAATGGCCAAATAAGCTCGACTACGGTGATATTAAGACGGAAAGGGGGCTGTAGAAATTTTGATACAATTTGCACTGACTGTATTGCTGTACAGTACACAGAAGGAATAGGTGGATCAACGAGCCATCCGCAGACAGCGGGAGGTAAGACACCAACTGCTATCTAATAATGCTTGACCAATACCGCCACAACACTCCTGGAGGGAAGAGACCTCATTGTGCAGAAAGTAAATGGAGATAGGCTTCACCATAGACATGGCGAAAACCTCTTCAGTTCTGGTGAATAGCTGGAATTCAACCGTGAAGGGAAAACCGGCTAGATCTCACCGTAACCGAAGTATCAAAAAATCGCAAATAGTCCCATATTGTAGGATGCCCAGACAGTCCTGTGAAGGCACTAGGCTATACCTCAGGGCCACATTAGATGGAGATGTCAACTGTTTCAAGTAGATGAATATATTTTTTTTTTTTTTCCTCTTTTTTTTTGGTTGGTTTTCTTTTTTTGCGTGTTTTTGTTCTTTCTTTTTTTGACTTCACTCTTTCCTCTTCCTCAGTGATGCAGCTCAGAAAGAAACTAGAAGGGAAAAATGAAGATAGTAAGATGCTTGCAATCGGATTGAATGCCGCTCATTAGAAGATGTCGTCCAAGAATCCTCAGGGACGAGTCTTAGTAACGGGTCTGAAGCCGAGGAACGGGAATTCGCCGTCCTTCTTACTAACATGGTCTGGGCCCATGACAATCTTCTCCGCAGTTGATTCATAGTCAGGGTCATCCCTGAGATAGACCTTGAAGGAATGGACACCACGCAAGGCTGAGAATACTTGCAAATAGCGTTTCAGATATTCGTTTCTGTCGGCTCGAATAACCGTAGAGCCCAAAGTCCCAAGATCAACAACAACAAGTGTAAGCCGGTCCATACAAAAGTGTTCCTTGATGAAACGAAATAGGATTGACCAGGAAAGTTGCAAGGAACTCTCGAGCTTTGGAGCCGGACTTCCAAAGCTGCGATGAGTAGGAGGGAATTTGAACATGAGATAACGTATCTTCGCCAAGCTTGCGTTCGAGAAGGGGTGCAAGAATCTCATCATCTGATCAGGGTTCTCGTGGGTGAATACGAAACGGTTCTCCGTGTAGAAGATGTCTGATGCGACTTCGTACATCTCCCGGTTAACAAGGAAGTAGGGGAGGGGTGACCTAAAGCAGGAACAAGTCGTGGAGAGAGCTGTCTGTCCATAGGGGCAGGAACAGGCAGACCTGGTCTTCGAGCAGGTTCCACAGCACATCAGATAGGTGGTATCCTGTGCACGTCCGCAGTTGTGACTCTGAAGTGTGACTAGTCTGGCACATGCTTTGGTGCTATGTATGAACGGATCCCAATGGACGGTCAGGAGATGGCGCAGGACAATAATCTGCAGCTCCTTTGGCAACTTCAGAAATGGAAAAGGCTTCGAGTGGGTTTTCATGACCGCGGTTGCGTATTCGGCTGCGGTCTTTGCCACAGAAATGACACTGGGGATAGGCAGCGCATTAAAGAAGAACGAGCACCCAGCGAGCAAAGGGAAGTCTTCAATGTTCTCAACAACTGCACCAGCAGTCTCTGAATCCTTGACTCGACATTTGATGCTAAAGTATCTTAGCTTAGGTATTCCAGTGACGATGACCGTGGAGAATGAGCGCCAAAGATTGAGACATGCGCGATGACTGTCAACTTCTGCCACGCCTGCCTTAATGGTCCTGTTGTCGTGGGTCTGCAGATCGACGTGAATCGAGCGAATGTGCTTTAGACCGCGAGCAGCTAAGTTGCAAAACGCAACAAGATCGGAGCGGCGACGCAGGAAGACTCTGAACTTGTTCTTGCTGTAGAATGCGGAGAATGCGTCACGATAGACCGCACGGGAAACCAGAAAGATATTGAGAGGCAATGGTGGGTGGTCACACACTCTTGCTCCAAATGTAGTGTTCCAGTTACCAACCATTTCCCGTCTGTCAGAGTCTGTCAGGCAAGCAGGGTTGTTGCGATTCTTGGGCCTGTCCTTTTCGTATGCCATGTCGACTGGGCAGGATCTGATAAGACCGCTATACTCGTAGATGCGGACCCTGATGCTTTCTGGCAGGTCGAGAAATGTCTTTGGAGCCGCCATCGAGGATGGTGCATCAGCTTCGACACAGCTATCTTCAAACGCCATGTCAGCCATATCGGCCGTGACTATGTCCAAGTTGGACGCATCGGAGCTGAAGTACTGGTCCTCGAGGCAGTCCTCGTCGAAGACGTCGTCAAAGTCAGACGACAAGGCCACGTCGACCATGTCCGTGTCGCTGGACACAGACATCGCGAGAACGCAAAAGGGCTTTCCTTTAACTGCGGGTCTGGTTAGATTTCTCGGCGTTACCGTTGCTCTGGTGCCTCACTTACCACGTAGGCGTACTCAAGATAGTCCTTTCGACAAACGATGGCGTATGGGTGACACGCAGGAGACGGTGACAAGAGAGGGGTAAGACCACTGCAAGATGAACGGAGAGGATGGTGGTCCCATATAAAATCGGTGAGATGTGTAAACACACAAACAAAGGGCAGCCATCAGTGAATAGCAGGCCATGTGAAGGGCATCACTGAGCCTACCCACCAGTAACACTAGGGACTCTTTGAAGAAAACATTGGTCCTGAACCATGCCAGTAGGCACATTTTATCACTGCTTCTCTATTTTAACATCACCAATAGCAAAGTCTTTCTGATATAGAGATTCATCTTTTCCCACAACAATGCCCCTGTTTCCCTTTGGGACCAGTCCTTTTATCTCACTCTTGCAAAGGCCCTTACCGGCAAGTTCACACTCCCCACATCTTCTTCCCACAGGCAGGCAGACGGTCTGCCCCAAGCCAACAAGAAGTTTGTTGATTTCATGCCATTTATCCTTTGGCAACCAGGATTCCAATGCCATACGAGTCTCTTCAGGATTCTTGCTCTTCTGCCACCCCCACAGATTCGTGATACGATGGACATGGACATCAACGCCGATGCCTTCGTGCTTGCCCCAGGCCGCACTCATGCAGAGATAAGCCATCTTGGGACCAACCCCTGGCAGCTTCATAAGCTTTTCCGCGGTGTCTGGGATATCTCCATTATACTCATCGCGAAGGATGACGGCAGCAGCCTTGATATATTTGGTCTTGTTGTTGTGAAAGCCAACGGTCCGGATGAGTTCGTTGAGGCGCTCTGGAGAGACAGCGAGGATATTCTCGAGATTCAATGTGCTATCCTTAGCCAGCACCTGGCCCTTGTCTTCTTCATCTTCCGTCTTGATGGTTGGGGATGCTACAGGGGCAGGCTGCTGTTCTCCCAGCTCAGTGTGTAACCGCTGCATGGCCACAGCAGTGACAGTATCTTTTGTCTGGGAAGACAGCATAAGAGCTATGAGAGTCTGAAATCTTCTGTCCCGAGGAGATGAAGCGCGCCAGTAGAGCTCAGCGCAACCCATAGTGTCAACCGGGGCCGTGGGATTCTCTTCCCTCATTTTCTTGACTATTGAATACATAGTCTCCCAGTTGGAAGGCGGCTGCACTACAACCGACCCATCTGTGCCCGTCACTTTTCGCGCAGGCATGCGACGTGGTTTGGTGCCATTTGAGCTGGACTTTGCGGTCTCCTGCTTTACGATAGCCTTGCGAGGAGACTTGGTCGAAGCTGCTCGAGAAGCTGCGCGAGCGCTTCTACTTGTGGTTGAAATAACATTTTCAACCTTCCGTCGTTTGGCTGCAGGGACGAGGAGATCTTCGATGTCATTGGTATTTGCAGAGGAAAGCGACGAGCCATCATCATCGCTGATTTGAGCTTCTTGTTTTGGCGGGAGATCAGCGCTGATATCGCCAGTGGAGTTTTCAGAGAACGCAAAGCTCCGCAAGGCATCAGAAGTGAGTGCACTGCGAGTGCGTCTTTTACCCGGCGGAGACAATGTCTGTAACACCTTTGCGGTGTCTTTTGCGATTCGTGAGGTTCGCATATTGGTGGTTGAACTTTTCGAGATAGATTCCAGGGCCAGATTTTGCCCCCTGATTTAGAAGCACGCAGATTGGTAGACACATCCGCAGCCACGCGAGCCGAGACCGCAGAAAGCTCAACACGGGGAAGCGACCCACGGCAGCTCTGTTAGCCTCGGCCGCCAGTCAGTCGGAGCTCACGGGAACATCGAGAGGCGCGCAGACTGCCTTCTTTCTCCCGAAGCCGATGAGGAGGATCACGTCGGGACCAGAGATCGAACTCGCCTTTCTCTGTCACCTCACTTGACTGTCATATCACCCATCGCAAAGAAACGAACAATAAAGGCTGAGTGAGGCAGTCGGGGTCCCGTTTCAGTCATGGCGTCATCGCAATCTGCCCCCTCCTCCGCAACAACGCAGCGTCTTCTACGCGAGCTGAAGGACTACGCGAAGAATCCGAACGAGATATTACTGCATCTGCGTCCTGTAGATGACGAGGATCTGCTTCACTGGGAGGCTGTCCTGAAAGGAGTCAAGGGAACCCCGTATGAAGGTGAGTCAGATATCCAAGCACAACATGCTGTCGCGTTGAGCTTTATCTTCATTTTTAGTCTACATACATAACGTTATCTATCGTGAAGCTAATACTAATAATCCTAATTTTTATCAGGCGGCCTCTGGCACCTCTCCATTTCAATCCCTCCAAACTACCCTCTCTCCCCGCCAACGATCAAATTCACAACGCGTATCTCCCATCCCAACATCTCCTTCACCAACGGCGATATCTGCCTCACGCTGCTGACAACCGAGCACTGGAGTCCGGTTTACACACTGTCCAGCACTCTATCCGCCATTCACCAGTTGCTGACGGATCCGCAACCCGACTCCCCGCTGAACGTGGACGTTGCTGCCCTGCTCAGAGACGGGGATGTTCCTGGATGGGAGAGCATTGTCCGTTACTGGACCGAGGAGGAAAGGTGGCAGGGTCAGGGGAATGCGGCACGGTAGTGGATATGTTCTGGAAGATGCATATATGAGTATGACTGCGACGGCCTGGGCTATTTGTTGATGACTGGTATGGGTGTATAGTGAACAGTCTTGGTGATTAATTATTGCTGTACAGAAGATGCCTGAATGGGGATTTTAGGGGTAAATACGAGACAACGACTTTGCAGGTATACTACGATTTTCACATGGACATATATATTTAACTTCTGAGACCAAGAGATACTCCCGCAGCTGAAAGACTGTCGAGTTATTTCAAATTGAAGCTGTTTCCCTTTCAATGGGTTATTCGGTAATAGCAAAGTCTGCCAATTTAGCTGCTAAGACAAGATGGCTGCCAACAGGTCATGTGCTGAGCAGATATGATATCATATGCAACGAATAATAATAAGGCAATAATAATTTCAAAGGCTGATGGTAGTGTGAAGGAGAGACGTGACATGGTCGTAAGAGAACTTCCAATGCTTTGAACGCTGCAGATTATTTATGATAAGGACCGGATATGAGGAAAGCAGAAATGCCCATGTTGCTTCCAAGATGATTAATGAAAAACTTCCCACGCAATAACGCCGCTTTTTCTATGCACTAGTTCAAATCGAAAAGGAGACTGTTTTTAAGAGTCCAATTGCAGGGCTGGAATGACTTAGAGAGCCATGGCCACAGCCATAGCACCACCCAGCATCACCAGTGCTTCTCTCTTGAGGTTCATAGTAGTAGCTGCGACATTCTGCTGCAGACTGGGGCTTCCCGTAGCAGCAGCAGTGGCGGCCACGGCCTCTGTTGGGTGAACGACAGTCACCGCGGTGACAGTGCTCAGGCTGCCGTTGGGAAGAGTAGTGGTGCTCTTGTAAGTTGATGTGTAGGGGCTCTGAGTCTTGGTTGGGCTCGACGAAGCTGAGGTCACGGCTCCGGAGCTTGAAGTGGTCGACGTCACGAAGCTCGAGGAAGCAGTGGATGCTGCAGCAGCGGAAGACGAAGACGTCGATGAAGACGTACTGTCCGCGCTGGTGGTTGCGGCTGTTGTTCCAGGAGCAGAGGACGCAGTTGGACTAGACGATGGTGCCTCGCTAGAAGACGAGTCGCTCGAAGAGCTCTCGCTGGACGAACTTTCACTGGCGGAGGAACTTGGGGAGGAAGTCGGCTCGACAGCGGAAGAAGAGTCTGATGTAGGTGAGACCGGGGTAGCCGTAGGAGCTGAAGAAGCAGTTGGCTGAGAGCTGGTAGAATCCTGAGAGGTAGGAGTGACCGATGTCCCCGTAGAAGCAGTTGAGTTGCTTTCAGCGCGACGTTTAGCCAGATGGAGGAGCACCGTTGCGAGAGGTGCGTCCTCCTTGTGGAGGGCCTCTACGGCCTTGCTGTCACGGTGGAAGACGCCATGGCGGAACTTGTCAGACAGAGAATGGATCGCTTCATGGATTGAGTCCTCGTCGATGCTGTGCAGGAGTTCCTGGAATGACGCATCTGGCTCTCCTGTCTGCTCGACCTCTGCCCTGGGTTCAGCAGCCACGGCTGCCAAAGCGGCAGAGGAGAATACAGAGAGGAGAACGAACTTCTTAAGAGAAACCATCTCTGATGGAGGATTCAGTACAGAGAAAACCCGCACAAGGATTTCAGGGGTTCAGGAGTTGAAGGAAAAGGAAGACAAATTTTGTGGATGAAGTGTCGAATATGAAGATTGTGGTGAATCGTAGCCTGAGGAATGTTACGGCTGCTTCCGTCGGTTTCACAAGCTGGAGCCTGACGCTTTAAGAAGGAAACAAGGAACTTGGACAAACAACTGCACAATTTCACAATGGCCTCGTTTGCATTACAAAGGAGCTAGTTTAGGGGGATAAATAACAAGGCCAGGATACGAAGCAAAAGAAGAGAAAAAGATAGCCGTTGATCCTGGCCGCGATGGACGAGACTATTTAGGCGGCGGTGGAGAGACACAGCATATCGACAGCGTATCGACCAGCTTAGGCCCGAATGGCCGGCCTGGATCTACTAGTACGACGCTATTAGCTGCTTCTTTTTCTTGGATTTTCCATCGTCCGATCCACCCTGGACAAGGCCGGTCGGGCTGTCCTGTGCCGTACAGATCCCGGACAACGTGCTGGCTCCGATCAATGATGTCCTTTTGATGTATTCGTCTGCAGACGATAGAGTCATTCCAGCCTCTACGATGACTGTTTGCTACCATGTAGACTTAATTGATCCTTTGCTATTGTCAACGATGATGCTGATCGGCACATTTGGTTCAGTTGCGACGTCGCTGCCGTCGGATTGCGTTTATAGATAGAAGTTTTTCGCCCTCCCTCTCGTACCCGAAGGCCGCATTCCGTGGTTCGTCTCAGACCGGCTCAACCGCAGTGGACAGTCCGACAACTTCCAGCCTGTTCCAGCTGTAGGCTCAGGGCCCAGCCTATCACGAACCTCATCATAGGGCCATCTATACCCAAGCCGGCCAGTGTGCGATGGTTAAGCAAAGACATTCTTAACTTAGTCGTAGTCCTATCATCATGGATGGAGATTCTAAACTTATCACAGGGGGTGGTTTCTGTTCGAAGCATAGACCAGCCTGCGAGTTTGGCTAAGTGTCGAGCGATTGAAACTGAGACATCGCCTGAGCTGCGCCGCCTTTGCTGTTCCCCGCGCAGTGGAGTCGCTTATTCTATTAGTGCACCTCGCACGAACTCTGCAGAGCCTTACGACGATAGCAGACGTCATCCTCTGAAACCCGCGCTATCTTATTATTATTATTACCCAGCTGGACCAGCAGTGCAGACATGTCGGGGAGTTGGTGAAACGGGAAGCATCCCATTGTATCTGGAGGAGAGACGAGGAGAGCAATTAGCAGAATCCATTGTGTGTGGTCAATATGAGAGAACAGACAATCCTCGCATCGATGCCAACCAAGCACGCCACACCGCAAGCAGATGTGTCAAAGACGCAAGAGATCCGGAAAGCGAAGCCACAGCAAGACGGGAATGTGGCCGATGATTCGCGTGGAGTCGACGCTGGCCAAGAAAGGAAAAAAGAAAAGTTGGCAGTGGCAGACGCGAGATGTACCGAGCCAACGACTGGCCAGGTTTTGATCCTGGCAGCGGCGACACTACCTCCGACTCTCCACCACAGCTGCAGGAATCTCCAGAATCCATCTGCCCCATCACAATTCAGATTTCGAATAATATCGTACCATATGATATGACAGATGGAACGGCTGGTTGAACATCTCGGAAAATACCAGTAAAGGTGGCCCCATCTTGGATTATGTTATTTGACAATACTTGATGATTCATCTCACACTAATCATTCGATGCGAGTTTCGCTTAACTCGTGTTCAGTCTTTGATCACTGGAAGCCATCTGAAGAATACGTCCAATCTTTACGGAGCACACTCTGCGGATAAAGAACAATCCAGATTCTGGTGAACATGAAATATATCCGTCAAGCATCCAGCAGTCATAACCCCTAGTACAAAACGACCTTCCAATTCGAGCTCGTGTTCGAGATTAGCATGCATAAATAATATAATTGACGAATTTTATCCGCGAATAGGGCCACTCAGGATGTGGAGGGGTGGAAAAGACCCGACGCAAGCGAGACAAAGCTGCATAAAACCGCGATAGAACATATAATAAAGTTAAATTAACAGAATCGCATCTCTATATTGTTAGTAGATATCACCTCGAGTCCTCCCAGGACTTCGTCCCCGTCAAAGGTTCTATAAAGATATCAATTATCTTATCTGATACATTCTGGTCCTGATTATTAACAAGGATCTTGCTGGCACGCGGTGGCTGAAGCCACAAGGCTTACGATGCAGTCTCCCTCGTTTAGCCGCCTACCTGAGTTCCAAACTTTATGGTAGATTGGTCTGATCGTATTACACTATACTTTTAGGCTAATGCTACGCCTTAGTTCGTATTCGATCTCGCGTAATGTGAATGTACGCATATACCCAATTAGGAAATGAAAGATGCTTCCCGTCGGTTATCCTAATTATTTAGTGACCTGCGTCTTTTGTCTCCCTATTTCAGTCATAAGAAATAGATATAATCTTCAGATAGTATGTACGCTTGATATCTAGCAGATAATCTCACAGACTCAAGACAATACACACTTGCACGTTGTATCAGTATCGAGTGCCGCGCATACGACTACGCGTCCAAGCCGTGCCCTATCAATCTCATCAATGCAGCTCGAAGAACTCATGTTCGAACCCTTTCTGCCTTCTCGGGCCAATTGTCAGACTAGTCAAAGTAGGTAAAACACAACGAGTAGCCCTAGATATCGGGATACCAGCTTGCAGATTCCCAGTCAATAACAATAGCAACCTCGAATGGTCGCCTGGAATGGTTGCCATTGACTAATGGTTTTTCTTGACGAACGAGATTCTTGCGACGAAACCATGAGGGTGGAAATACAATATCTTAACCGCTTAAGACAAGTTGGCGATGATAGTGAAAGACCTCCCACGTAGCCCCCGATTTTGTTTTTTCGTAGTTCTCCTGCGATTTCAAGACTAACACGCCATGGACGCCCCTTTCTCTGTAAAATAGGTCAGTAATGCATGTGTCCTCTTGGAGGGAGAAGAAATCGCAGTGCGGAAGTACATTGCGGTGATCGCTGTACGCGTATTTTGGAAAAATATTTTCATGCAAGTGGTTGGCGATAGAACTTTATCATCTTCTGATATCCGTGGCCATATATCGCAGAGTAGCCGACCTAATACATACTCCACGACGATGTACAGTATAGTTTCTACATACATATTAGCATAAAAGAGCGGGCAGAAATGGTCCTGGCTTTCTCTACGAACAGCAATACACGGCCCTAATTTGCATACACTGTCAGTTCGTACTTCACTATGGATATTCCGGTGTCCAGAATGATGATCCCAAGATATGTGTTGGATATGCTAGGCCATTCAGTTGCAGCTACTTTGATCTCGTCTATCGTTGGAAGTTGGCCAGGCAGCTCATGCACGTCGTAAACCCAAGAGAATACGGGAATAGTTTCTAATGACATACAACTGGTTTTCAATAGTAAATTCCTTATTCAAAAGCAAGGTAAGAGGTAATTGGGTGAACTAAATCCGAAAGATCTTTGCAGCATCGACCGGAACAAGCATTGTTGAGCACCGACAAGGCAACAAGTATTTGGTTGCCTTGTTTGCACCACCAACGACGATCATAGAAATGCTACACAACGCTTTATTTTCAAGTTGTCCGTGGCATTTTTTCTCTCTGATCTCACTCAAGCGCTTTTATAACTCTAACACCGATAAAAAATACAGCAGTCCTATACTACTTCAGCTAGTCAAAAGAGGGTTAATCACTGCATATCTCGCGTGCAGCTCCATTTCGTCCCAACCTCTACCATGTCATACCCAGTCTACAAAGTCAAATCGAACCTGGCTATACAGGATCCAGATATGCCACAACCCCGATACCATACGATCATTTTCGTCGAAACGAACTTCGACGGGCGCAGGAGCGGTGTGAAACACCACGTCACGGGGGATATCGTCAGTGGAATGCACTATGAAACAGTTCACTATGACCCCAACGACCCAGAAACTTCCAAGAATATCCACTCGAAAGAGCTCATCGGATATACCGTGATATCTGCATATCCTCATGCCTGGGAGGGGGTGCTGGGACGCATCCCTCCCCCTCCGAAACAAAAAGCGTTCAATATCAAGACGATGAGAACTGAGCCAGTCAAATGCTGGGAGCCTCTAACCTTTTATGAATGGGGGGAAACCCGGAGGCAGTTGATGAAATGCACGGAGTGGACGGAGCAACTGGCAATTCCAGCTCTGGAGAGAAGTGGGCTTCTTGAAGCAGTGAGACGGTGATCCCATATTACCCTCTGAGCGTGTTCCTCCTCATTTCAGGAGTATGCCGATGATGAACGATTTAGAGCAACAGAAGAGGCTAATAAATGGAAATGACTGTAATACATCTTCCTATTAACCTGTACTGGGAAGACATAGACAGACAACTATTTAAAATTAGGAGATGTAGTGAATAGCTTCGTCCTGGTATACTATTGATACACTATATAGATAATGCGATGTCGATATCAGAGGTTAGTCTCTATTATCAAGTCTAGTAAGGGCCCTGAGCAGGCGCAGCTCATTGCTATAGTGGATAATTAACGTAAGCGACAAGTAGATCTCGATGTCGAATCAAGCTCACATAAAGTTTCAGCCCTAAGAGGATCGTTTCCTCGGTTAAGACCCTCTCTACTTATTCTAGGCACCATATTTTGTCAATCGTGTGATTTCTCGACGTAACCACGATTAGAAGCTCTCCTACCGCGGATCTCTTCTAAGGATCAAAAGACGGGGCCAGACTGGTAAGATCAGGAGACATGCTGAAATAAGTGATTAAAAAGGCTGTGCCTGTGATTCTACGGTATGACGAAATGTGGCTGCTAGTTGGCCGTTGCAGTACTCGTGGTATGGGCTGCCAGAGTATTGAATGCTAGTTAGAAAACAGATGGAGGGGCCAAGGAACGACGAGAACCGATCACGATACTTTCTCTGGCGAAACTCGGAGACATTCGAAGAATAAGGGATAGACGCTGAAATGAAAGACTGATTAATATCGCGCATGCGCCAAACGGATCGGTGTCCTGCAAAACTACCGGAATTACTATGTGCACGGCACACGCACTGCACACGCACTTGCCGCGAGGGCGAGGCTGTGCCATCCTTACCACGGCTCCAGTGTCCAACTGCGTCGAGCGTCATCATTGCTTTGTGTTAGTAATCTTATTATCCGACAGGTGGCTTATAGTATTATATCCAAGTCCGTGATGCTGATGAGGAAGAAAAAAAAGTAGAATGTAACTATTTGTTCGTTGGTATGTAGAATATTTTTGAATTATATGTAGTTAATCCCCAAATGAAGACAGGATAACCTTGAAAATATTACGCCTTCCGGTCTATATTCATTATCCATCATGGCTGTGGTCGTAGCTATCTTGCATAGAATCAGGATATCGCCATTCCCACAGTTGCTGATCAGACAGCATATCTGCATCCTCCGTCCAGAGAAAGCTCGACCAGTCGCCCTGTTCAGGATCTGTATATTCCAGACAGTCGAATGCGTTGTCTGGAAAGGAAAGATCCTCCGACATCTGCGAGTCGGTAGGGTATCCCGAAGGAAAAGGACTGGATGCCGAAGTCGACATGTTTGAGAGCATAGGTGCTGACGGAGAATCGATTTGGAACGGTTCTGTTATCCCGCTTGGAGTCAAATTCCGATGATCATTTTCAGTTGCATTGCTAGGTTCTGCTTGGTTTTTCGATGAAGCGCTCCCTGGATTGGGATTACCGGCATTCTGGGTCTGCTCGGTAGGAGATGGAGCATTTTTAGGGCGTGGAGCAATAGGAACGAATGCAGTATTGGCTGGACGATGTCTGCTCGCTGCCTTCTAAGAAAGACATCAGTATCTTCGAATTTGTTCGATTAATTAATCTCCTCTGCCTTTGTACTTTCGATGATTGCATTTCGGCTTCACGACGGAGTCTCAAGTGCTCTTCTGGCTCCTTACAGGGGCTGCTGTGACATATAGAGCAGACTGCAAACGGACGGCCTTTCTTGTTTATACGAATCAACGGTCGGTCTAAGCTGTTTGTTAGGACGTGTCGATGAAAAGTAAGAGGAAGGGGACGGCTGTCTTACCATGGTGTTTGCAGGTTGATACGCGATGACCGCGGAGGCAAGCCTCACAAGCCCACTTTTGACCGTCGATTATCATCTCGTGTTATTGAGATTCAGCCATCACGAAGCTTGAGCAGCACTGAATTTATAGGTTTATTTCAACTGCGAAAACTGGATTGTGCGATTGTAAAAACAAATTGAGGGGGAGCGGCGCGAGCTCCGCAGGTTGCTTTAGTAGGTCCGCAGGAGCTGTGGAAATAAGCCTCGGGACGGGTTTTCTGTCGTCAAGCTGCAGCTGTTCAGCAACGGGTCTAACGCCCGCCAACGATGACAGAGTCAGTAATACCAATACCGAAAGATGCGGATCCTAGATGTCTTCGTTTGTACATCACTGCTCCCTATATGTTAATTGTTCGTCTTCTTACTTCCCAATTTGAGCCGTTGTGCTGTAGCAGGTGCTTATCTCAATGTCCTGCATTCCAGCAAAGATATTGCAGTATCACCTATTGCTACACTTCGCTGCGCATTGTACAGGATGCCTTGTGTCGGAATCTTCCATCCACTGTAGAGCTCTTTGCGAGCTGGTGCGAAAAAGTCAGAATTCTGGGAACAGGTGGCGGTGCCAGCTGGTGAGGGATTTTTCCACTGCCTCAGGGGCTTCACCTGGGCGGGCAAGATAGTGTGAGCATCAGCCTGGGTGTTGTCCAGAGACGGCATCGCATAGCTAGGGGTCCTCAAAATTGCTGGATAGGCATTGTGCACGTTACTGGTAGCTTCGACGGATGTAAATTACCTGCCGCATTGGATACCTCGAGAATGGGAGAGTGCGCGATTTTGCGACGGTCCATAGCCCCTTTTGGTACTCTCGACCCATCAGCGTATCTTCTAGCTGTTCAAGTCAGTAATAATAATGGCTCAGGCGCCAAATGCGTTTTGGCTGCGAAGCAATGCTGACCGACGGAATACCGTGCGGTCCGATGGCTTCTCTCAGATTGTGGTTCCTACAAATCCCTCATAGATTCTCAGCCACACCTCGAAACCGCGATCTGCGTTACGGCACCCAGCATCAAACTAGATAGCCCAAACGATCAGCAGTAGCAATGATAATGGCTGCAGAATAATTAACATTTGTTACGTCAAATATGGCCAGAAACAGGAACAAGGGCGCGACGTTGCAAGATCTGATGTCGAGATTTGAATGTGCCATACATACTCTAGCTGCGCTCGGTTCACTATGGGGCGGTGTAGCTAGATCGAGATGGCCCTGTCGTTGCACAACCACAGGCCCCAACTAGCAATATTAGTCCACAGGTTTATCATGACTATTCCGCTTTCTGTTGGCGCTTCGAATTCGAAATTATAACTCGCGTATCATCACCCACAATAGTAAAGTGGTGGGACAGGCATCTATGCTAACCGATACCTCCCTCACTACTTGGCCGGGCAACCTATACCAAAACAGGCCTGAGGCGACGCAAAAAAGGAGTCTAGCAGCTCGCTGAGCTGTGGACCAATGAATGTCGCCGATTCATGCAGCAAAACGTTCAACCTCAACTTTATTTCATCGGGATAACGCTATCATAGCCACTTTCCTGCCACTCTTTCCATTGCCAAACTGCAGCGAATACTATACTGGCTTCACTTCTAGGGAGAGTATATGAAATATCAGTGGATATATTAGAGGATAAATAAGATAGGGTACTAAAAGTCCCGTCTGTGTCTGGGTCTATGGTTGCGCATTCAACGTCGCAGCAACGCAGTCGTGCGCTGGACGATGAAATAAACAGTGTGCTCCATGTACAATCAACCAGGTGGTTCATCTTAAAGCTTAATATACCCTTATCTAACGTTAAGTTGATGAAATGGAAATTCGTACTAAAAGCACCTCACGAAATCTGGCCGTGTCTGGAGATAAGAAATCCAATATCACTATCTTTCGTAGCTTGATCCTCGTAGCTTGATCCTCGATTCGAAGTCGTGAGCCACATCTAAACAAGCCTTTTGACGCCAGCCTTCCAATATACTTGTAATGGTAAGGTCTACCCGGATCTCCAACTAGATGGGAAAGCTGCAACTGAGGAAAGAAGGCATTAGAGCGGAAGCTATAGCGAAAGCAAAGGTCACAGTAAAGCTGGAGTGCCAAAGGCTGACATAACTAACTACCATACTAAGTGGTAGCTGATAAAAGGTAGCTTGGATATCATAAACACGTGATCCAAGCCATACCATACTGCCGGTACTCTCCATAACACAGGCAGCAGCATATGACCCACAACAAAGGACCAGGTAGTAACCCCGGGAGACTAGGTGGTCTAGTGGTTGGAGCAGCAGCCTCTAACTACTCGCACCAGCTAGGCTCTCGGTTCGAACCCTGGAGGGGGCAGATGGTTGAGGAAGTGGTTGGCTGGTCGGATTTTCCAAGACATCAAATGAAGCCTACAACCTCCAGGGGTGAAAAAACCCTACCCGCCACAAGCACGGTGGGGTTTTCGTAGCATCCTCCCCCTCCCGCAAGGGAGGACGGGGATGTGAGCTTTTTGCATTTTTTATTTATGACTACTATATCATAGTACAGTACCAGTGGGTCACGGAAAGGCGAGAATCTCGAAACGCAATGGCAGTCAGTTCTATATATGGAAAGTACGATGCAGGGTTCCTGATCTGCAACTAGGTGGATCAAAGCTTATTTTATCATCTCACCGTTAGGACTTGATCTTAAAGGAGATAGGAAATACCTGGAAGCATAGCAAGCAAAATGCCACCAGACTCCTTCGAAAATATATCGTTCGTTAGTCCGTAAATATCAGACAGATGATAGGACCGATCTGCTTCTTCCATGGCGCCCATCACTACGTGATCATCGCTGATTTTGTAAACATTACTTCCCAGACGTACATGATCTCTGTTGAGCACAGAGGCCTACAGAACGGAGACTTCAAGCTTAACTACCCTGCAGTAGCCGTGAGAACTGCAGCGTAGTTGCAAGTCACGAATCGAAGATATCATACTGAGAGGTCATAGTTCCTTCTCATCTACACAGAGAAGGCAGGTAATCGAAGATATCAAAGCCAATTCCTCTTCTTAAACCGTTATTCACATCGTGCTACCCCAGTACACCTGATCCTATCGTCGCATCAGCCAAGAACAGACCTTTCCGCTAATAGATTCACCTTACATTAGTAGATAGGCTGGGGTCAATATATCAACATCTGTACCTGGTCAGGATAACTAATCCACTTGTCGACGTAGAGAACACTTTTTCAACAGGAACAGGAAACCTCGAAGAAACAAGATATCTCCGCCAAGAACTGCCATCTCTGTCCGCCAGGCTTGGCAAAACAGTTCTGTTATCTCCGATACCCTAACTCCTGCTACAGCATCATAGGAAAATTAAGGGAGACCCGGTCGGGAGCATCAAATACTCCGATCAAGCCAATAATATATACGGAGTAATAACCTCTTCATCTCCAAGTAGATCGGACTTAGCGAAGTCGGACATAGCCGTAGATTTGTCAGCTGTAAAGACCCAATTGTGTGTTAGACTAACCATTATGCAGTTTAGTGCCAGTTTAGCTAAAGTATGAGCCGAAGTGCTATGAAGGGGCAGACTTGGTTGGCTGGATTGTCAAAGCAGCTCCGCCTGGATAGATGTTTGATAATCTTTCGCGTTGCTTCATAAGGACCAAAGGAGGATAGAACGGTGGAGTCACACGAGGTAATTCTAGCGGTGTTGCATAGAATATAGCCCCTAATCCAGAAGAGACTGGAAAGCAAAGTCGAGGTTAGATTTGTAATGGAGCAAATTGATAATCAGGGTTGAGATGAATAGAATAGCCTCTCCATCAGTGGCCCGCGCGATAGTGGATCAGAAAGCTGCGACGACACGAGCAGTATAAAGTGTGGGGTTGAACCCAGAGCGTCCCATCGCACTTAGCAAGGTTTCTCAGTTCAACTCCTCCTCTCTTGCTCTGTATTCCGTATCGATTTGACGAGCACAAGTCAAAATGGCGACGTATTTGATCACAGGAGCATCTCGCGGTCTGGGAGCTAGCATCGTCTCTCTTCTCGCCTCGCAGCCCGAGTCTGAAGTTGCAACGATATTTGCCGCGGCACGCGGGAACAACTCTGCTCAATTGAAAGAGTTTACAGAGAAATATCCCGGACGAGTGAAGTTCGTCCAGCTAGACGTGGGTGACGACAAGAGTGTTGAAGAGGCGGCCCGTTCTGTGGAACAGGAATTAAACGGCAAAGGTCTTGATGTGCTGATCAACAACGCCGGAGTCATGCCCTGGATCCAGGGAGGCATAGAGAAGATGTAAGCGATAGTCCCGTCCCGCAAAAAGCAGAGAATATCTGGACCTAACATCAGTAACCGCAGGGACGACCTGAGCGAGACCTTTGATACCAATGTGACTGGAGTTCATCGCGTGACCAGACAGTTTCTCCCGCTACTGCGCAAAGGCCAGCAGAAGAAAGTGGTCAACATGTAAGTCGAAAGCTGTCATCCTCATTCCTCATGGAATACCTTCCCGCTGACATGAATCTTCTAAGTTCGTCATCCGTCGGCTCCATTGCCATGGCTCCACAATTCCAACATTTGTCCACACCGTCGTATAAGGTCGCCAAGGCGGCCTTGAATGCGCTGACGGTTGACTATGCGCTCACGTTCGCCAAGGAGGGATTCACGTTCATCGCAGTAAGCCCTGGTGTGAGTACTTCGTCCTCTTTCCATAACCTGCAATGAGAGTATTAGGTATCAGAATAACTAACACCCTGACGCAGTGGCTCCAAACGGATCTTGGTGGAAGCGCAGCCGATCTGCCGGTCGAGGTCGGTGCGAAAGAAGTCATCCGAATCACCAATGAAGCTAGCAAAGACGACACTGGGAAGTTCCTCGATATTCGCGTCCCTGGGTGGAATTCGAAGGGAGGTCCAAACACGTATAATGGCAGTGAAATCCCGTGGTAGGGGTTACTCGAGCAGTCATAAGAATATCTTCATATGGTCATTAGATAGACAGCCTAAACAACTTAGTTAAGATCCTTTTGCATGAGCACTTTCATACTCACACCGTCAATGAGATACCGATTCAGTTCAGGCTGTAACCAATCCGCTCATCTCTGCCCTAGGCCAGATATCCCGATCCCACGAATGCAATGGTCCATACCCATCGAGCACAAATAGACAGATTCCCAAACAATAGATCAACGCCCAGGTAAGAAGACAAACGATAAACCGAGAAAAAAAAAAAAAATGAAACATCAAACAAAAAGACTAGATAGCGCGTCTTAATCCCATTCCGGAAATTTCGAACGATAGAGACAAAATAGCTCGTTCGGATTATTCGGTTATCGAAGCACGTACCCCCTGATTGCAGCCCCCCACCCCAAATATCTTCAAAAAGCCCACCACCGCCCCTATCACACGAGCGAAATAAATCAATCCTCATTTCTTCATAACTATAATAAAAAGACAGCGACACGAATTCCTCAATGCCGAAATCTCCGGAAAGAAACTCTAGCCAACTCGCAATATTGGGTTAGTGATCTGGTTGGTACTCGTCAACTGACTAACCCGCAGAAGGCTTACGGGGCTGGATCTACGTAAGCATACTACGTATACACATCCAGACCTGCCATGAGGGATTACGAAAGAAAGCTTGTCTTGAGCTAGTTATATTATAACTATTCAGTGCTGGGCATTATCACGCACGTTTGATTTTCTTCTCTACTTTGTGCCCTGTCCCAATGTTATTCATCTCTTCTCCTCCGATACGATTCCTGGCTCCGGGAGTGGATTGACTTCCCTATATGGCAGAAAGATCTATACAGATTTATGGACGATTGCAACCGCCAGCGACAAATGCAAATGCAGATACCCATTGTTCCTCAGAGAACAAAACTTTCTCTTTCGTGATGAAGGAACTTGAGAGAAATCCAGGGGAGGATTTTACTTGACTAGTGCTCTGTTATGCACTTTGGTCTAACTACCTCTGGGTGGTTGATTCTGGTATGGATCATGTTAGTTCTTTGATATCCTGAGACTCAGTTTTAACGAGCCACCAGGTACAAATCAGGGTATAACATGGAATACATCCGTTTTCGATGGCGACGGCTGTCAACATCCGTTGGACTACCGACTCAGGAAGTCCTCGAACCTGGCACAGTACAAAGCACCCCGAATCCTTGAGATGCACCTCCACACAATGAAAGACCTGATGGGCACTGTCGACATCTCGATAACTATTAAAAGGTATCGCTACATGCGGACTGATGGGAATTTTTGATATCGAAATCGTGAGATGAAGATTTGAAACTTAATTACTAGTCTACACGAAGACGAGTGACAGAAAAAACGACAGATAACCGAGGGGAATAAAACTTGGCTAGCCAGCCAACCTCCGGATCCAACTGTACAGCGGGTTCACATGAAGATCTCCAAATTGTCGACCTGCCCTTCAGAGCCGACATCTTGGGCTAATCTATCATACAGATCCAGACCTAACCTTCTAATGCTATGGAAATCACAATGAAAAGAATCCCGAAGTGTGTTCGTGGGGAAGGAAAAGATGAAAGGCCACTTTCTAGACTGCCGCCAATCTAGATCATGATCAGAGAGGCACCAAAGAAGGTGGAGATGGTCACAACGAGACCGCAGACAATGGGGGCCAGAGACATCTCTGGAGCGCGGAGACCGGCAGCAGCACCCTTGGAGCCAGAGGCAGAAGAGCTGGAGCTGCTGCCAGAAGAGGAACCAGAGGCATAAGAGCCACCGGAGCCAGAGCCAGGGGCAGCAGTGCCAGTGGAAGTGCTACCGCGGTTCTGGCTGCCAGAACCAGAGAAACCAGGTCCCTTACCAGCACCCTGGGTCATGTACTTCTTGGCAGCATCGGGGATGGCAGGGAGAGCGGTGGTGTCGACGTTCCAGGCGGGGAGCTGCTTAGCAGGGCAAGGGTTGGCGCCACCAGTCTTGTTGTAGCCACCGTCACCCTCGGGGTTGGGAGTCTTCTTGAAGGCGCTCTGCAGAGCATCGAAGTCAGGGCGCGTGCTAACGCTGTCGCCGTTGATAGTGACGAGACCATAGTTGCTGCCCTCGTTCGAATACTCGTACACGAGACCACCAGAGTAGACGGAGGTCATCTGAGTGGAGTACAGAGAAGAGACTTCCTGGAACTGGCGCTTGTTGGTGTTGCAACCGTACTCGGAGAGGAAAAGAGGCAGACCGTAGTGGGAGAAGGTCTTGACCTTCTCAGACCAACCAGACTGAGTGAAAGAGGAGGGGTCACACCACGAGTAGTCGTTGAAGGCGAAGAAGTCGCTGCGCTCATCGTCGGTACCGCAGTTCATGTACTCAGCCATCTGAAGACGGTTGGTGTCGATATCGGCCTACAGGTTTCATGTTAGCCTTGTCTTGTGAGGAAGTGATGCTGGGGCTTTGCGGAACATACAGCAGAGTATCCAACAGGGACAGCGCGGAGATGTCTCTCACGGAGGAACTGACGGATGTCACGAGTGACAGCCTTGACATAGGGAGCAGCCTTGGAGGAAGGTCCATCGTTGATGACCTCGTTACCGGAGAAGAAAGCCAGAGTGTTGGGGTACTTGGCGAACTCCTCGACGGTCGCGAAGACGTACTGCAGGTAGACGTCGTTGTACGACTCCTGGGGCTCTGCACGGTTGAGGGAGTACTTGGGAGTGTTGACATCCAGGACGAGGTAGATGCCAGCATCAGCCAACGCCTGCATGCACTCATCGTGGCTCTTGGAGTTGTCGACCGAGTAGATACGAACGGTGTTGACGCCCAGCTCCTGGAACTTGGAGATGTCACGCTTGCAAGTGGCGGGCTCCGCAATGGGGTCCTCCAGCTTGGAGGAACCACCGGGCTGGTAGTCGACACCACGGATATAGAAACGGTCGTTACCCTTGAAGAAGGCGTTTCCCTTGACGGTGACCGGGGTGACATCGCCACGAGCCTGGATCTGCTGGGGCATGGCCATGACGGTAGACGCGCCCATGGCGACGGCCGCAGCCATCGAAGCAATAGTACCCTTCATTATGATGATGATGATGATGATGGAGAGAGTACGGAGAAATCACGTCGAGACAGGAGATCGAAGATGGATAGACGGCTCCGGAAGGAATGGCAGACGAGTCGTCAAGAAGCAAGTTACGAAGCGGTTGTGGTGATTAATATGAGCGAAAGACGGTGAAATATGGTTGGGACAAAGAAGAAGAATGAATCCAAAAGGTCGGAAGTAGAAAAAACCGGAACGAATGACGGTTTGATTCCTGTCAGGACCAGGTTGGGAAGAGGGGGTGGTTGGTATGAAGGAGAAGAAATAGAGGCAGGGAGGAATGAGCGAGGGAGGAGGAGAAAAGAGGGACAGGAAGGGGCAGTCAACTTTAAAGCCACATCCCTCTTGACGGCCTCTCCAGCTTCGATGTGCTCTCCTGACGGTCCACCAGGATGACTGAAGGGGATGTGCAACGTACAGTAACCGGAAGGCAGACGAGTCCTGAGCGGAGGTACCATCACCAGCGGGCAGCGCGGGCGGAGGTACCTCCATTGTCCCTCCACCCGCGCGTAATAACGGCGTATCGTGCTGGAGAATCTAAAATAGGATCAGCCCGATCGGCCCAGCAGATCGCCAGGGAAGAGACTGCTGGTGGCTTGCAGCGGCCCACGGGGCATGTGGGCAGCAATACTATCAGTCCTATCTAGCAGCAATTCAGCGAAGAGACCCTTTTCTGGTGGCGTGCAAGGGACGTTGTGCTCCCCAAACGGGCAGAGACAGGCGCGCCCATCCCCAAACAAGGCCAGCCAGTGCTGCTTTGGGCCGCCAATCCCGGCCGCCACCAGCCCCGGGATTCTGAGACGGAGGCCAGTGAGAGCCTCCACCGTCCGCCAGGAACAGGGAGCGATGCGCGCTTGGCTCTTGTCTGCTGCCTCTCAGTTGTCAGTCCCGTGCCCGCCGTGGAGCCCTTGGCGGCTCGGCCTCTCCACCGGTCTTTACCTGATCGGGACTGCATCGTCTGTGTGCTTCCCGCCCAGGAGGACGCGTCATCCATAATATGGTACTGTCACTGCCACGGCCATCTATGCTATTAGAGCATCCTCCTGATGGATATTTAATTATTACAGTCTCAGGTATTATTATTGACGATGCGATCTCGCACGATGTCACAGGATACCACACTCTCCTACCTCATTTCATACTCGTTCTTAGTGTCAATGAGGTAGTATGCTCCTGCCACACCTCATTATGGAGGCCGCTGACGACATGGATCGTCCTATCCTCACATTCATAGCGCGCGTCTCCTCTCCTGAGGATGTTCTGCATCGAACAAACAACACGTCTCCCATCTACGTGTGATTTCGAGAATGATACACCAGCCTTCTAGCTTTGCTGGCTGTCTATCGGATGGACGAGCATGGTCCTAACCGTGGCAGCTTAGCGACTAGTTATGCTGTCTGAGAAACCATACAGGGTCCATGTCTTGCAGAAAAATAGCCTCCAGTAGGAACTGGCATCTGAAATCCTGCTGGTAATTTTGGTTCGCCCATGGCAAGTTGCATCGACGACCAACCAAGCGACTCTGTTGTGTACAACTGTGACTGGCCAATCTCCTATTACCCAGCACACGATAATACAGCACATCCCCACAATCCCGAATTATGCAGACCCATTATAACAATTGGACTCCCAGCATCCGACTTTTTTGAATTTGAATTGGTCATGCAGGACAATCAGGGACTATGTTAGTCCAGAAGGTGGCTATACTCTAGATTATTCTAGCTGGTATATTGTTCTGCATAGATTCCACGCACTGGAATTATAATCACACTGCTGTGGGTGTACGGAGTAATATGTCGTTGCCGGCTAAAAATAACCGGTCCGCATTGTGTTCTGGGCTTTCCTTGTCTCTGGTTCCTGGTTCTCATTTCTTGGCTCTTGTCGCATGTCTCAGGCTCCCGGAAGCATCAGAACTGGCTCTACCAATAATTGATGGACATTGTTATCCTCCAGATACGAATAATACCCGGCTCAATGCTCGTCCAGTCTTTTCATTTCCTGTATGGTAAATTAAAGCGCCATCTCACAAAATTTGATTGACGGCCTCCGTCTCAGAATTCGTTTCCAGAAACTGGACCTCCATCTCATTCGCCACAGGAGAGGTGGAAGCCTCGAAAGTTCTGCTCTCTTCATCTCCCTCCCGCTCATCCAATCACCCGTATGGAGGATTCTTGGCATTATCATCCGAGACTCGAGACTTTCCGAATGGCTCCACTCTGTTTCAGAGATCATGACCCACGTTGTGGATCTTGGTACGGATATCTAGGTCGACATTGACCTTCACAATGCACTTTTCCATACCTCTGCATTTAACGTGTCCTACAACTCTATCAATGCGAACTGCTTTAAATGCCGCTCGATACGCTACGGACATTACGTGAAATGTACTTCGATTAGACTTTCATTCCTGTTTCGACTCTCATCATGCTGTAACGGCGTTTGATAGGAGCCAGCTCTATGGTATACTCTTCATCGGACAAAGTATCGGTACTATCCTCCAAGTATACGCGTATTGGCTGAACAGACCTGCATTATGGCTATTGGAAAGATCTTCCAGCTCACCTCAACTGACAGAAGGCGAACTATAAAGTGACATTTTGATATAGAGGAGCTTTTATGCTGCCAGATGAGCGCGCTAATAGAGTTTTATAACAGAACTTCAACGATACCAGGACAGACGTTCAAGATCATTGACCAGAGGATCCTGAGGCACAATACTGTCATTAAATATCTCTCTCACTATACTTATCACCGCAGTTGATTCGCTGACACGGATTTGCTATTTCTGGAGGTACACAAGATACCATGCGGATTGGTAGCCTCGTCCATATGAGCTGCATATGTTATCGCCGGTGATGCGGCTAGATAATAGGCACTGCACTGCTACTTCTCGCTTGGATATGGAGGGGTCGAATTCTCCCAACCCCTCATTTCCCCGCGCTAGATACCTCTGCTGCCACAACAACCGTTCAACTCCCACTGATGCTCGAGGTTTTACACAAAAGTAGAAAGAAGGTATACACATGACTTCAGTACATTGAACCATACGTGGGAATGGCTCTCTTTTGAACAGTTATCACTGCTCACTATTCTTATCCGTGCGTGCGATCGACACATGTTGGTTGGGTGGTCGATTCCTATCACCGACTGGCGGGCGCCAGGGTCACCAGGGCGCTAATCGAAACAATAATGCCTAACAATGCAACTTCCTGGGAGTAAGGCAACCCTTGGAGGCTCTTCCCCCTCCTCAAGTTGTGTCCCTCGACTGGGGAGGCTATGTTACTACTAACATAAAAGCATTCATGGAATAATTACCTGACAAAGAACCTTTTTTTTGTCGAATACTCAATTTATGCTACTACAGTTATACGACAAAAGTTTGAAACTATCGGCAGATAAAACGCGGGCGGCCACCAGTTTCAAACTTTCGCGGGTAGGTGTATGTCAAAGTCTTACATATTAACTGTATATATTCAGACACTTTTCGCGAGTGTTTGAAAGCCTCCCTTCGCTCCATACACTACCATCGTAACCCAGTCCCATCACAGGAATATCCGGACGCTAAAGCCATTCGCCCAACGAGCGGTATCGGAAAAGACGCGAAGGAACAATGAATTCCGATGACATCAACTTGGACCCAAACGGGCTATATATCCTCCTGTCTGACATTGGCGCGGAATTTCGCTTCCACTGGGGCCTCTACCTTGCAAAGGAATCTACATGTGGCACTATATTCCACGTGATTAACGGTCCGCATACCGGAAACAAGTGGGAATATCAAACCAAATCGAGCAACAGAATTCCTTACTCGCTCAACCTCCTGCTGGCTATAAAAATAGCCGTCATCGATCCGGTCCTCCACGATGCACTGGCCGAGCGGCTAGCGCAGGTCCCAGTACGAGATTCAGGCCGGTATGGACCGGTTTCCTGTCGCGTCTGGCTCAAAGAAGCCCTGGAGGAACTTGATAATGAGGGATATATCGCGCTTAAAGCACCAGTCAGTCAAATCGAGGAGGATGCGATCAACGACGCTGAAGACAATAGAGCAAGGAGGCGGCGAACAGTCATCAAAAGCCCTCTGAGCAGAGCTTAGATTCGGAATGAATCAGCGTAATAGTCGAATCGAATGATACTCTGCAAGAGGGATAGAGCCTAGCAGTCTGATTTGCGCATCAATGGCAGCATGGAGCCTAAATATGTATGTGATGAGAGCAGTGTGTTTTGCCATAGCTAGTAAGTATTAAGTAGTTACCCGTTCTGTTCTCGAACATGATGGGTCTAGTCTGGGTTTAATCCAAGTATTACATGAGTAGTAGCTGTGACGGCTTCTATTGAACCTTCTGAAGAGGACTGAGAGAGCCAATCTTGCAAGTGATTAACCTGATTTGACTCAATGGTTGTATGGCTTGGATTGGTAGACTGCATCACGTGGCCTCATTATCGCAACGTGCTCAAAGTTACTCCATAGGCGAATTTCTCCTCCCCGCTGCAACGTATGTCTCCAAACCGCGGTGAAGCATTGGGCGCTTAGGAATCCTGTCGTACTTTATGGACATGACCACCACTTTTGATGTTCTAAGTTTGCTATCCATTATGGTCTATAGAGGCTACCAGTCTTACATATATTTCTGCTTTTTCTGAGAATGATTGGTATCTGCGATAAATCACCTTAACATAAGTCGGCTGTTCAGTTCCCTTGACACTAGCCTGAAAACACCAGTACCATCAACAAAATGTCCACCACCGACAGAGCAATAGATATCATCTCCTCAGCGAAGCTTTCTCCAACCGAACATCTGATTTTGAAAGCTTTCGTTAAAGAAGCCGTGGATTCAGAAATTGCTGCAAAGTATTTGATCTCAAGAACTACCCTGGATGGTCAGAGAGATATAGAAACCTGCTTGCGCGATTTCAAGAATGACTGGAAGAGATTGGCGACGAGGGGTAAGAATATTTCGTTTATTCTATGTAACTTCAATTTAAATTCGTGATCTCTTGCCTAATTACTGTAGTGTCTGCATTCGATCCGATCCCTGAACATCTGACCGAGTTGGTTCGCGCGAGAGATGGCCCTCGATGTTCAGTCACCAAGAATTCGGATAGCAGCTCGGTGGTTCCCACGGAGCCTGCATACGTGATTCCTCCCTCATTCTTTCGTGGCCTTAAAGAGGAGGAAGAGGTATACTATACCTGTCAACTCTTTTAGCTCTAGCATCTTACAAATGAATATAGGGACGCCTGTTCATGATGCTTGAGGCGCATATAACACTGCCTTATGTTGAAAAGCTGCGCGTTCAACTGTCCAATCAAGAAAAGAACGATACAGATTCTCTGAGAAATCTCTGGTTTCTATCGGGAAGCGTTCACAAGGCTTTTCGTCAAGGTCATGTCGCCGTTACTGTAAGACATCGGCTATCTTTCGACACAAAGTCAATGGATGAATGGAACCCGGACGCTATGGTAAGTACCACTATGCAGGGAGAGGGATAAAAAAAAGCTAAGTTCCTTCTGTATAGTATAGGCTAGAGACTATGTATCCGGAAGAGATACAAGGCCTTGTCCTAGGAGACGGGACCGCACTCGACAGCTCTAGACGTCTGCGATTCTCCACGCCCGATGCTGAGACTCTACCAATACCAAGTTTCTTCCTCTTCGGAATTCATCGCAGATTAGCCACAACGCTGCACCTTTTCTACATAGAGGACAAAATCGCTCGTGGTTGGCCACAACCACCCAGAGGTACGTAGTGCAATCCTGATGTTGTCATTCTGGGTTAATGAATATATTAGACCCCCTAGCATTTGACTTCCCTATTATTCGACGGGTGTTCTATAGACTGTGGCTTTATGTCCCACAGAAGGTACGCTATCAGTGCTATATCCTGCTTTCAAAATTTGGAAGATGGTTATATGGTCCCACGATCGCGAGGCCTGTTCATAGACTGCCGTTTGGTCTGATTCTGAAGCAGTGTGTTCGAACCCAACAGAACGAAGTTGCCTCATTAAGGCTAGTTGAAAAGCACACATCTATACCAGCACCTCGTGTAGTCGATGTCGGAGAGTACAATGGCGTAACATATCTAGTCATGACTCGGCTGCGTGGACAGATGCTTCATGAAGTCACCCACTTATTATCTTACGCTGAGCGTGATCGCCTTTCCGATGACCTTGGATCTTGTGTTTCACAGCTACGACGTATTCCTCACCCAGGGAATTTCTTGTTTTGCAACGCACTAGGAGGCCCCGTCTTCGACCACCGTATCCCCGATATGACCGGAGGACCATTCAACTCCGAGACTGAGTTTAACGACCATTTAACGAGCCATCTGAATTGTACGTCGGCTGAAGCACTTGGAGAAGAGAACGTCCAACGGGGTCACCACTCGTATTTTACGCACTGCGACTTCCATCCTACTAACATTCTCCTCGATCGTGGACGCTTAAGCGGTATCATCGACTGGGAATGCGGGGGCTATATGCCTGAGTACTGGGAGTTCACCAAGGCAATGTATGGGACTCGTCAGAACCCAGTTCTGGAAAGTATTTTTCGGCGCGCGTTTGGCTATCGGTATGAATTGGAGCTCTCGGTGGAGAGAAAACTGTGGCGTTATACCCCGTTCGGCGTATAGATTCAAAGGATGCGTGGCTGGAATGTATGTGTTTCTATTTATATTGAACGAGAGGATATGAAGATACCATATACTTCAATTCTCAAGCAAAGTAAAAGCTTTATACATGAATCACGGTATCCTGCAAAGACCCAGCCGCTGGAGGATTATTACATCAAAAAGTTGGCCACAACATACCAGAAACATATAGATCTTGCAATTGTCAGAATCTACTGGCTCTATCCTACGGGGTCAATGGAAGTATTTGCAGAGTTGTATGGTAGCTGTATTGTTCTTTTCTTGCTTATTGCTAGCTCTATGGGGTGACCCGATGCAAACCAAGCCTTCCTAGGGAAGAATGGATAAAAACGGCTGATACTTCATTGGTAAGGTTTTCCGACATGAGGACAAACGTATCAAAACAGTATTCTCAATCTTAGAATCTGTGTTATCCCGAGAAGGTTGGGTATTGAACAAGATTGGGGCTCTGCAGTATCTCCTAGACAAGGGAGGAAATGTGAAAGTGGCAGACGGCACAAAGCTGAGAGTCACAAGCTCGTCCTTACTGACTTCCTCGATGCCGTATCGTTGGCCGTTTTCTGGAAGGTCCGTTGGACACAGAAGGCTGATCACACTTCCTCTATGAAGCCGGTCCACGTGAGATTGGGGAAGTGCCTCTGGGTATCGGCAAAATCCTGACGGGAGAAAGACCGGATGACGATATCTTCAGAATGGATTCTCTCGAGTACGTTCTTGTCACATTTCCTCAACAGCATTTGGAATTCCTCGTGGCTGAATATAGTGCCCTCCAATGTAAGAGACTTCAGACATCCCCACGTTGTTTCTCCCAGCGGCAAGACAGAAGTCGCATCCCAGTGAAAGAAGCGCCCTGGGAGGCGCAATTCAAACTCCTGCATCGAGGAGCTATCACACATAGCTTTTAAAAAGTCTCCCAGAAATGTAAGATCATCAGGCTTTTCATTGACATCCGTCCAAATATCGATCCGGATTGAGATTGTATTTTTCAGAACATGATTGATACAGGCAAGGCATTCTGGAGACTGCTTCAATGCGCTAGAATTTAAAGGAGGATGCAGTAATTCCAAGGAAAACCGTGTAGGACGCACAGATGATGTTTCCATGCAGTAGAAAATATCAGAGATCAACTTCCAAGAAGTTGCAATATTTGATTCGACCTCCTTTCCGAACCATTGAGATGCGGGCACGTACCCAGAGTTCCAGGCCAGAACTAGGGCTCCTCTTTCGTTTATGTACCCCGTTTGGGAAACATTGTCATCTATGTTGATTTCCTGGATATTATTCAGGCGTTTGAAGATTGTAGAAAGCAACAAGACTGGCTTGCGTTTCTCCTGGTCACGGTATATCTTCTCGTACTGCCGAAAGCCCTCCTTTAACAATTCCACGTCGCGGTCGTAATCGTTGCGGTCATAATCGCCGACATGGAAAGCATCGTCGTAGTCCCCACTAGCGACAATACCCCATGAAAACTGGACGTAGCCGCACTTCATTCGTGCATTATTGTATACTTTTTTGGAGATAGGATCACTCGGTATTGGTAGATCGGAATCTATGGAGTCGATGCGGCATTCGATAAATCTCGTGAAGTCCTCCAGCATTGCTGGGTCGTAACAAGGGAGAGCGATGTTGACTTTAGTAATACAAGCTGCAATCGCCGGATTCTGAGATATCTTCTCTAGGGCCTGGAGAGAAGTGCTCATAAAATGAGCCGTGATTTCGTTGAATAGCATGGGAATCACCAATTGATCGAACCGCTTGCATGTAAGACGTGTATTCGTCAAAGCAGAGAAGCGGTAAGGGTCGCGATGATCGTCGAGCTCCTTGAAGCACATTAGGAGTATCTCCGTTGGTAAGTTTTGAAGAGACATTTTCGGCGGTATCTAAAAAGATAAATACGCCTTTTGTTTCGATGAGCTTAGTACTGTATGCTGGAAAGAGGTAGATGTAGAGAAAGCTCTGGAGTTGAATGTGAGGTGTAGTGGTTAAGAAAGGACTGGATTGGATAGATACAGGTTGAAAGCGATATACAGGTCTAAGGCTTGTTCTTTGTTCTTGGTGGGAGCCTGTGTTGCTATTGTTTATCCAGTGAAAGAGAATTCTTTCTTCCGTGGAAGTGAATACTCCATGTTTACAGCCAGGTGAAATACTCCCGAGTCTCTGCACATGTAAGGTTCTGATGCTGCAGAAACATTTAATCCATACTACTAGAGCATTTGCTTATTGCAATGCTGTAGAGTGAATCAGAACCATCTAAATGGTTGCTGGATATACATGGAGAGCTTTACCAGTATAATGTGATTGGGCATTCGTCGGATCTCCGTAGCTATGCTCCTTGGGGGAAAGCCTATCTCCTGTTGAATAGGTGCAGCAACCTCTATTAAACTGACGACTGTAACTTACGCCGCTATAAAATGAGGAGAAGAAACTCCATGTCACTAGTCCTAGTCTGCTCTTATCGATATCGAGGTTCGAGCTGGGCCTTCGGAAAGCTTTCTTTCTACTCTCAAGCCCAGAACAGACATAAAAGTGACTGGGATCTATTTCCAATTTACACTCCGCTGACACGTGCTTATGAGAGTTTTGAGATGGACCACTGTAAAAATGTTCTCGACCAGTTGCTAAATAAAGGCAAACAAATTCCCAACAACGATCTAAATTGTGCGCAGTGCAGTAACCAGATCTCTGGATCTACTTCGGCCATCGGCATAGGGCTGGAGTACCAAATACGTGGGAAGGGCCCTATTGGTTGTGCAAGTACGGATATCGAAAAGCTAAAAGAGATGATAATTAGATGCTGAACCGATGTGGAAATCCAGATTGCGCTAGAGAGAATAGCTCTGGTGGATTGTGGATTCCTATGGGCGTGTATCATTCCTAGCACCGGATAGAGTAGCAGCTAAGATCTCGCTTTTGACGTCAAGCGGCATCGCGATGCGACCGAGCAATCAGAAGGGCGCGTTGGCCACTCAGCCCAAGAAAACCAAGGTCTGTGAAAGCCATAGTCAGCCTGATGTATCACTGATCGACCATCTTGGCTGCTATCTAACCTTGTCACCGTGATGTGCAGCCAAGCCCACATGTTCTTCCGAAAATCGAGGGCTGCATGCGGAAAACAAGCAGAGGGCTGTGGCTTGGTAGCGTGGCTTCCTCCCCATGCCAACATTCTCTCCCCTGAGATGACTTCACTCTGCAAAAATCCCTTCGTGCATCTTCCTCTCCCCTCTTCATATTCTTACCCCATCAACAGCTTTAATTGCATTGCTGGGCGACCATCATGAGCGGGGAAGCGGCCAGTTATTACAACGGGGGGTATGAGCAACCTCAAGCTCAACCTCCACCACAACCAGGATACAATGGTTACAACAATGGTTACCAAGGAGCACCGCAGCCCGGTTACGGAGCTCCAGAGCCGAAGAAACAGGATCATCCCCCTCAGTACGAGCCAGGCGCCCCTCCGCCATCGTACGAAGAAGTTTTCAAGATCGAGAAGCCCAAATTCAATGATGTTTGGGCGGGACTCTTGGTAGGTGTCTTGACTTTTGCGACCAGAAGAGCTCTCCTAACAAATCGTGATTAGTTCATTGCAAGCTTCTTGGGATTTGTTGCAGTATCTGGTTACACGATCCACAGGTATGCCAAGTACAAGGGCTTCAACGGAGACGGCATCTACGGCTCATCAAATACTTTCTCGCTGGACACCAACACGCTAGTATTATTCGTCTTCGTTCTCTGCATTGCCTTGGTATTCTCTTGGGCCTACTTCTTGGGCGCTCGATACTTCACAAAACTCTTTATCTGGGTCACAGGCATCCTGAACATCGTCTTTGCCTTCGGTACTGGTATCTACTATCTCGTGAAACACCAATATGGAGGCGGTATCGTCTTCTTGATTTTTGGCGTGTTCGCTCTCATCTGCTTCATCAGCTGGATTCCTCGAATCCCGTTCAGCGCACTGATGCTGCAAACTTCCATTGACGTGGCTCGAAGTACCGGACATGTGTTCTTCGTTAGCCTTATCGGTAGTATCATAGCCGTCGCATTCTCTGCTTGGTTCTCGGTGACACTGGTTGCCATCTATGTATCATTCGAACCATCCAGCGGTGGGGACAATCCAGCCTGTTCCAGTGGTGGCTGCAGCAGGGCCAAGGTCATTGGTCTGGTAGTCTATATCACGTTCGCTATGTACTGGTTCAGCGAGTGGCTCAAGAACACGGTTCACACGACGATTGCTGGTGTCTATGGCTCGTGGTACTACTACAGTCGCTCACCTGGCGGTCTCCCCAGAGGTGCTACGCGCGGTGCCTTCAAGCGGGCTACGACCTATTCATTCGGTAGCATCAGTTTCGGAAGTCTGATTATTGCTTTCATTAATATGCTGCGCCAGGCGTGTTCCGTGGCTCAGCAACAGGAAGCCCAGAATGGAAACATCGTCGGGAGCATCTTTACCTGGATCCTCAGTTGTCTCATCTCCTTTTTGGACTGGCTGGTGACCTTCTTCAATCGCTATGCCTTCTGCCACATCGCTTTATACGGAAAGGCCTATGTGCCATCTGCGAAGGATACGTGGACGATGATGAAGGACCGAGGAATGGATGCTCTTGTTCAGGACTGCCTCATCAGCCCTGTGCTGACCATGGGCTCCATGTTCGTTGCCTACGTCTGCGCGCTGTTCTCATACCTGTACCTGCAATTCACCCACCCGTCATACAACAATGGTGGAAACTTTACGGCAGTGATCATGGCATTTTCATTTGTTATCGGCTTGCAAATCTGCCAGATCTTGCTGACGCCAATCGGCAGTGGTGTGGACACGATCTTCGTCGCAATGGGATGGGATCCGCAAGTTATGATGCGCGATCACCCTGACCTCTACGACAGGATGGTTCATTTGTATCCCCGAGTGCAGCAGTACATTCACGCGTAATATTGTTTTCTTATGATTGAAAGGGGTTTGGTGGCCGTAAGCTACCTTGCAAAAGCTCCTTAATATCTACAATAATAGCAAGACCTTTTCTTTTCTTTTCTTTTCTTCAACTTAAATTATTTCCAGTTCCAACCAGTACATATTGCTCCATCGAGGCCTCTTTGATAAGCAACTTTTTAAGTTAAAAAAGTTTACTCTACAACCCAGGATGTGACATGAGCCAATACCTATTGAGTAATTATTGTTGCAAAAGTTGAGGCTCGTCGGCGCACGGAGCGTTCTCCCCGCACCCTGGGCGCTGATCTGCGCTAAATAGCTTGGTCCTAGCCAGGCTTCAGGCCAATGAGGAGATATTTCCCCAGATTCTCTGTGAATTTACTGGATAGCGCTGTTCATATGCTCTAAAGACTTGGAGGATCGAGCGTAGAGTCGAACCGAGGTTGCGAGCTTAACTTGGCAGGTTTTCCAATTACGGGTTTGACACTTTGCTTTATTTCTTTAAAGCCCCAAGCGGAAGCCGAAACGGCTATATATGTGACAAGGTTCATTCAATGCACATAATACAGCACGTATATAGTCTTCAACCCCTGGAAGGGAGTATTGAACGTTCGGCTTGACGGACCAGCAGCGATTTATATACGACAAAATGGACGCATTCGCATCGGAAAAGATCCCGCAAATACTCAACAGCGTGCAACAGGCGTGGAGGCAAACCACGGATTCATATTCTCCTCAGACCATCGAGTTCGTCGGGACGCTTATTGTCCAACTGCTGTTTTTCTGGGTCATATCCTTCATCTATCTATCGCTAGATGCGTGGGCACCCTCATTCTCACACCGTCATAAAACCCAACCGATCCCACGACAACCTTCGAAACGAGAAATATGGCAGTGTGCGAGAGTCGTCGCGCGGAATCAGATCATGTCCGCGACATTCCATCTCGCCCAAATCTACATCTCCAGCCGGACCAGAGGAGTTCCATCATCCTATCGCGTTGAGCCATCATTCCCATCCCTCCCCGAGATCGCCGTGGATCTAGTTGGCTGCTTCCTTATGCGTGAGATCATGTTCTACTACGTCCATCGCATCTTTCACAACCCCAAGTTCTACGGTCCTATCCACAAGCAACATCATCGCTTCACTGCCCCTATGGCTCTTGCAGCACAGTATGCGCATCCCTTCGAACACGTCGTGGCAAACGCACTCCCGATCTCGCTCCCGCCGCAACTTCTAGGAAGCCATATCATTACTTTTTGGATATTCCTCGCGTACGAGCTCTTCGAGACTGCGACGGTGCATAGCGGATATGACTTCTTTTATAACCTTGCGAAGACCCACGATGTGCATCATGAGAAGTTTAATCTGAACTATGGGACGATTGGACTGTTGGATTGGTTTCATGGCACGGATAAGCTGAAGGCGAAGAAAAGAGTGGATTAGTTTGAAGGGGATTTCTAGATGAGAACTAGGAATTGCCAGGGGAAATTTGGAAGGAAATTATGATCCGGATGCCATCTGATTCATGAAAATATTATTTTATCTACTCAGTGAAAGAAATTCATATATCTAGACTCAGTTCCATCATCCTACTCCGGCTGGAGGTAGAGGAGGTGGGGTACTAAGGGCAGGGCTACTGGATAGGGGATTTAGAAGCGTCATTTTGGAAATAAATGATGGTGATTTGACATGTAGCCTGACTCACTATCGTCGATAAGGCGGAGAATATTCAATCTGCGAGGGTCCCACCCGTGCCATTTAGGGAGAATAGTCAAGGATTTAAAAGGATGGAGTACTGGAACCCCCCAAAAGCATATAAACGCACTGCTACGGGAAGCACGCGAATGCTACTACGGTGGGCTCCACGGCCATTTTGCATACAGATCAACTCATCATTTGCTATCAAATTAGATCACATGATCAAGAAAAGCAGACAAAACCAAGCCAATTCACTGGCCATCTTCAAAGGTAAGCACCTCCGGACGTAGGTCCGTGATATCAAGACTCACGCGATCCGCCTCCTGGTCAGTGAATCGCCTTGGCCGGATGACGTGCTGTAGGCTGGTTTCCTCATGGGATACCAGAGGAATCCCCCCAAACCAGAAGAGCTCACGATCTGCTCCCTGGTAGTATGGGGCGTGTAGGTCAAACCAGCCTACGCACGTCACCGGCTCAAGGTGCACGGTAGCGTAGCTCCGGAAGAGGAACGCCGTGCTCAGGAGCATTGTTGCCATGGTCACTTCCATTCCGCGAGTGAATTGATCAAACAGGTCTTTCAGCACCGGAGTTTCAATGAAACGTTCCGGTCTGAAAGACCTGGAGTCTGGAAAGAAGTGCGGGTCGTGGAAGAGGATCTTGGCACTGAAGCGCACATATGTGCCTTGGGGGATCTTCCATGTGATATGGTCGTCTTGGAGCTCCCAGGAGGACCTGGTTTCATACCGGATAATACAGTTATCCATGGCGTCGCTGAGGCGTAATGCCTCGCGCACGCAGGAGTTAAGGTATGGGAGCATCAGAAGTTCACGTAATACAGGTCTGAGGGCGTGCCCCTGAAGAACGGAGCTGAGTTCCTTCCGGAGAATTAAGAGGCGAGCGCTGTCATGAAAGAGTTGATTGAATAGAACAGTCATAGCTCGGCTGAGGCGGACAGACATATCCAAAACCATGTCCTTATCACTCATCCAACGGTACGTTGGTGGTCTCTGCGTCGTGCGAGTGAAGTCGTTCAGAATGTAGTGAGAAGCGTTCTGGGTGAAGCCATCTATGACAACCGGTGGGTTCCTGATACCATTGAACAGACACTGCAGTGAAATGAAGGGTCAGTAAGTCTATGGAGTTGTAGTTGTATTGTCGACTCACCCTGATGACCGTTACGTCGTTTGGAGTTCTGGGTCCGCAGGCAGCGCTGACTTTCCTCGCAAGGCTTCGAAAGAATGACTTGGTACCGCTAACATACCAAGGGTCCTGGGTGAAACGTGGGTATCCATATCCTTGAAGGCCATATACATCTGTACGAGGAGTATCATGCTTCAAGTAACAAGCTTTCGTGACCGCTGGATAAACATTAGATTTATATATCACGAGAAGGGACGGGGCAATGTTACCTGCAGCAAGACTGAAGAACATCATGTGCATTCTAACAGGATTGTTGACTGCCTGAGCTTGATCGAGACTATGCAAAAAGCCAGCATACTTTTGAAGAATAAGAGGCTCGAGTGGAAACAGTCTGTCGGGGGCAAGGTAGTCGTTCCTGATAATGTCGGGCGGGACCATCCGTAGCTGAGAGGGCCGTATCACGATGTCCTCGTCCGGATAATCAGGCCACTCGAAGTCACGGCGTCCAAGAAGGTAGCGACGGTAGACAGATGCATCGGCGATAGAGACAGTGTGCGGCGAAATACGTATGATCTTGCCCTTTCTGTCATGCAGGAGCTCGATCATTTGTAAGTACCTTCCGAAGCGACGCCAGTCCTGACAGAATTCGTATCTATCAATATGTCAGTAAACTCCTAATGAGTACTTGAAGCTGATTTCCCAATCTGCCTTCTAGTCTCTCTGATGCAATATAGAGAGAGCATCCTAGGAAGCTCACTCTAGTAAGCTCCTGATTCTCAGGGGTAAACTTACAGTCCGGTAGCTTTGGCAAACCAAGGGCCAGGGATTCCAGTAAGGTTCGATAGATAGACACGGTAGACAGACTTGCAGAGTATTATGAGCACAGAAAAGCCCAGGAGAATCAGAAAGAAAATGACAACGGCCACGGCCGCGTTCTGAAGGATCCCCATGATGCCTATCGACGCTTGATAATGCTTGATAATGCTCGATAATGCTTGGAGGTATACAAGGTGAGATACCTGAGATAGCAGAGAAGCTATCAACCGGTAGATATCCAAGAGGTGGTACTATACTGTGATAGAGTGTCTGAGATTTTCAGGAGAGTCGCGACTTCCAAGAAAGAAAACATTCTGGTGTTTTCACATCAGTGTTATAAACCCACAACACTCCAATGCACGTGATCATTATAACTGTTGAGTGCTTCCATCAGACTGGAGGAAGAGCGCGTCTTTGTCTCATATATGCACGGTCGGTTCTTGCAAGTGCAGACCCACGACCTGATTCATCCTTGTCAATGTGACGAACCCAGATCCAATTGTTCCACGGCACATCAGAAGAAGACTGTCAATATATAGCATGAGTTAAGATGGAGAGGAAGCCAACTTCGTCAATAGCCAAATTGTTGGAGAGTTATAAGACAGAGTATGTGACAAAAGAGATCACATACAGAACCCATCGAGCCACGAGTTGAGATGACACTGCTAGTCAAATCGAAGAAACAGGTTGCCGTCAATTCAAAAACAAAACTGAGTAAACGGAATCATATAAATATGTATTGAGTGTGAGCTATGCATGAATGTCCTCCACAACTGCAATGCTAACAGCATATGCCAAAGGCTTCGTGGTGTTCCATGACTAATGAGAGGAAGGAAAGGGCAATATAACTTGATGATATATACGAGAGTGTCCTGAAAGTATCGAAAGGATAGAATGCAACATGCTTACCCCAAGAAGTGGGAAGTATCAGATATAAGTCAAAGATGTCACCACAATTGTGTGTAGCGTCATATGCCTCTAAAGTCCAAGATTACACGCCTGCCAGGTGATAATGCACAAGGATCAATGATACCAGTATATATCAACAAAGAAGTCTACTCACAGCAAACATGGCGGAAACGCCCAATAACTGCCATATCATGCCATTAAAGGCCGGGAGCAGGTCCAGCGCTTTATATGCAGGCACCCATGAAACTACACTTCCTGGATATAGTTTGCGGGAACACTTTTTGTTTGTCCGCCTCGCTCGACATCAGCCCATCCGTCACCGCTGTCTCGGTTGATCAAAACGAAACGGTCGCCTTCAACCATGCTCCATTCCGCGTCGCTACGGGCCTCATAATCATAGAGCGCCTCAACATATTGCAGTTTCTTGGCACCTCTCTTGGGCGCGACAGCAGGACCAACACGCTTCGGTGCAGCGCTTCCTGTTTGCGATGCTGACGAGTTGGAGTATACCGAAGCAGGACGATCAGCCATAGGGATAGCAGACGGGACAGGAGAGGGTGCCGGTAATACCTCGACATATGAGGCAGGGACCAGGCCCTCTTGAGAACCGGCACGAACACTTATCCAGCCGGAGCCATCTGTTCCGAGTTAGAAAATACGGTCTCACATAGTCGAGAGGGTGTTTACCATCTGGTTCAACAATAACTACATCTTGGCCTTCACCAACACTGATTTCGCCTTCGTCATTCGCTTGGTACTGGTAGAGCATTCTCCCCTTTGGCTCACTGGGCTTGAGGGCAGAGCTGGAGTCATTGGAGGGAGAGGTGTATTGCCCAGGCGGGGGTGCTACTATTCTGCTTCGTTTCACTGGAGTAGGTTTGTTGACTGAAGTCGAGGACGCAGAGAGTTCCGGCTTAGTAGTTGATGCAGATATTGACCTCGACGCACTAGCTGCGTAACCAGAACTCAGGGAGTTCATAGTATCTCGCCGGCTCAGTGACGGCATATCAGAGGCACCATCCGGTGACGCAGTTTCATAGACAGGTTTAGCATTGGCCGCCTCCTGTCGCTCGGCCTTGAGTCTCTTCTTTTCTTCTTTTGTCTGCTCGCCAGGGCATTCGGCTGGCACCTTCATTTGACACTTGCTGTGGCAAGTGTATCCGCAATCACGGCAATCGAAGCCCTTGGCCGACAGTCCCCAAATACGCTCGCCGCAAAGATCACAGTTCGTGGGTATCTTGAATGTCTGGGACCTGAAATTGTGATTCTTAGCTCCGAGAGACAGATCGCCGGCGACTGAAACAATCGTTGACATCTCAACTTCTGATGTAAGTCGCTTGCGGTCTACCTCGTGCAGCGTTTCCTGAAGGAAGAAGATAGACTTCACAGCCTCAACCTCGTCTCTATTGTCTTTTCCTTGCCTCACATTTTGCCTGATTCGCTTTGCTGACTCTACTTCTCGTCTCTTGGAGTCAACCTCCATCTTCAGCTCTCTTACTTGCCCTTTGCTCTTAGTTAGCAGATTACGGAGGAAGACCTTGGCTACTTCATCTGCCACCATAGCGTCGTCATCGTGCCAAACGGGACTTGGTTCAAAGACCATGTCAGGGGGTTCCTGCCATTGAGTGGCATTGTGGCGCATGAACATGATAGAGTCAAGCCGCGGTTCGTTACGGGGTATCTCGTTCGACAGGTTCTGCATGTGCTCCATACTTCTCGAAAGAGATGACATCTCCAGCTGGGCAGCTAAAGACCATAACGTGTTGAGTTTCGCAACCCTTGTCTCGTTCAAGTCTTGAAGGCCCTGAACAAGGCTGTCAGCCTAGTTACTGAGCTAGAAGGGGGAGGAGCCATACATCCAAGACCTCCGGCACGTACTCGTTATAGTACTTTTCCTTCAGCTTATTTGTCACATTGATACTGATAAGGTATGTATTCTACAGACTTCAGTTAGAGAGCTGGAATTGATCATACGGGGAACGGGGGCCATACTTTGACATTATTCATCTCCAGGATTTGCTGCTGGTATGCATTCTGTGCCTTGGCTTTACCATGATCGAACGAGGATTCCATCTTCTTGCGTCTGTTCTCGACTTCCTGGCACGCGCCATCGTATTTCCCTTTCACTTTCTTCAGATCGCTGTACGATGCATCCCGTTCTTTCTCAAGCTTCGCATAATAGTCTGCATGGCATTTCCGGAGATCTTCGTACTGAACGGCTGCGATTTTCAGGGGTTCTGCCACCTGGGCCACCAACTCCGTCCCGAACCTGTCGCGCTCCGCGGCATGAGCCTCGACGGCCGTCAGTTGGGTCGACCACGTCGTCAAGGAAGCGCATTCAAGAGAACCCGGAGTCATGCTCGGCGTATCGCCCACGCTCAGACTGCTTGACTTCTTCGCCTTCCGATCCGAGTATTTTTTACACAAAGCGGTCAGCTTCGTCGCATATTCCTTCTCGATAGCGCTTCTTTCTCGATAGAATTGCTGTATTTCATCCAACCAGGAGATCCCGCTAGAAACCTAGAATTCCTCTTCTCAGCCATCATTTCTCGGAAAGGATCGAGGTTCGAAGTAACTTGGTGATTGTGGAAGTGGGGTGTGGGAAGGCGTACCCATGCGTTCACTGGTTTAAATGCGTCCTGGTTGCAGAGGCTGTTAGACTACAGATAGAAGGCATTGGATCTGCGTGCGACATACCTTCAATTCTGCCCCAAATTGGGGCGCGACATCAGCCTGCGCCATGCCTGGTTGGTGCCTGTTTGTATCTTGAATCACAAGCGCATGGGAGGTATGAACAGGCTGGAAGTAAACGGAAGGCTAATGCTGGCAGGCGGTCAGTCAAGGTATCATCAGCCCCTTGATCTGCAGCAAGACCTGCTCTCCTGTGAACACAGTGCAAGCACAGCGATAAGATATAAGACAATGATTGATCACAGACGTTCTTGGAGCACGCGCGGTGAATGAATGCTGGGGAGCATTACGCCAGCGGGGGAGGCTGTCCGTTTCGCCGGCGCCTGTGACCATACGGAAACCAGCAAAGTTGCATGTCTGCTGGGGAGCTCTGGAGCTTGTTACCGTACCAAAACGAAGATTACAGCCCTGCCGCTCGTTTGTTGCCCCAAAGCAGCTTAGAGGCCCCGCGGTGCAACACCAGGCACTTTACTACTTTCTCAGGCACCGCATGAGCTCTTTTTGATTGTCGTCACTCGCGGAGTTCTCTCCATCCACGCTCCCTTTGCTCTCTTCTGTCCTGGTCAAGCTCTTTGCCTTGCCTCCGGTAGTGCAAAACAGGCCAGTGACAATTGCTTTCGCCGAGACTCAAGCTATCCTTTGTGGATACGTGAGCTCCGTGTTCTCCTTTCCAACAACACCCTACCCCGCCGTCTTTCCGCTGATATTTCACCTCGCCACAACTCTCTCCTTCCTCACACAATCACAACCTGTCAGCTAGATCCAATCTGCCATAGTCGCAGAAATGGCTTCAGACCAGGCAGCTGAGGTCCCGAAGACCGGGGGTTCTCTGGAGGATCGCATCTCTCAGCCGGACACAGCATCCTCCGGTACGCCGCAAGCTTCGAACGCACCAACATCTTGGGCCGACGAGGTGGCCTCTTCGACAGAAACTGATGGAGCAGTCGCAGGCGCCGCGAACACGGCTCAGGAGTCTTCTATCCCTCAGACTGATGGCGCATCTTCTGCGCCGGGTGCTACCGATCTTCACGAACCAGAATTCAATGTTAATGTGAAGCTGAGTGATCTGCAAGCGGATCCAAACAATCCCTTGTTCTCCATCAAGACTTTTGAGGAACTTGGACTGTGAGTGCGCATTTTTCTCTGAGTGTTATTCTCTGTCTAATGTCTGTTTCTAGGGAGCCAACTATTCTCCGTGGCCTGACCATGATGAATTTCCGGAAGCCGTCGAAGATCCAGGAACGTGCTCTTCCTCTTCTGCTCAACAACCCTCCGACCAATATGATCGGTCAGTCTCAGTCGGGTACCGGTAAAACGGCCGCTTTCGTCCTGAATATTCTTAGTCGCTTGGACCTCAGCACTCCGGAGATGCAGAAGAGCCCTCAGGCATTGGTCCTGGCGCCCAGTCGAGAGCTTGCCCGTCAGATCGTCGGGGTTATCCAAGTCATGGGTTCCTTCGTTGAGGGTTTGGTTGTTGGTACCGCTGTTCCGGCCGACACGCACAGCCGGCCCTCGAGACTTGAATGCTCCGTGGTCGTTGGTACGCCCGGAACAGTCATGGACCAGATCAAGAAGCGTATCTTCTTGACTCAGCGCCTGAAAGTGCTTGTACTCGATGAAGCAGACAACATGCTTGATCTGCAGGGTATGGGTGACCAGTGTATCCGCGTCAAACAGTGCGCACATCCCGTCCCTCCTTCTACCGTGTCCTTGCTGACCTGATTTAGGTTGCTACCGAAGACCATCCAAGTCGTTCTTTTCTCCGCGACTTTCCCTGTTCACGTCCGTCGTTATGCGGCCAAGTTTGCTCCCGGCGCTAACGAATTGTCGCTTCAGCACGAGGAGTTGACTGTGGAAGGCATTAAGCAGCTATACCTTGACTGCGAGAGTGATGAAGACAAATACAACGTCCTTGTGAAGTTGTACGGTCTTCTCACAATTGGATCGTCTATCATTTTTGTCAAGGTGAGTTCCGTTCTGGAGAGTTAATCCGTACATTACTCACATACCGTTAGACTCGTCAATCGGCGCAGGAAATCGAGAAGCGCATGACCGCCGAAGGTCATACAGTCGTCTCCCTCACCGGTGGCGTTGAGGGATCAAAGCGCGATGACACCATTGACAAGTTCCGAAGTGGAGAAGCTAAGGTTCTGATTACTACCAACGTTCTTGCCCGTGGAATTGACGTTTCAACCGTCTCTATGGTCATCAACTACGTAAGTATACGGCTATTGCAGAGTATCTGCCTTATCAATGCTAACCTCCGTAGGATATTCCTGAGCTACACGATCCTAACTCGCGCGAGCGCAAGGCTGACCCCCAGACTTACCTGCACCGTATCGGTCGTACGGGTCGTTTCGGTCGTGTTGGAGTCTCGATCTCTTTCGTTGCAAACAGAGAAGAGTGGCAGATGCTCATGTCAATCCAAGACTTCTTCAAGACCGATATTACCCGCATCGATACCCGTGACTGGGATGAGGTTGAAGAGATCATCAAGAAGACGATCAAGAATCCTCGCTCCCACGCGAACTACAGTCAACAACAGTAAACTGAAAATTTTTTGCGCCTCCGGTTTACTACAAAAGGGCCAAAATGCAGTGTTATTTTCGATGCTGATTACGATCGTGGTAATGTTTGCCATACTGCTGAAAAGTCGGGTATGTGATTTGGACGACTGATGCGTGTGATCTGGAGATGCACTGCAGGGTGCAAGGATATCTCTACTACGAGGTGATTTGATATGATATGATCGTGGCCTGCAACAATGGCGGTATTCACAAGAGGTTCGCGATGTAATGAGCAATGTTGTCAAACCTCGAGACTGTTTTTAATTCAACGAGAGATGAAAAGAAAAAAGAGACCATGATAGATACCATGCTTTTTCCAATATGCTTCAAGTTTTCTCTGCAATCAAAATTATTCTAACAAGAATTATCAACTTCTGAATGTGTTCTGCGGGAAATTGAGACGCAAATCCCCTTTTCTTTGGATCCTCATTTGTACACTGGCTCTTGAGTTGTACTTTGAATCATCTTCATTCAGTAGGCCCATATGGAAGTAGATAAACCTCCAGAAATCATTGCGAACGATAGTACCGTTCCAAGATACCAATGAGAACGAAGCATTAATTGAATTAACCCTGCTTCACCAGCAGCAAAAAGAAATTCCTCAAGGCCGGTATAAATATTACCCCAAAAGTGTGGGTGAATAGACACTGCAGAGGCCTTTCCGCCAACCCATGACCTTTCTAGAAAATCCAATAACAAACAGACGGGAGTTTTCCCTCGAAATATATAGGTTACCAATTCAAGAGAATCTGACTATGACTCACGTCCCATAGAACCGATCACCAAAGTCTCCTAGCCCGGGCATGATGCGTCTGTTGAATCGTAAGTCATAGCAAAGAGAGACGGCAGAAACGACAAAACGTACTTCTTCTCATCCAAATCATTATCAACAGCAGCTGTGACGACCGTGATATCAGGGAACTGCTTCGCAACGACGCCTAACCCGTGTACTGACGCGATAATGTTCACGAAAATAATGTTCGATTCCGGAACGCCTTGTTCCTTGATTATACTGATAGCCTTACATGCCGAGCCTCCTGTGGCGAGCATCGGTTCGAGTAGTAGGATCACTTCAGAGCACAAGGTCAGTTCATCCCGTGAGGCTTTCTCATGGAGTAGTTTGTATATTTCGTACTTCTCTCGCTTATGTCGTTCGGGAATTTCGAGTACATATGCGTCGGGAGAGCTGTCTCTTCATCGCGCTGAATGAGGATCTTGCCAAAGTTTAAAGAGCCGCTATAGGGATCCTGTTAGCCGCGTTACGGTGGTATTTAAGTGGTATAAAACAGCTATCGTATTGAGTGAGATCTTTGATTTGTTATACTCACTTCCAGCAATCCCTCAGGGCCTGTTCCAAGCTAGCTCCAGCACGCAAGATGCTTACTCCACAAACACCTTTCGTTGGTCTTGCACCTGTGTAGGTAGCCCCTGTTGGAGTGGTGACTGGAAGTATTTCTGACGGTACAAGATTTAACGCTGGGCTCAATTATAAAGGTTAGCAAGTTGCTGTTATTACAGAAATTACTGGGTGGGAAAGAAGATACCTTCATACAAGATCATCCTAGATACTTGCTCAACAGCTTTATGAAAGGTAGACCCGTCTGTTTGAGAATCCCTAATGGTGGTCATCCAAGATCGCAAGAGAGGCGTACCTCGCAGGACGACGACATTTGAGGGATATTGACTTCCGTCTTCGAAAACACTGCCATTCTCGAGGATACTGCCTTTCCGATCATTCAGGGCTGTGCCGGATGACGAGGAGCCTTCCAGTTCTTGGTGCATTCTTGACTTTCTTTCTCCCAGTTCCCTTTGCAAAAGCTCGTGATAAGGTCTATTTGGATAGATATACCCCTAGAAAATTATCTAGGAATTTGGACTGCTACGCGATATTCAATCGCAGCAGGACAGCAGAGCTCACGTGCAGATACTGGCCGGACAGCTGGCCTGGAATAGTGAGATTGAGCTGCCATTGCGGGGGACACCGCCGACTGGTCCACATGACGATATGCATGATTGAGCTGCTTGCAAGTGACAAATCTGCAGTTTCCAAGGCACTATCAGTCTTGATCTGTCGTGGCAATTCTGACGCCATTATCAGTGACGGGAGTTCGTTATCAATGATTTGCGGGGCGCTCCACACTGGTTATCTATCCACCTTATCGACTGATAAGACTGAGCTATGATACAGTGTACAGCTACAGCAAAGCTTCAGATAGGATGAGATACGATGGTAGCATTGTTCTGAGATCTATAATCGAGAGGAAATAAAAACTATATATAATAGCATGCATCTATGTAGTTACAAAGGAAACATTGTCGCAACATTGTCCATTCTGTCGGTATTTTAACCTCAGCCTACGCGTAAAAAGTACACTTGATAGGATAGGATAGGAATAACGTTTAAATTAGAAAATTTACGTATATATCCGCATACATAGAGAAATCTGATCTATTTCTAGCTCCCGGTCCCAAATAATCTATCACCAATATCGCCTATCCCAGGCACGATGAATCCTTGCTCATCAATGCCTTCATCAATAGCACCCACGACGAAATTTGTCCCTTCCGGCCAGACAGCAGCAGCTCTCTCGATACCAGTCCTACTGGCAAGAATAGAAACAAAAGTAATGTGTTCGACTCCCCAGTCCCTAAGAGTACATGTGGTCAGCATTTCGCTTCAAACTGCATGTAAATACGATAATCATGGAAGCAGCAGTACCTCAAGATCTCAATGACAGCTTCCGATGTGCCTCCCGTTGCAACCAATGGATCCACTATGTATACTCGCTTGATGTCCGTATTTTTGTTTGGAAGCTTGTTGTAATACTCAACAGGCTGGAGGGAGGCTCGCTCGCGGAACATGCCAATATGATAGACAACAACGTCTGCATCTGGAGAGAATTGCGACAAGAAGGCATCGCACATAGCTAATCCAGAGCGTAGAACAACTATCAACGCAACCTTCTCTGTTGGGTTTGCATCTTGAGTCGCTTCGACCGCGAGGATACGTGAAAGCTCAGCGGTGGTGTTTCGTACGCCGGCACTCTTTACCTTACGGTCGCGAAGGTGATCGATTTTGGTCTGGACAAATGGATTCGATGAAACACAAACGTTTCTTGGAAGTGAGGAAGCTTCCACTGTTGTTTTTGTGGTCGTTGCTGATGTTGGACTCGGCATGATGGCTAGTGGTGTAGGAATGAAGAACTAAGAGACGCTGGAATGCGTTCGCACAACATATGAAGTATGTTTTGAAATATGAAAGCGATGAGAGATGGAAATTATATTACAATTGGTGATATGTGTAGAGAATGCGATAAGGCGAGCTGATTACCCTATCTGGAAATTAAGATAGAGGGGTAGCTAGTTTATCAGCGCTGATAAGCGGAGAAGGACATCCCCAGACAGAAGCGATAAGAAATCCGTAGTACAATGTCAGATACTTCTTGTTTGATAGCAGGTCCGGACACTGGTAACTCAATTCTCTAGTTCATCCATGAGATATCCAGCTAGCTTGTCGAGTGCTGGCTGACAACGGTCCGATATGGGGAACGTTGTGTTGTTCTTTCTCCGCAACTAGCCGACCTATCCCCTCTCTAAGCAATTCAACCAACTTGCAGCATTGCAGAGGTTCCTCTACCGATCCAAACTTTGCTTTCAACAACAACAATTTTACTTTCGATTTCTAACTGTTCTGTTCTCGCTTCCGTATTTCTCTCACAATGGGAGCCGTCGACTATCTCCTGTCCCTAGAGGCTGTTAGGGAAAGGGCAAACAAGGTGTACAACATTGGTGTTGATGGAAAGCTCAAAAGCTTCGATTATCATGAAGACCGCATGGCCGATGCGGCAGACTTCGTTGCGTCTCTGATTATGGTATCTTCAATCTATAATTTTTATTATGGACAACGTTGACGTCAATAGCGCGATTTCGGTCCCGATCGCTTCCACGAAATCCCACCCCATGGCAGGTGGCAGCACTTCGAGGCAGGCAATGTTGCTCGGGTGAAAGAGCTACTCGATGAGTGGACAGCAGCCGGCGAGGATAATACTGAATGTGCTCGACGCTTAATAGATATGTTCCTTGTCTCCGTGTTGTTAGACGCCGGTGCTGGTAATACCTGGACATTCATAGAGCCGGGAAGCAATATACGCCTGTCGAGAAGCGAAGGGCTCGCAGTAGCAAGCTTGTATATGTTCAAAAATGGCCTGTTTACGGACAATGGGAGCGGAAACGCAGCGAAAGTTGATGGTAAGTCGAACTTCCCAATCCCAGTCGGAAGATATTTTCTAATAGAATTCTCGTTACAGGGATTGGGCTACAGAAATTAACGGGGGAGCAACTAGCAGAAGGAATGCAAGCAACTCCAGAAAATCCCCTAGTTGGGACTCAAGACCGCGCTGCACTTCTGCAAAGGTTGGGCAAATCACTCGTGAATTTATCTGCGATTTTCGGTCCTGAGGGGCGGCCAGGGAACATTGTTGGTATGAGCCGATCACTTCTCGCTTACGTTCAATTAACATGTGTCTGACTTACAACCGGGCAGACTATATTTCATCCAAAGGGAAGTCAGTTGACATTCGTGAGCTCTGGAATATCCTTCAGAGACTGTTGATCCCCATCTGGCCATCGAATAGGACTACGATCGATGGACATCCTATCGGCGATGCCTGGCCTTTAAGTACTCTAGGCGCCACTATCGGCGATAAGAACCCTCCAACAGAAGTGATCCAGCCGTTTCACAAGCTCACACAGTGGCTTACCTATTCCCTCACTGTTCCTATGCAACGTCTACTTGGAGTGACATGGGAAAAACAGGACCTTATGACGGGCCTGCCAGAGTATCGCAACGGCGGTCTTTTTGTGGACATGGGTGTTCTGTCTCTCAAATCAGAGGTCATAAACATCTCCAGGAAAGATGAGAAGTCCCAGCTATGTACGTTTGACACTGCAGACGATGTCATCGTGGAATGGAGGGCTATGACCGTAGCGCTGTTGGACAGGATAGCTCCTCTAGTCGTTCAGCGCCTAGCAAAAACGACAAACCAAGCAGAATTGTCTCTAAGCATGGCCCAGATCCTGGAGGCGGGGACTTGGAAAGCTGGAAGAGAGTTGGCAGCGAAACTCAGGCCGGACACGAAATCTAGTCCTATCCTAGTGGAAAGCGACGGGACCGTGTTCTAGTGCAACTCCATAGGTCTTTACTATTTCCGGGCATTATATAATATATTTTAGGGCCATATCCCTTTATTTGGACATTAGACATGCCTTCTTCAATTTACAGTTTATCATAAATAATGTAAAGAAGCCTGCTGGATCATGCGTTGTCAAAGATCAAGGCACGCCTGCCTGAGAACCTAAGAAGTGCTGTATCGGGAAATCGTCCCCACATTGCCAGCTAAGTCAGAATATGCAAGCTACCTGAGCATCACCTGGGTTACTTCAGTAGCATCTGTTACGAAATAGAGATCAGAGCCTGTGTGGGAATGATTGCACTATCATCCCATGAGCTCTCCCTGACTAGTTATCTGATTGAGAGCGAAGAGCAGAGGTGGAGCAACGATAGAGCTCAGATAGCTAAAGTATTAAGTTCCAGACAAGCTTGACTTATCGGAGCTAGATAAAGAGTGAGGCCCGATAAGAAGCGGAGATAGAGTCACATGGCCTGAGGGGAAGCCATATCGTGGAACCCGCCGGTTATCAGCATGCCAGCTCCTTACTAGTAGCTACCAGGTAGCATTACTCCGCCAACGATGACACGATTTCTTCCCTCTCTCATTTATTATTTCTAGAGGGACTGGGGTAGCATCTTAGATTTCCTCGTCACATTTTCGGTCCCCTCCACTCCATCCTCGTCTTCTTTCAGATCGTTGCTCTTTGTTGTCCTTCTCTCGCCGCTTTCCTCCTCTGCAACTGTAAAGTCAAGGAATCATCATGGTGGAGTCCGATTCGAACACCAGCACTACAAACGGCGAGTCGCCTGCCACGCAGTGGCCAAACACTACAAAGTCAAGATACAGTAAACACATCACAGTAAGCTCCTTATCGTCTAGACGTGAATAACAGACAGTACTTACACTCCTCAAGTTAACCACCTATCCCGGCCAAAGCGGGGTCGACCCCGTCCCCCTCGAATGGGGAGCCAAAGATGCCAAAACGCGCGGTCCTATAATCGCCTCGCGAAATGGCAACATGCTGAAGCGTCGCAATGCCATGGGTGCTCATGGTGGTAGTTACAGTATCTACAATGCTCTCGCTATCGCCGCTGGTGACCTTCCTCCTGATTTTCGCCCGGACTTTCGCAACACGCAGCCCACGTTCAACTTCCCGTGGCAACCGTCCTGGGCAGACCCTACCAAGATCGTCTCAATGGACCCCTTCGGTCACGATATCGTCAACCAGTTCGGAGAATATCTCGATGCTGGGTGGGATATCCGTCCAACCATGGCTATCACACGAGCCCACATGCGACTGGCAGAGATCAGTGAGGCTGTCCACAAGGGCAACTTAGAAGTCGACGGTACAATTCTCGTGAACGCCGATGGCGACGTCCGCGTGACCAAGGTCGCTGTGGAACCAGTCTGGTATCTTCCTGGCGTGGCAGAGAGATTCGGTGTTGATGAAGGAACGCTCCGACGGACGCTGTTTGAACACACGGGAGGAAGCTATCCAGAACTGATCACCCGGCCTGATGTGAAAATCTTCCTGCCTCCGATTGGGGGTCTTACCGTCTACATCTTTGGACCTCCTGAGCGTGTGTCGGACGAGAATGTCCGTCTAGCACTACGTATTCATGACGAGTGCAACGGTAGTGATGTTTTCCAGTCAGATATTTGCACATGTAGACCATACCTCGCGTTCGGTATTCAGGAAGCGATCAGAGAAGCGCAGAATGGTGGCAGTGGAGTTGTCATCTATTTCCGCAAGGAGGGTCGTGCCTTAGGTGAGGTCGTCAAGTATTTGGTTTACAATGCACGAAAGCGCGGCGGCGACACGGCCGATAAATATTTCCAGCGAACGGAGACTATCGCTGGCGTGCGAGACGTGAGTTATGAACCGGGTCCCCGTTAACCGTTATTGACTTATCACTAATGTATTGGGTAGATGCGCTTCCAAGCTCTGATGCCTGATATCCTCCACTGGCTTGGCATCAAGAAGATTGATCGCATGCTGTCGATGTCGAATATGAAACACGATGCTATTGTGCAGTCAGGTATTAAGATTCACGAGCGCATTCCCATTCCCGAAGACATGATCCCTCAAGATTCGAGGGTCGAGATCGATGCGAAGATCAATGCTGGATACTTCACGACGGGTAAACAGTACACGATGGAAGAGCTTGCCCAAGTCAAGGGAAGAGGTTGGGAGAAGTGGGAGGATGTCACGGTAAGCATAATCCAAGGACTTAGCTTCAGTTCTCTAACATGCTGTCCAGCACTAAACAATACACGACTTCGAGGATAAACATGATCGGCGCAGTTTCAGTATCACATGTCTAGTCTCCAGGGAATAGCCTCTCATAGCTATTCGTGTTGATGGCACATCCCTCTTCGATATCCTAAAAATTAGTTTCAGCTGGGATATCGCTATTTCCTAATTCATGAAATGTCATTAGTTATGAATTTATTACCTTTCGGTAGTCGTTGATCAATTTCTCTCCACTGCGGGATTTCTACAAGACAAAAGGAGTGGTAGCGCAGATAAGAGAAGTCACCTTATCTCCGTTTAACTCCGTCTCAAGATGCAAAACACAAGTTATTGCATTCTGGCATAGGAAAAGCACGGTAGTCAACGAGCAAGCAATTATGCCATTTTTCAGAATTCCAAAGTGCCCATAGCACTGTCCTCAAATGCACATGTAGTAAACGTAGACAGTTACAAGGTATTATCTAGGTCATTTCGAGTATCTATACGGCTCTATTGAGTCCTATTATGCCATCTAATTACTATCTTTTGCGAAATCACCGGCTGAAATTACTGAAAACTAATGCAGCTGTCCCTCAGTCTTGAAACTCTTGCCACTTGACCATCCTCTCTCTCAAATCCAACTTCTCCCCATCCACAACAAACGTTCCATCACCCCGATGATGAAACATCTTCCCTCCGTCCCTCCCCTTCTTCACATCCGGATTACTCCACGCTTTCACAGCTCTTAGAACCCATAGATTATACGCCCCAACCAACTTTGTATCTTCTACAACACACTCCACATTTGCAATCACAGTATCATCCCCCACCAGCGGTGCCTTCACCTTACTCGCGGGAAGAGCATCCAGCCCAAACTTCGACCACTTATCCACCTCCTCACCAGAACAGTTCCCGATATCTGCCACCGTTTCCGCCATTTCAACACTCGGAATCGCGAGAACACACTCCTTATTCTTCTTCAGTATGCCATAGCTGGCGTCCCAGGGCCCTATGCAAGCTCCTATCAAAGCAGGGCCAGAATGCTGGATCATCATGTGGAAGCCAATCGTCATGATGTTGTGCGTACCATCTTTTAGAGATCCAGTTGTGACAAGTAGAACGGGACCAGGCTCAATGAGACGGTAGACGTGGTCAACGCGGTAGGTCGCGAGCTTAGTATGTGTTCCCGGCTGGTCTTCAGCTTGCTGCTGCTGCTGCTGCTGCTGCTCTTCTTTGGAGGATTTTGGCTGTGGCTCTGAGTCAGGCTGAGAAGTCGCTGAGGCACGGCGCTTTTTGGGTGGCATTTTTCTTTTTTCCTTCTTTCGAGGAGTCGATGTCCTTGTTGGTGTTCGGTGCGGCTCGCGGGTTACTTTTGCTTGTCTGATTCGCGCATAGACTACTCAGACCCTAAGGAAAGGGAAAGAGCAATTGTCGCGCCTCCAGATCAATTGCGTGCTAGAATATGTCGAGAACTCCAGAAAAGAACAAGTATGGTACTCCTTGAGTGACAGAATGCTAATGCACGACTTGGGATTCCAGAAGGACTCCGCATAACATCATAGTCGTACCACTTCTTCCCCGCAGGCCGCAAGTTTAGTCAGCCCGTTCGCACCGTCTCCACGTGCGATGTTGGCGACAATATCATTGTTATTTATTTTTATTTTATTCTTATTTGATGCAAAAGTACTACTCCTGAGAATGATATGGGATATATGTCTAGTGAATTTGGTTAAATTGTTCAGTGTTGATGCTGGGATATTCGAAGAGGTGTTTGAGTGGCTACTTAGCGTGTTGTGTTAATGTACTGCTAATGGGATCCTTTGCTTTGATCTACTTGTGGAATAGAGAGTATATAGTATAGCAACTAATGATCATACGGCCCTAGTTCACTGTCGTGAAGAGGCTGAAAGTCAGGATGGAATGCTCTACTGAGATGATAGCCTCATCTTGTGGCGTAGATAGCCTCGAATTCAAGTCCTCTTTGGAACCAATGTCGCAATTAATCAAACAAGTGTTCGTGTGACATCGGAAGCAAGTACAAAAGCGTATGTTGCTAGAAGTAGCTATCTACCATCCCGGTCCTGTGTTGATGGAATCATTAAACAAAAAAGGAATATTCCAGAGCAGCATCCTTAGCTGTCTCACGTCAGATAGGATGTGCGATTGTTCCGTAGGGAAGGAACTATTATTTCTAATAGAGAGAAGTCTAGACATGTATGGTATCCTCTGTATGACCGCCAGTCCGTGTCGAAGCGCCGACGAACTTGCCTCTGCGTCCGCAGAAAAGAAGCGGTGTTTCCCTCTTCAGGAACGGGCCATAGTGGATATGGCCAAGGACAAACCAAAGATTTGTCACTACTGATAGTGCTTAGCCAAGATCCGCCATACCTATATCTCACGTAGAGAACTAGACGTCCGTGCTTTGATGGCGATGCTTAGGTACCCAGTCATCACCGTCAACCCCGCTTCTAGAGTCCGCTTAAGAACCACGAGGTAGGACATTTCGGGAAGGTGACAGCTACTCAGCCCTGTAGAATGCTGGAGAGAAGGTCTGCTGGACTTCTCAACTCAGCCTCCTTTCACGGATGACGGACTAAATCACCAAGACCCGACTATTCGGCTCCGCATGTATGCGGATCTCCGCATGGCCCTCGTGGTTGCGATATTCACTGCAGGTTACAGGGCAAGATGCCTCACCTACGAAATACAGATGAGTGTCTTTCCATTTCGCCCGATGCTGACGGTCGTGGCCACGTCCTGGTGCGCGGAGGAGGAGCTTGTCGATTGGATGACCGGTATATACTCATTGGGATGCTTCTTGCAGTTGGAGCAGATCCCTTGCTTATCGCGGCTGGGCAGCTGAAGACTAGGAGCAAAGCCCGTTTCTCTCTCGCCAGACCAGAGCAACAGAACCAAACGGCTCGTCCGGGCTAATCCTCACAAGTGGCACATTGACTGGGTGGTACCTATCACATTGACTCTGTTAAAGTTGGCTTCCGCTGCGTCCGAATGAGACACGGACCACATGAAGATCGTCTCTGATCGAGAAAAAACCGTATTAAGATCTGACCACCCGACTAACGGTGATAGCATGTTCACTTGTCCACTACATACCCTGCATGGCACGCCAGACTTTTCGCATTCGGCACTAACATAAGCAGTTTCCAGAACTCCGGGAAACTTAACTCTGCCAGCTGAGTTAACTGGGCTTTTGCAAGCTCAATATACTCGATCCTTTGCTGACACTTTGTACTCCCCCGCTCACACGGTCTTACGTTAGTGACGTCTATTCGGGCGATAATCTTTCGGCCGCTGGGAGGATCTGCAGACCGGTATACCGATGCGTGACCGTGACATGGATGTGCGAAGCACCCGTATCATCTCATGATGTCTGCCGCAGAACAATACGAGTATCACTAAACCCACTCGGAAGGTTTACTTGACACTCGGGATAATGAAAGTCCGCAGATAAGATCGTAAACGATGGCGGACTGAGTAGGCGAGAGACACTATACTTCCGCCCCTGCCGGGAGCATCTGTAAATGACTGAAATCGCATATGTGGCATGGACCAGGACTAGTACTTTAAACGGAGTAGCTGATCGCAGTCACTCTCACATGTCTCCGGAATCCTCATTCCGTAGGTTCTGGTTCAAAATTCAAGGATCTCCTAGCCATTCAGACGACGCCCGAGGAAGTACCGAAGACCGACACCATCTTCATTGTTGCCTGACAGGATCAGTACCTAGACTTCAAGATCTCTGTTCGTTCTAATGAGACAGATGTACACGTATTCAATCTGGAGGGCAGATCCCATGGTGAGTCTGAGGCCTCTGCTTGTTAGTTATTTAGCGCATATAATCTTAGACCAGCTAATTTCGCAGAAAGTACGTATATTTCCCCAGAGAGGACTATCTCCGTCATTCAGGTACTCCAGAGATTTACTCAAGGAGCGATGATCCGCGCCGATTTCAGTAGTCCATGCGAAACATACGCGTGAGGCGGGGCTTTGGCAGCAGGGTATCAATTATTAGCGTTCAATCACCAAGACATGGACCCTAGCTGCTAATGTTGGCGACATGGCCGCGACCGCGCAAGACCGGGTGCAGAAAAGATTAAATATCGTCGGTAGAAATCCCAGGGGTATCTTTTGAAGTATTGATTGGGCATCTTAGAAAGTACGACAGTATCCATTCTGTCCCTTTCTTAGATCTCGTGTCTGGGTGCAGCCTTTGCAGCCGCGTGCAGTAGTAGCATTGCATCGAGCTTATTTGAGTGATGAATCGGTCAGAATGACCCTTCTTCACTGCGCTGTGGACTCCAGTTCAACAGTGATATCGTCACCTAAAGACGCCGTGGCGGACCAGTGTAACCCGTCGGCGACTTCCCCGGTCGCACATGGCGGGGGTTCACACGGGGAAGATAGCACAGCGCACGGATGCTAATGTCCATTGGGATTTCGGAAGCCAAGCGAAGGGATACCGGAACTTCTGGATGCTTGTCGGTAGAAGTCCTAGTACGAATCGTTCCTACATTTTGCCCTTGAAGGGCCCACCATCGGGTTGGTATCTGTGGAACGTCTTGAGCTGTATATCGGCCAAGCGGGATGGATCCTAATATACTGTCCTCCTAGACAGTGGCAGGCCGGATCTGGGTAAGTATTGAAGTTTGAGATCGTTGATCTCCATATCGGCGCGGTGATGCTTAACCGAAGCAGATCCAAACTGCTTGAATGCTAATTGCAGGCCAACACCTCACTAGAATCAAGCGGGAGCATACAACTGATGCTTCTCGTACCTGTCGTATCAAGAGATGTACTCAACACGGGAACATCTTTGCAGATGCCCTCTCTCTCCCACTCGAAGGTACCAATGTAGAGGTGTGGCCGGAGACGATTCCCCAATGGACGTAGTCGCTGTTGGAAGCAAGGCTGTGTCGGGGATGAGAGAATCGCGCGACAAGAAGCAACCCCTCCTCTTGATGCTAGCTCGACCACATCCAGCCTTCAGCGGTTAATGCTGACCGTGGGCATTGGCCAAATGCGGTATTGGGGTGCTAGCTAATGCTTCCAGGTTGCTAGACTACTCGCAATACGCCTGCGTGGTCGACAATGAATCGGCCCCATGTGAATCTACCGTAACGGCGCCATCGATGGCCTTAGCCAATCTGGAAGGACCTCACAATAAGATGTCAGCAAACTACTACAGAAAAAAATGAATCAATAAGCACTCAGAACCATTACCTGATCCTCCAAGCCTCCCACTTGGGCGACTAGAAACGTCATACCACGGTCCATGTTCACTGGCAGAACCTTTCCAACTACCGGCCCTTGTCGAGCTAAGGCTCCAAGGTTGGCGAGGGGCTACTCTCCTGGAATTGGATAGACTGTATCGATTGCTGGGAAAGGATCCCAGTCACTCAGGCCCGGCAGGTCGGTCTGGCCAGGATGTATGACACCGTCCTCCGTTCGTGCAATGTGCATGCTAGTACTGTACATTCGACCGAGCGCACCGAATCTAAGAAGATCCCGAGAGTATTTAGGCCATGGCCTCTCACCACCTGATATACAGTGCTCTTTGACTGTAATCAACAGTATATGAAGTATCGTCACTTCTTCGTCTGAGACTGTCAGCAGAGGATCTGTTCTCCTAGTGTTCGAGCATCAACACATTTAGTATCGTGTACCTTTCAATATTTATGGAATCTCATTCCATGAACTCTTCGTCGAGCTCGCCGGCAGTTGTGTCGTTTCCGTATGGGATGGGACAACCTTACGACACAGCCTCAGATTCATCCAATCCAAGCTCGCCCACTGTATGTTGTCTTTCTAATTCTGCAGGCTATCTGAATCACATCGATACTGATTGTGGGATATTAGCAGATTATGTACCATGCTGGCCTACATGGGACGTATGACATGATGTCTCTCAGTCATGTGCAGTCCACAGTGTTTGAACCGGCAAATCCAAAGAGCCAAGCGCAGTATGCTGGGCAGACCATATCGCACGAGCGAGATCGCAGAAAGAAGGCCAGTCCATCTAAAGAGCCAGAAATGATCACCAACATGCATCTGGTATGTTCTCCATCATCCTTATCTTGTGCTTTGCCCAATGTAGTTGGCTGACTTGTATGTCTGGCAAAGCAGAGGCGTCGCGCACAAAACCGTGCTTCTCAACGAGCGTTCCGCGAACGTAAAGAGAAACATGTCAAAGGCCTCGAAAATCAATTACGAGATCTGCACGAGAAGCACCAGTCTCTCCTCCACTCGTACTCACGACAGGCAGACGAGGTTCGACGATTGCATGAGAGGATCAAGTCGCTCTCTGTAGAACTTGATATTCTGCGGACAAACGAGATGTCTCTAAACGAGTCGTTGCTTCCAGATAAGTTCGACGCGGTTCCCTACTCTCATACCGTGTATGCAGCACCAGAATCGTATTACGACATGAAGCTCAACACGACAAATTTGAGATTTGGTTATCCCACGGAGTCGCTATGACTGACAAAGTTCACCGGTCACTTCTAGTCTACTTTTTCAGGATACCTTTGAATATTGGCAACTCTTTCAGAGTACTTTCATTGCATGGCAGGGGCGTTCTAGGTCATTAATTCTACCCTTCCGGTCAATGGGACTGGAGACACGGAAATATAGATAGTTGACAACCTCATCGATAAGGTTGATGATTTCGGACGCTGATTTCCTTTTGTTGTTTCTAAGATTATTTTGTCCTATATGTTCTCTCAGGGTTCTCAATCTCGGGCCGAGCTATATGAGATCTCACTTGCTGATAACGGAGCTGTACTTCGTTCTGCATCGACTCATTTTGCGATAATTCTGTAATAAAACACTATATCCTCTTGTCAGTAACTATGAGATTTATCTTCTACTAGTCTCGATGTCAGGTTCAATGCCCTCCATGATCATTAGGTCCTTTGTCGGTCTCCAGAAACATAGTCGACAGACAGGGAATAAAATCCATATGTACCATTCGTGTACTAATGAACAAGAAACAAGTCCCTATCCACAAAATCACCCGTCAGGATCTACTGACCCAACAAATCATTCGGCCTATCAAGCACGAATATCGAGGTCTGAGCGTTGGTCATCAACCTTTACCCGAAAGACGAACCCTTGGACGAGTATCACACTATTTGCGGGGATGTTAAGGCATCAGTTAGACCACCAACACCTTCCTTGTTGAGACCGATCAGTTCTAGATCCAGCAAGGGGCTATATTTGAGTTTCCAACGGCTATATATTCTCATTCTATAGGCCGGTGAACGATCAGACGAGATAAGGTCTATATCGGTTCACCTACTTCCAGCCCTAGCTGTAGGAAGTGTCAGGACGAACGTCCCATGCTCCACCGAGCTACTTCCTAGCAAAATATATGATTGATCAACATCTACCCCTGCGTATGCCAACAGGGAAAACGGCCATGCGAGTGGGGGGGAGTTTGATAGCAGGGTTTACTGATCAGGAGTTTCCTTCCCCTTGCACAAGATGTCTTCTCCAAAGTGCTCAGTGCTTTGTGTGGATAATGTTTCATCGTGCCCTTTGGTTTGTAAAAGTCTATTCTATAAGTTGGGAAGAGGACGCACGGCCCGTTGACTGTCTAACATTAGACTGCGCCATCGCAGAAGACCCGAGTGGCTTTCAAGAGATGCATAAGACTAGATGCACAATCCAGCCTCCAGGTAGCTCTGATTTGATAATGATGGTAAGATGGATGGGGGATAGCGTGAATTGCTTGATCAGCAATCCTGGACGTTAGATCTTGCTTGGTAAGTGCGTCCTTTTTAGTCGAGTGAGATCTGATCGACACCTTACTTCTGATGCGGCGCTTAGTTTGTTCCTGGTCCGTATTGCGCCTTTTTCCCAATCTCATATTAAAGTTTTGCATCCGTATCCTTCATTTCAGCTCTGCCAGATGATGACCATCGAGGGTATAGTCGCATAATTCATGTCGCCTGTGACTACTTAAAAAGTACTAACGCAACGGAGGACTATATATACCCCTGTTGTGAAATAACTATTTCAGTATCTCATGATTCTATGTTATGCAGGCTTCTGCATACATAAACGAGAAGATTTTGCTGCTTTTCTCCGCGGGGTGACTAGCTCGATGAGATACGCACTCGCAAACGCGTACGCCAGTCATGTGAACAGTTCCTGGGGCTCTGGTAAGCAGAGATAGGAGCTTGCATGATGCTAGATATTGATTGGCTTAATTTATCAGACTAAGGATACCGTTTGAATGGCGATGGGATTCCCTCGTCAGATTTTAGTCTGGAGCGGCTGTCATGCAGGCGATCATCAAATGCGCGGACTGGCACGTTTGCAGAGATTTACCTCTTCTTTTTTGGGCCTCTCAAATGCTTTCCTTTTCAAATAACTCTTGAAGGAAAGGGAGTCCCAACTGCAAGACAATCCATGAGAGTAGCACCGGTCTTGGATGAGATTGTAATCTTTTCAAGCTTGGAAGTAACCACGCCGCACACGTCATTGTATTTTCCCCTCGCAATGGAAGTTATTAGGGATTGATATATCCCATCACGATCATCTGGGGTCCCTAGGACAAATCATTGTCAGGAAGTACTCATCATTGACCCGCACATAGGATATCACCAAAACATGGTACGCAATACGTGATCATTTTTCGTCGCATCTGATATAACAGAAATATCGAGTATATATTCGTGACCAGTGCGGTTCTTCAGACTAATCAAATTCAAGTAGTATTTTGCACGATATTGATGTCAAACAAGAGAGCAGGATAAAAAAAATTGGGCTGGATTAGTGACTTAAGGAGTGTTCATGCAGCGATTAATCAAGACTGAGTCCTAGAGTCGACACGCTTTGGTTTTCCCCTAATAGTCCAATTGACAGAAGTAAATCGACATGTAAAACGGACCTCTTCAGTCTATTAGAGTCGACTGCGATATAAACATCTGGTGCCTGTTGACGAGAAAAAGTGAGAAATGAGCCTCTAGTATGTCGTTATATATTTCCACAGAATGAACACATACGGTGCCATGTCAACAAAGAGAAGTTCCCATAATTCAGTCGATCCTAGCGTATATGATACCCGTATTGTTCTCCAGACATCGTTCCGCAGAAGTGGCCATATTATCCACTGCGAACTGTGGTTCTTGCGTGGACCATTTCCGAGGTTCGTGTGCTTGAAGCTTCCCCGGATGGGCCTCGGAAAGCTCCGGGCCTTATCCGTTCCTGGAACTATCGCGGATATTGTCTAACCAAAAACGGCTAGGCTGACTCATCTACGTGACCTCATCAGTTGTTCCCCTTAGAGCAAGCTATACCTGACCGCTTCCCCAGACCATCTCGACAACATCCTAAGAACGGGAAGCGGTCGAGAAATTCATGTTTCATTCATCTCTCTGGCATTCACTTCGTTGATCGAAGTACACATTCCAATTGTAATCGCGTTTCGGGCTTCGTTTGACTTCCATCTCCTCGATCACTTAGCGGCTGGCTGCTATCACCATGACCAGAGGATTTCGGGGAAGGTTAGTTACGCTGCGTATTGTCCTACGGGCCTCGAGTAGTAGCTGATATATCTTCTCATTGAAGTGAACCTTTGCAGTTAGGAAAATGGGACGCATCGGATGACATGCCTGCACTAGTCGACGGCGAGAAATCACCGTTAGTCAGTGACGCTGATATGGGGCTTGACAGTGGGGAGTCCTGGAGGACAACTGTCATTTCACGTTCCAGAGTGCACAAGAGATGGTCAAAACTTCTTTGGTTTACAAAGTGGGCAACTGTGGTTGCCGTCGTTGGATACCTCTCTATCAAGAACTCCGTTTTGTCAGGTACGGTCCCATATCCATACAGCCTGAGCTTTCTCTGACCAGATTGAATAGGAATAATACAGAACAATGGTCTGCAAGTCAATGCCCCGCCCATCTGTAATGCCCCAGAATGCGTGCACGCTGCATCCGAAATCCTATATAACCTCGATCCAAATTATGAGGAGATTGATCCGTGCGAGGATTTTGAGCAATACGTTTGTGGAGGATGGCGTGAAAGTCACGACATGCGCCCTGATCAGGGGTCCATATTTGCGGGCACCACAATGGCTGAAAATGCGCAGACTCGCGTACGCCACATCCTGGAGTCGTCCAAGATCCCGGGGGATGCCAAATCTGCGAGTACTCTATCTAGCGCAGATTCAGAGATTTTTGATGAATTGAAGACCGCATACAATGCTTGTATGGACGAGTCTGTTATCAGGGAACGCGGACTAAAGCCTTTGGAAGACGTCCTCGCTCGCATTGAGAAGACCTATGCTGCTGGGGTTTCTTCCAGCAGTGACCAAGGAGAGAATCTCACAGAGGTCATACAGTACTTGATTACCATCGGAGTCGAGGCACTTGTTTCTCCCTATGTTTCAGTAAGATGGCATTCCGGTTAATTTCTCACGCTCTTAACTAACTGTCTCTGATAGGCAGATGACCGCGATCCGGATTCCGTGGCAATCTTTGTTACGCCCCCAAGAGAAATAGGTCTTCCAACCAGAGAATACTATAATAACACCAAGACTGTGGAAGACTACAAGGGCGTCGTCGAAAAGGTCCTCGGGGGTCTCCAAGCCTCGTTCGCCTCTAATGAGCAGTTGGATATCGGCGCGGTAACTCAATTGAGTCGCGATATTATCACGTTCGAGACTAAGCTCGCCAATGCAACACCCGATACTCAGACACAGGAGGATGTTACACAGTACTACAATCCGCGTACCATAAACCAGACGCATTCCCTACTACCGGAAATCTCGTTTCCCGACATTATCTCTAGCCTGGCTCCGGAGGGTTTCGAAACCGACCGTCTGATAGTGGGATCGCCTGCATATATGAAAGAACTTTCTGGTATATTACGAGAAACACCGAAGGCGACGATCCAGTCATTTCTTAAATGGAAAGTCATCCAAGCCTTTTCGTCCGATGTTGAGGACCCCATACTACAGCCACTGCGGGAGTTCAATAATCGACTCCAAGGAAAGGACCCACAGGCAAAAGAAGAAAGATGGCGTAAGTGCGTGAGGGCAATGGATAACGGTCTCCCCTGGATTCTGAGTCGTTTCTATGTCCTTGACGCTTTCCCGGAGGAATCGAAGAAGCTCGGAGACCAAATCGTATCGGACATAAAGGAGCGATTCATATTTACCCTAGATCAAACACAGTGGATGACAGCCGAGGTCAGGAAATTGGGTATTCAGAAGGTTGAAAATATCGTTCAGAAGATTGGTTACCCGACCCAGAGCCCCAACGTCTTGGATCCTGAAAACATAAAGGATTATTACCAAGGACTTGAGTTGTCTGATGGTAAGTTCTTCGAAAATCAGGTAAGCCTCGCAACTTTCGACGTGCGAAAGCAGTGGTCGAAGTTGGGCAAGCCCACAGACCGTGGGGAATGGGGTATGAGTGTGCCGACCGTCAACGCCTATTACAATCCTCCTGGAAACGAGATCGTCTTCCCAGCTGGCATCATGCAGAAGCCAGTATTCTACGGCCCTTCTGCACCACTGTACCTGTCATATGGCGCCTTTGGAGCCGTCAGCGGGCATGAGCTATCTCATGGTAAGTTTTGCTCCTCTGTAGTCGAAAGAGTTCTTGAAAGAGAGATTTTCAGCTGACTCCTCCTAGCTTTCGATTCAACCGGAAGACACTATGACCAGACGGGAAATTACACTGACTGGTGGGACAAGAAGACCGTTGAAGAATTCGAGAAACGAGCGCAATGCTTTATTGACCAATATTCGAACTTCACTGTTCCAGGACCGGAGCCAGATTCGGAGCCACTGCATGTTAACGGCCGGCTTACTCTAGGCGAGAACATCGCGGACGCCGGTGGCTTAACAGCCGCGTATCATGCATGGCAGAAGAGAGATTCTGCTTCGCCTGACCCGAGACTTCCAGGACTGGGTGACTTCACCAAGGAGCAATTGTTCTTCGTTTCATACGCGAATTGGTGGTGCAGCAAGACGACGAGGGAAGCCGCTGTCCGCGCGATCTACAGTGATCCACATGCTCCTAAGCCAGCAAGAATTATTGTGAGTAACCATATTGATGAATACCTGTGTCCCCGTACAACTTCTATGTGATCACCGCAATTTGGACCAGCTGACATTGGAATACTTCCAGGGCACCATGGCCAACTCTCGGGAGTTCAAAGAGGCTTTTAATTGCCCAAAGAAGGAGCCAGTCTGTAAGCTTTGGTAGTTGGAACCGCTGAGGTCTTATCCAATGCTGCTATTCTTCTAGTATAGTCCGCACAAGTTCTAGTTTGCATCTACATGAGCAATCCGGATAATGGAAGCGTCCCGGAAATTGAATCCACTTCTGCTGCTGTCTCTCACTGCTGCAGCTGTACTAGCAACTTCATTAAGAATGTTGCCATTTAGATAATAGCAGCGTCGGATATTAAGACGCAGGCAAGTTCTTCCTGTTAGGGGGTGGCAGTAATGGGTGGCTTAGGTATTGGCTTTGTAGACTGTCCACAATACATTACCCCACAGTTCTTTCTATGTAGTATCAGAAATATCTTGAAGCGGCGCGAAGGGCGATCTTCATACTCCTCGGGCGTCAGAGTATGCATCAAAGCTTATCGACTGGACGTAGATGTAGATGTAGTGCAAGTAAGGGAAGCCTCCGTTCCTCGGCTCGGTCACTACTACCTTTCCACTCCTACATTGTCCACCTTGTGTTTTGCTTGGTCCCTGATGTTACATTCATTACCCCTCATTTTGCCTGGTGTGTTAGGTGCAATGTGGCGATAAGTTGCGGGATATTCGACCACTTGCAGACAAAGTACAAGTATGAGGGCATAGTGTCTTTGTTCCTTGGTCTGATTTGCTTCTCGATGGTATACATAACATTTTCATGTCTCAGCTCTGCGGCCATACTTTAAGAGGAGTTCGCGTACCGTAGAGGTGGATGATACAACAATGGAGAGGATTCCTGGACGCTGTTCGGGTATCACAAACGCGATATCACCTGACTCGGGGAATGGGAAGAGAGGGGACGAATAATAATTGAGAAGTTCGCTTACTGAAGTCGCCGATTCCTTTTCACTTCTTGGTTCGGTTCGTAGTTCGAGTTTTGAGTTCTGGGTTCCGTCCCGATAACATGGCTCAACGTTTTCCCTTTCTCCACCAGAGGGTATCTCTTCGTTAAGGTTCAACGAGGAGCTAACTTGCTCCTCTCTTCTGGTGTGTCGATCTCCAGATGTGACGTATTGTACGCTTGAACTGGCGGAAAGGTGAAACTCGGAGATGGACATCTGAATCTTGTCGGTTGTTCAACATTACTGGTACACCCCCTTGTTTGACCTGTCAGTCTCCTGGAGGCGAAATACCATACATACAATGGAGCTCTGTTGTTTCGCTTAGCAGTGGCGTCAGCCTTACTTGTTCCGTGCAGGTTGGCCATGTGCTCGCTGGCTGCGGATCGGATCCGATCTGGTGTGATTCTGTTAGTTAGCGTAAATAACGCGGTGGGGTGGGTGTCTGAAATCTGGATAGACTGGAAATCTCCTGTGGGTGACGATCGCCAAATGCTCTGCTGCGATTTTGAATTCGAAACCGGCGGAAGGCCGGATCCTGCTAAGCGAGAGATTGAGATCGCTAGGATTGGCGACTACGGAGAATTATTTATGATATATACTCCGTAGAATCCCAGAGAGGTGTTGTTGATAGTGCGAAGACCCTCATGTCAGGAAGCGTCAGCAATCAGTACGTCATTCTCACCTAACGCCACCAATGCATCAGCAGATTCGTACTGAAGGGGCTCATTATTGAGCACAGTATGACACGTCAATTCCGCTTTTTAAGGTGCCGTGTGATCGGGAATTGAGGAGGTTCGGCAACTAGCTTGTACACAGATAGAGTGCGACAGGACAGATACTGTTAAGTAGGACTTTTGCTAGAGACCCTTTTTTGGGAACATTAATATTGACTTCATGCTGCAATAATAACGATAGACTCTGTATCTAGGGGAAGCATGCTTGCGTGAAGGCATTCTCGTACGTACCGTCGGTTATTCCGCACTTACTCCGTACTTAGTCCCCTCCGTGGTTTCGGACCAGGCCCACTCTTTGAACTTGGGAATACTAGCACTGAATCCACTGATCCCATCTATGGTAGGGGGACGGTGGGGGACGCTCTGTGGATAGTGAGAAGGAGGCTGGTCCTCTAAGTTGCACCGAACTGTTTAGCTGATTCCGAGCATCCGGATACACGCTGCCTCTGCACACGCGGTCGGGACCGTCCTGGACCTCCCATGTCGGCCGGATTCCTTCTGCTCGAAGTTCAACCAATAACTTCTGTCTTTGCAACGAACCTCGTATATCGTGTTCCGGGGAAGCAGAGCTGTCCCGTGGAGACTGGTTTCGTAGAGGCTGCCTTGTTGGTCTCGGGACAAGGGTACCAAACTTCCAATCCCGTCATCTGCGGATGAGGCTGTTGGTTCCGCGATGGGTTGGAAAGTTTGACAGGCCTAGCGGTTTGGGACGAAGTATCTTGTTTATCATCAGGTTAACTGTTACAACACTCTGGAAGCGACCAGCAGTTTGACCTGTCGGGTTATGTACGGTTTGTAACAGCAGCCTGTCCCATACCGCAGAGCAGCACCCTGATCGATAACAAGGGTCTCATCCTCTTGTCTTGGGGTGGAGTATAATAGTTACGGAGTACGGAGTAGTCAGTGTACTCCGTAGATGAATCCGCAAAAAGCAGCATCGCCATTCTGCCAGACTCTGAATGAAGACCAGGGTAAGCGTTGGTAGCTCGTCGGGATGGTCCCGAGCGACAAGGATAATTAATCGACAAGAGGGCCAGCCCTGTTCTAACTTCTTGGTGACTGGGAATGCCGCATTGAAGGATGCTCGTTTGGAATCTGTTTTGATGTCATTATTATTGCTGCACCCACTGGTTCCACCATGGACAATGACGACATGGTGAAATTTGAGTGTCACTTCAGAAAGCTCGAGCGCAGAGTAAATATAGCATGGCAGCTCGTGAGGACCTATTCTGCTTGCTTGCTGGATGGTGAGCGGTGGAGCAGGTCTCGCTACAGGGTAACTGGGAGCGATTCTCCCGTCTCGATGAGCCCTAGGAGATAATTCCATAGTCACCAATCGGGTCCAGCGTCATGGCCTAATTTATCGTTAGATATTTCTTAGATATTATTGTAGAAGCAAAAAGGGATGGATCGTCCTCCCTTCTCTGCGGTAAGGCCTGGTATAGGAGGTCGCTAAGGCGCGATGCAGCTTGCCTGTTCCGCGTGGCCCTAGAGAGAACCTAACGAGACTAAAGACAACTAAAGACAGAACCTAAAGTCAACCGTCAGGCCATCACGGCCAACCAGCGCGTCCAGGTTCGTTGCGCGACATGCCCGCGATCCTCGGAAGAGTCTAGGACAGAAAACGGTTTCCGCCAGACTAACCAGCCTCGCCTGGAGGTCGATGGGTTCCCCAGCCCAGGAGGAGCAGCATCACGCTTGGAGAATCGAGTGTGTGCTCCCTTCCATCTCTGACTATCCATCCATCGTCGCCGCCCTTTCAACCTCCCCCCTTTCATACCTCACTCCTTATATCCTGTCCGGTCGAGCTGGAGGGAGTCTTGGGGCGTTGTTATTATCTCCTTGGCCAGGTCGACTATCCCGAGATCCTGCTTCCCGCTTGTTTTGACAGCTTCTGGAGCCTCAAGGTACCGTCGACACCGCACCAGACCCAGGCAGACATATCTATCTCAGCACAGAAACAGAAAGGATCCATTGGTCAAATGCATTTTCATTGACTGCTCCTACACAGATGAGGCAGACTGCGTAATACTCACCACGTTTCGCTGAAACGCTGCGGCGCAAGAAAGGCCATTTCCGATCATACTGCGCAGGCTTAGTTTGGATATGTCGTGTCACACGAACGAACTGGCATTCAGTCCCGGGCACGCCCATCGTCTTTGAATCCAGATTTCCCTTGAGTCCCTGTCCTTTTCTCGCGCCATAATCTCCTGGTCTGTATCGACACTTCAGACCTGAGGTCAAACTACAAATAATACGATTCCGACGGAGAAATGGGGTCTCCATCACCACTGCACTATGACATCCCTGTACGACCGTCGAAATCGGGCGCTGGAGAGCCTCTTTCTCGGGTTCAACTGGGTGCAATGCTGGGACGTTCATCGACGACAACAGGAGGAAACGCCAGCGACGGGCAGTCGGGTCTTCGACGAGCCCATACAGTGGCCCAGGGCCCTAACACATCGAAGTTAAATCTTGGACGTCGAGGGAAAGAACGTGCACAGTCACTCTTGCGTGTGAAGAATAGCGCCGAAATGCTATGGCAGCGCTCTACGAAACGATCGAATAATATACCGGAGAGTGTGCCCGAAATTGCTCCAAGCGGCCGGGAAGGGAAGCATTTCACTGTAGGAAATGTTGGTAATAATGGAAGGTTGTATTTGAGGTACGTTGGTTTTACCCTTGGAAAAGAAGCTACCAACACCCCAGGCATATCTATAAAGCATTTCTAACGCATATGGGTGATCTAGACCGGTCATTACGCCTGTTCAGAAAGGCGCACCAAATCCCTTTTCGCGTTCTCCGATCAATCCGTCAGATAGTATGCTCACTACGCATGATGAATTTCTTGATGTTGAACGGGATGCCAGACACAGTATGTGGTCGATCTCGCAACTGTCAGAGTTAAATCCGGCCTTGGGAAACTTGGGACAGCGATCTCATGAGCAGGGGCCCTTCGCGCATGAAAACCGTCATAAGAAGGCGCATTCATGTTCTACTATAGCAGAACGCCAATCGATTTCGAGCGAGCATCCAGGTGAGCTCCGAATCGTGATCGACCGATCCGACGACCGACCCAGATCAAACGAGGAGATGGGCGTGCCGACATTGGAAATCCCAATCCCACATTATCGACTAGGCACGCCACAGTTCAACTCTGAGGGGTCTGCTGCGCTACGAAGTTCTGTCTATACTAGAACTTCGGTATCTGATCAGTTTAGAGACTCTGCGGTCCTTGAGTATCATCCTTCATCCAATATCCCGCAGCCTCTATCGGAAACCGGCGAGCGAAACGAACGGAATTCCTTTGGTCATGGAAGGCCACTTTCTTTCACCACGTCTATGTTTTCCGGCGCGGTGGCATTGAGTAGAAACTCTGCTTCCCAGCACTCAGTCTTCTACAAGCTCAAGGAACCCATTGAACCATTCATCTTCGATGGCCTTACTGTGACCATGGATGATCCATCCGTGGTTCGATATCTTCCAGGAACCAGGGATATCAGCGCAGCGACACCAGCTCGAATCATTGCGCAGATAACGTCAGAGTCCTTCATGGACTACGAGCTCGTCTCCGATTTCTTTCTGACCTTTCGTTCCTACCTCTCGTCTAGCAACCTTCTTTCCCTTTTGCTGGCGCGCCTACAATGGGCGATTAATCGCTTGCAGGATGACGGTCGAATCATCAGGATCCGAGCATTTGCTGCTTTAAGACACTGGATCCTGAATTATTTCCCGGATGATTTCGTGCTGGATCGGGACCTCCGCGTGCTGTTCTGCGACAAGATCAATTCGATGTACGATGGCGTGAAATCTCGAAACGACCGATGCACCAGCGACTTGAAAATACTCATAGACTTGAAGCGATGCTGGAATGGCAGATGCTCTGTTTACTGGGATCTGCCTGATTCGGTCCTGGACAACAACCCGGACTCTCCTGTGGTTCCAGGAGGCATGGTGGGCAGTCGAGACATAAACAAGACCTCTCTCGACGATATCGAAGAGCTCTTTTTTGATTCTCAACTCGACAATGGGATTTCCCATGACTATTACTGCCAGTCTGTCCACCACAAAACTGCTACAAATCAAACACCTACGCAACCTTCCCATAGCCGGAACGTCTCTGCGGCAACGGCACGAGATGCAACCGTTTCCCCATCTGATGGAAATTCTGTTCAGGTGGTCTCCTGTTCATTTCCATCCATCACACCGAAGCGTTCCTCCTCACCTGATGCGAGCAACGTGAGCATCCCACATCCTGTACCGGTGCTGACCACGAATCTACCTTCGACTTCTGGTGAACATAAGTCTCCGGTTGCTCCTCATCGTCGGCCTGTCCATGCTCATTTCCACAAACGCAGCGGAAGTTTCTCAGACTCCGTGCGTGACGATAGAGCACCTTTACGAATGGGAGGCAACGATTCTCAGGATCAATCGTTGATGGCCCTACCGCCGCATGTAACTGGCTTGATTAGAGGCAATCTCTTTGGGCCTTCGGATCCTCGTGTAGAAGGAGTGTCTCCTCCTTCCCCAACTTTCTTTGCCCCCGCAACAGCGACCTCTCACCATCTGTCTCACGAGCCACCAGATACTCCAAAGCCCACTACATCTGGTCAAGGGGTTCGAACAATCATCGGTTCGATCCGGCGAGTACTCAACAGCAGACAAGGCGGTCAATTTCTGCCAGCGCAAAGTGGACGTCTGAGTCCGATGCCACCTTTGCGCGGTCGGACATCTGCCTTACCCATGAATGTCGCCTTCGGATCTGAGTTGTACAGGAATAGGAAGTCGACAGCCGCTGGGAAGTGTTCACTGCGTGTCGATCTGTTGTGTGATGATGCTTTGAAGCAGTACCGCCATGCTGTGGGTTGCACTGCGGAGAAGGATCTCCAGGAAAGTGGAGATACAGTTCCGCTGCACGTTAATGACACCAAAGAACCCGCCTTGCAGTCCGATTCTCAGATGCTGCAGCCCGAGGGGGCAGATAAGGAAACCAGACACAGCTTGGTGACAATGGGGAGCAAGTCAATTGTTATTGTAGATGATACGGGCGTTGATATCCCTGTGATGTCAGGGGCGGTCACTTCGACTTTGCCAAGTACTCAGCACGTCGAGGGACAACACTTAAGTAGTGATCACTCCGATGCTACTTCAAAGATCATAAATCTGGATCGGGCATGGTATCCGTCCAGCCAAGCAGACGAGTATGCAGTGCCACTTCAATATAAGGGCGCCGGCTCTGACGCTGCAAGTAAGGTTTCGACATACTCTGGAGGCTCTGAATTGCACCCGCTCAGGAGCTCTCTTTCATCGATTCGCCGACTGTCAGGATGGAGAAAGAGCGGATCTATGTCAAATCGTCTTCGCAAGTATGCTTCTTATCAGAGCGTTGTGTCACGGTACCGACAGGAGCTCGACAATGATACGGCTAGTGTAGCATCTGGCGAGTCCGATGCCCAGGGCGACCCTGAGAAACCTCATGCCCGTATGCTACGCAGGCGTCCAGGGGGAGACCTCCGAAAGGTGCAAAACATTCACGATCTCGAGTCACTACCGCGCCCTCATTCTTTCCAGTCGGGAACCTCACGCACAGAATCACTCTCTGCATCCACGTTGGGCACGCGCTCCTACACTTTCGGCAGCCAACAGACTTTTCCACCAAGACAGAGATTCTCGCTCATCGAGACTCACTCCTCGCAGAATATGCGGCCCTCATTCGAGGCAGTCGTGGCTGAGTTTTCTCATATCCCTGACGATGATGATGGCGGTGTCGAGTCAGCATTGCTCAAACTGGAAGGGAAATGGAGTGGCCCGTCTACCGACTCAACTGATAGCCCAATACTGCCAGAACAAGGAGAAGACCGCTCTTCTGGATCGAATTGCACAGACCGTCAAACTCTTAGCGGCCTTTCCATCAACCAGAAACAGTCTATTGGGCAGCGTCATACGCTCTCAGAGGGTAATAGTTCGCATACTGCGCTAGATCGATTTACCGCCCGCCGTCCCTATTCTGAATCTGTTGCTGAATCCGAGGATTCACACAGCTCCATTCCTCTTCTCGAGAGAGGCCTAAGTGACGAGTCTATGAAGAAGCCAACCTTGAGTCCGGTGCACTCTGATGTCGTTGCAGCCCAGGAAAACTCTACTCCAGCTACACGCCGTAGCTCTCGTGAGCCAGAATCATCACATCCGTCAATAGATGTGATCGAGGAGACCGAGAGCCTAAGACGGATCCCTCCTGGCTCGACCATTCCCGGCTCTCCTGCTAGAGTCTATGTGAAGGAGGATGATTGCTTCTCCGAGTTGTCTTCGGAGATATCTGTCGATATTATCGACGCAGAAGAAGCAATCGAGAAAGCTAACAGCCTTCGCTCGACGGAAACGCATGACCAAACAATCTCCGCGCTTGAGATCCCACCTCACCCTCTTGCTCATCCTCCGTCTCCTCCGATGACTATCCAGCAGCCTAACTCCAGGACATCCCTCCCAGAAACCTCCCACCCACTGTCCTTCCAGTCAAAGCCGCTTACTCCCGACCCGTCCCCCACGCATAAGAACGCTGGCCGAGTCGATGATAGAGCAATAGACATGAAGCAGCTGTCTAGCAATGTCCTCCTGAATTCCGAGAAGGACGATGTGAAGATGAATACTATAGACTCGATGGCAGCCGCGCATATTCCGTTTATTCTTGCATACGACTCCGAACTTATTGCTCAACAGCTAACTATTGTGGAGCAAGCGGCCCTGAGTGAAATCGACTGGAAGGATCTTGTTGATATGCGATGGAGCAGCAATGCCCCCGCGTCGCTCAGTTGGGTGCAGTTTCTGTCGGAACAAGAAAAGAAGGGCATTGATATTGTTGTTGGCCGCTTCAACCTGATGGTAAAATGGGTGCTTTCAGAGATCGTCCTTACACAGGACCTCCAGGAGCGAGCCCGAGCAATCACAAAATTCATTCATATCGCCGCCCATGCCAGGAGGATTTGCAATTATTCGACGATGCTTCAGATCACCATCGCTTTATCCTCCATAGATTGTACCCGGCTTCGACGAACATGGGAGCTGGTGGCTGCACAAGACAAGGACCTTCTCCGGGAGATGGAGTCCCTGATACAGCCTGTTCGCAATTTCCACGAACTTCGAGTAGAAATGGAGACTGCAAACCTTCAGGAAGGCTGTATACCCTTTGTTGGTGAGTACAACTGCTGCAGGCCTTTTCTTTCTTCGATGCTAATCTGATCCATAGGCCTCTACGTGCATGATCTCACATACAACGCCCAGAAACCGGCGCAGATTGCGAGCACGCGCGATGGTGACCCGTTAGTCAACTTTGAGCGCTATCGCACTGCTGCCAAGATCATCAAAAGCCTCCTTCGGCTTATTGATTCCAGCACGAAATATGCATTCGAGCCAGCGTGTGGCGTAATCGAGCGGTGCCTCTGGATTGCCGCTCTCCCTGACGACCAGATCCAGGCGAGAAGCAGAAAGCTGGACTGATCCACGAATACCCATCTGAATGAGCATAATTGACATATGAATGGTTTTACGCATTTTGGGCGGTTATTTGTTTTCTTCTCTGCACATATATAATAATGCCCTGCCTATATAGTTATACATGTCTGTTTTTGTACCTGAGATTTACCCCGCGATGCATTGAATGTTTATCGTGTGATACCAGAACCGGGCCTTGCCTTGCCTTGCCTTGTTGATTTCTTTTTTTCACTATCGAATTATTTGTGCTGTACATATATCCTGTGGTCTTGAACTTGCGATTTTCTCGTGCGTCTGCTATTCTGTCTGTTGAGATATGGCGCGGCATCTTGGGTTGATCATAATAACAGAAGCGCTTAGCGTGGAGTTCTGTTGTGCTTCACCAAGAGTGCGGTGAGTGGCGATCTCAGTACATACCCCTATTTGGAGCGAACCCAGCATTATAGAATGCTTGTGGATACAATACATGAGATGAGAGACTGCATGTGGCATTTGGTTCCTGTAGACAGGCACTTGGACGTCGCCATGCAAACACCATGGTTGTAGTAGTAATTCATCTTCACTGGGTGCGTCATTGGGCGGCCCCGGAAAGCTGCATTGTCTGGCGGCGCTGATCTACGTAGTACCCAAAGCAACATCCACCACCCTCCCCGACCGTCCATCGTGGATTTGTTGCGTGTTGAGCAACTTCCCCTGAACAGAGTATCGCCAGGTCTGCGCTGCGCAAAGGGTCTTCTCTCTCTCCTGGCGCCTCCGATTTTTCTCATGGAGCAACATCCGGCGCGACCACCTCGTCTCCTCCGTCTTTGATGTCCCGCACCTCCAGCAGCCTCACTCGACCTTCACCGTAGCAATGGACGTTGCGGACCCGCCTCATGGGAGTTCGCCCAAACTCGAAGATGATGATAATGCGCCCGATGCGCCTAGTAGCCGGAACTCGAGAACGCTTCCTGATGATCTGCCGAAATCCCTCGATGATCGCCGCTCTGTGCCCGTCTTCCCATCGGAGACGGAGATGTACGATGGCTGGCAAGGTGGGCATCTCCCTGTGCCCCTCCTCGTCCACAGCGACCTAGGGTGCTGTCGCGTCATAAGATGGATAGACTGTTTAGCGATTTCTGATGGCTGACCCCCGTGGTTTTCGTTATAGGTCAATCACAGTTCCTCACGACGCCCATTGCTGCCAAACCTCTCGCCTTTAACCTGACCCTAGACGACCACTCACACGATGATGAACATGACCAACGAGGTCAATATACGCGACGCTATGCTGAGGATGATGCTGCGTCGACGACCACGGCACGTATTGAAGATAGCGACGCCCGATTGATGGAGATGCTGGCGGCTCAGGCAGCCCATCGGGAGGTGGAAACGATCGGTACGGACGAAGATGATATCGTGGCGGACGAGAAGCTCTCCGACGAGAAGAAAAGGGATATACTTCAAAAGAGCCTGAATATGGCTGCGAGTAACGGAGACGTAGACCGCGTGCGAAAAATCCTGGAAGGCAAGGCGAAGGACTACGTGGATGTCAATATGCCAGACGAGGAGGGAACCGTTCCATTGATATACGCGAGTTGCTTTGTGAGTTTCTCTCTGAGTGGAGCAGGCTATTTTTAATCATCTTGTTCTTTGGTACTGATTTGGAATAGGGTCATCTCGAGGTTGTGTCTGCGCTTCTGGACGCAGGTGCTTTTGTTGACAAGCAGGATCGCAACCAATGGAGCGCTCTTATGTGGGCAATGACGAACCGCCACAAGACTATTGCGAAAATCCTTCTCGACCATGGTGCGTCGCCAGATATCAAGTCGTCCTCAGGAGGCACGGCTTTCGATTTTGCTCAACCTGGAACGGAGATTTCCGACTACCTGCATGAGAACGGCTACCATTTCGGTTCTGCAGCGATAGAAGATGATTTCTATGACTCTGGATTTGGACAAGGCCGGTTCGAAGAGGAGATTGCCGAGAATGAAATGAAGCGGCGGATGATGATGGAGGAGAGCGCCATCAATCTGGAAGTCGATCTATCCAGTCTCGGTCTGGACGAGAAGTTTGAGGTAGGTTTGCCGCTCATTAAGGAGATTCTGTTGCGGTGTGAAACTGACATTCTTTTAATAACAGGCGGTCGACGATGATCTCGAAGACGACCAACAAGAATTCGTCTGGGATAGATGTCTGAATGACCAGATGTTTGTCTTCCAGGAGAACGAACTGGAAAACATACTAGATATCATAATCACGCATATGACACCTCAACGCTCGCCATCCCAGAAGCCAGTACCGGCCAATCTATTGTTTCTCAGCGCTCGTTATGCTCATTACCATGCTAGTCCTGAGCTGCTCGCGAAACTGCTGACATCGGCCACTGAGAGGATTAATGATGTCGTTGAGCGACATCAGTGGGACATGACGATACTTGCATTCTGGATATCCAACGCGACATTACTGCTTCACTATTTGAAGAAGGATATGGGTCTAGTGGAATCTACAGTCGCGTTTCAACTGCATCTGGCGGAACTCATCAACGAGATATTCATTCTGATCATCCGGGACGCCGAGCGACGGATGAATAAAGTACTAGACCAAGCCATGTTGGACCATGAAACCATACCTGGCTTTGAAGACGTCCATTTCCAGAACGAGTGGAAGCTGTTCCGCTCAAAATCCAAAGCAAAACCGCCTGAGCCAGCAGAGAAGCGTTTCCGGCCTCCATCTCCGAAGCGACGTGCTCAGATATCGCCTCGCAACATCACATCTTTGCTCTCCTCCACCCTGTTTGTCCTCGACCTCTACGATGTCCACTCCGTTATCACTACCCAGATCCTGTCACAGCTCCTATATTGGCTTGGAGCCGAACTTTTCAACCGCATAATGACTACAAAAAAGTACCTAGCGCGAACAAAGGCCATGCAGATTCGAATGAACGTGTCTAGTTTAGAGGACTGGGCCAGAGCGAATAACCGACAACCAGAGCATTACGAGAACGGGTCTACGACCTGCAGTGGAGAGAGTACTATGGACGCGGCTCGAAAGCATTTAGCGCCTGTTATCCAGCTCCTTCAGTGGCTGCAGTGTTTCTCTTCCCTTGGTGACGATTTTGAGTCTCTCGTCACCACCTTGCTGCAGCTGCAGCAGTTGACGCCAGCCCAGCTCATCCATGCTGTTAAGTGTTATCGACCAGAGGTCGGAGAGAAAGGCCTCACGAAGTCGGCCATGAAGTTCCTCCTCGACCTACAAAATGATCCGGAGCTTCTCTTTCGAGAACAGCAGAAATTACAAGAAGCGAAGACGGCCCCAAAGCCAGAAAGCGATCAGAGTGATATCCCTCCGGTCACGCCCGTCGATCAACAACCATCTACCTCACTTAATCCCAGTATCACCATGACTCCTGCTGGCAAGGACACCGTTGGTAGTCCTGGAGTTACGTCCCCAGCGGCCTCCTCCATCAATGCCTCTCCCCGACCAGGCTCCACCAGATTCGAGACTGAGCGCAACTTGCTCCTCCTAGACCCTTCGTTAACTCTACCTTTCTCTCTACCTACCAGTACGGACATGTTGATCAGCTACGGTGCTGGATGGGGAGGCACCAACCGAGAGCGCGCCCGCAAATATATCCCATCTGTACCACCAGAGGTGCTCAACAGGTTTGATCGCTGAATTGGAAGCGAGAGCAAGGATAAAGCATGCCTCTAACTGTACTTTCATCACACATATTCATTTTATATACCATGAAGCAGTAAAGTTCACAGGTTTAGGATTAGGAGGTTGTTGTCGTCTGACCGATCTAGCGAGATTGGTGCTGGTACACTGATTCAAGAGAAAAGAAAAATAAATTCTTCGTCCTGATATGACCATGGTAGATCTTGCGTTGAATCTGTCTTGATGGAGCGTCTGCTGGCGCAGTTTTAGCATGCATGTCCCGTAAATCCCAGTATACGGCTCTCGACCCCTCAGTATATCGTATAGAACGCAGAGTAGTGTGCGATAGGATAGATTGCCGGTTTATACGGCAAATTTTCACGGCGCACATGAAGTATCCCACTGTTTCCTCTGTAACTTGTCCAGCACACCGGTATCGTCTACCGGACAATGACGTATATGGTGGTAGTATCGGATATCGCATAGCCGACTCGACTGAAAAGGAGAACTACTTGGTGCTTCGGGCCTGGATCTGATAGGTACTTTGTAAGTATAGAGGACGGGGAGAGGGGCACGTTGCGCTTTGTTGCGTTCTGCAGGCAAGCTCAGTATGAGCGTATCATGGCAATGGAGTTAGAAATCTAGACACTGGATATGTCCCACTTCTGCCAACTCGTCAGATCAAGATCAGTATATACGTTCAATACCACAACCTAGGTTCAAAATTTAGATGACTTTCTTTCTTGTATGAAGTAACGGCGTTCAGGTTCCAATGTACTGTGGTCATCAAAGCGAGATGAACCAGTGTGTCGATATGAAATCACACCGTTTACTCATGACAAACCTCTCTTGATAGCGCCTCATCTGTCGAGCTTCTGACGCGTGGTGAGTGAATACTATACGCAGGAATTCTGTTGATTGTCGTGACAAGGTAGGTAGCTTGAACTGGTATAAGGGGTACGGTGATTGCAAGTCTCACGACGAGTCAATGGAATTTCCTTGCGTCCGTAAATCGAGCCTGCGGGAACTGCCATATGGTCTAGCTTGGTGGTCGACATACGCCGGCTCGGTCAGCTCATCAGCAACATGCAGATGGGACGAGCTCGTTGCAACGCTCTTTGCTACGCTATCCACCCAAACATGCAACACAATCGTGGCACATACGCGGCCGGAGAGGAGGTCCTAGGAAACGACCCATCATTCTCTCACATATCACGGCATCAGGTCACAATGGTCCCTGTATAGCGGCATGAGAAGATTCTGCCATCGTAAACAACGAGACAGAGCATCCCGGATAAGGGTTTAGACACAACGTCAAAGCAGCAGAGGGCATGAAATCAGCTTGGCATCCAGGAGGCAACGTAGACCTTTTGTCTGGACCATCTTGGCGCCAAGGAGTTTTCCAGTGTGCTGAGATAGAAGGGGGAGAGATTTTATTAATGAAGAGTGAGGACGTCAGGGTAGATACGTATCATCATCTCGATCTCCTGCGGTTGGCTGTTTTGGGTCCGGACACCTGGCCAGATAAGATCGAATGGGTTCCAGAAAATGTCAACATGATGTTCTAGAACGATGGGCTTTTCGGGACGGCAGTATTAATCGACTGTTTGTTGACTCCTTACTCTAGGTCGCCGGCATAAATGATTATTTGAGGCTGTGTTGAGAGTAGTCTTGGCAATGATTTTCATCAGAAGAGGAAATCAGCAACGAGATATATCGTTTCTTCTTGCCGCAAGTATGGAATATTTCCTTTGCCAGTGGGGCCATGATCAATTAAATTCGTCAGAACCTTCCCAGGCCAAGCTTTTGCTTTCGTGAAGCCGTTATGGCTTGTCGGAACCCATCTCGGGTCGATCTAGGAATCCTGAAACGCGTGTCTGTAATGCGACGGGGTTTCAGATCCACAGGCTGTTCATGCAGTGGACAGATGTGAGAAGAAGGCATCTCTAGCCACGACTTGCCTTGCGAGAGCTGACTATAATTCTTTTCTTTATCCGGGGTAAACTGGGTTAATATGGTAGTCTGATAGGCCGTGGTGGTTAACCCGTAGGCTTGATACTGAGAGGATGGGAACTCGTTCAGCTGTTGAAAAGTATTATTATATTCATAGTTAATGAAAGACATAATTAATAATGCTGTTCCTCCAAGGTTAGTGACGATCGAACTCAGACGGGACATTGTTAGTAGCGTAACGCTGAATTTGACTTGAGCGTGCACCATGTCCCGAATAGGAAGTCGGCATCTCTCAGGGAAGTCGTCCAATGTCGAATCGCTTGTTCATCCTCCATCAACCACCATCCATCCCAGATTTTTGTCTTGCATCAACCGGGACTTGGAATCTTGCATTGCCGAATCGTGAGAGAAGAACTACTACAGACTGGGTCTTACTTGCGAGGTTTGCGCTCCGATAGAAACTAATACTGACTCTCCAAACGAAGATAGGAGACCCGCTTGCTGGCGTTAAATTCATCTCCACAAACCACGTCCTTTTGTCAACCTGCACAGCCCTCGTTGAGCGAACTGGCCAGAAACGGCGTCAACTCGTTAGCTCTGGCTAATTTGGGTCTAGTTGCTTAGACTCTATGAAGCTGTTCTTGTCGCCAGGATGGGGCCAAGTACCTTCCACCATTGGTGCATAGATAGTGAGCAAGTTACTGTTTTTACTTTTGGCGCGTGTACTCCGTATCCATGCTCTGTTTTCTCTATCTCTTCGAACCCCACGGCTGCTCACAGCCGGTTATCCGGCAATTACTAAGATAATAACATTTAGTTACTCTCAGGGACAGAGAGAAAACGAGGACAGCTATGTCGACAAGGGACCGTTGCAGTGCCACCGGCTGCGGGTCTCAACCACACATGTCCCTGATCGGGTTGTGTTCGGTGGCATGAAGAATGCTACCGGTGCTAGGATCTATTTCCTCTTCTGGGAGGCGGCGGTCAGGAAACTTTGTCAAGACTAGGGACTCCATGCCACGAGGTCGAGATCCTGGATCACGATAAGCAAGGGAGATTGCACGATGCTAGTTGGTTGCCAGCTCGCTCGACTCTGTGTACGCCGTACTGGCCCCATGATTGGCATCGAAGCTTGAGATGAATGATCATGATATTAATCTTATAACCCCAGAGAACACCGTGCAATCAAAGCATCCGCGTATTTAGTCTGGCCAGAAAGGTTAACCAGACCCTCATCTCAAATTATCCCGGACCCCGGCAAGGGTTGAGAGGACAGCGGGACGACCGAAAGTTTCCGCGCTAATCGCTGCATCCATATCGGTTGGCTAGAGCATGTCACCGACTGTTATTAGATCTTCCAGAAACCCAGGAATTGCCTAGAACAGACAGTCAAGCGAGACGGAAAATAGCGAAGATGGTCGTGTCTGCATACCCTGGCAAGAGCCTGCGGTCAGAAAAAGAGACGAGACTTTTCCGAGATTCGTCAGCACAACTGACTAGATTCGTGGCCTGCCGGCGCCAGCTTCGGTAGTCTGGCAAATCTCCGGGTTTGGGCCTGCGACGACAGACATCGGGCTCGTTCTTAACTTGCGCCTCCCGGTGCCTCGTGGGGATCCAATACCATGCCGTGGGTGCCAGACAATCTCCAGGCCCAGAGTTAGCGAGACACTAATGCCTAGATCGGCAAAGACAGAAAAAACGAAGCGCCTTTCCGGAAGACGGAAGGCCTTCTATCAATTCTTTAGAGAGTCTAGCTGTCTACGATCCGATGTGATCACACATGGCGGCATCCACGAAGCCGCTGCGGCGCTGCAATGAAGGGCTAATCCAGAAATTGACGTCAGGTTGAATATACTCAGCCCCAATCACCTGCGCTACTTGCCTGTTTGGAGCTCCCTTGAAACCACCAACAAGCCCAAACAAGAATTGTTTTTTTAAATGGACGTTGGACGTGGACGCCGACGTACGGCTTACGGCTAACCCAGCCGTGACCAGCGGGGTCTTACAATGGCTCGAGGACATAATTTAAACAGAAAAGACAAGCTTAAGGCCGGGTCAGCGCCAACTAGACACGTCTTCTTTCTCGCCTTCTGGACATCTCGCTTCTGCCCCCCCACCGTGGGTTGTCCAGTCAGTTGGGTCTTCTTCTCATAGTCCTAAGACAACGAACTCCCAATCTGTCCTATGCGGCTGGTCTGCGCGGGGTTCACGTATCAGGATTGTGCTCATATCCGTGTTAGCGCCCAGCATTTGGTGCATGAAATCACTGTTGTGATTGTCCAATCTGCGTGGTTAATCCCAACATCGGGTTCTGATTTGATCTTCTCGGGGCTTCAAGTCTACGCGGCATTCCGTGCTCGAACCATTCTGTACGGAGGATTTCTTGTCGAGGTCTCCCCCCTGCGGAAGGGTTCCGTCACGATTGGTACTAGATACTGGTTCCTATTCACCCCATCTCTTCTGGTGCAACCCGAACAGGGAAATTCATTGCAAGCGGTTTTGGCCGTCGTCTGCTGGTATGGTACGATGTGCCTGTGTTGTTTCGTTCTCGTCGTCATCAGGGAGACTCGGACCGCTAACCACGGGAGCAGCCCTGCCGGCATGAGACTCTGAGCTCCACTCGCTTGAAGGTCTAACGCGCAATCACACTCCAGATTCCGTCTTGTTTGAGCGTCCATCGGACAAGGGCTTTTTTCGAAGCGCAATATCGAGTGTCCGAGTGTCGATAGCTGTCCGCCGTCCGGAGTCTTGCAAAGACAGAAAGAGCCGAAGGAGCTGACGGGAGCGAAACGAGAGAAGGGCAACATCTTGGGTAAGTCCGTCAGTCAACAGTACTACTAAGAGCATCCGGCAGACGCTGTCCCGATCGGGAAACCGATGGATCCTCACTCGCTCTTTCCTTCCGCAGTCTGCATAGCGCTCTCGCTCCTTCCCTAAAGCAGCTAGCTCGTACTGCGCACCTGCCAGATCGAGATAGTTGCTCTTTCCCCAAATGTCCTGTACCCCCCGGCTGCGCCTTCCCTATCTCCCACGGCGATCCTCCCATTGTTCCAGATCTGTTTTTGTTGCTGTCAAACAGTTTCGAGCTTGAACCCTTCCGGGAGGGTCCTTTTTTATTCTCTGCCTCCCCCGGTCGAGCCTCATTGTTCTTGGTCATCTCCATGTGGTCCGCCGCTTTAGTTCACTAGTGTTTTTGTTGCAACTAAGTATACAAGTTAGCCCTTTGCATGCTGTCGTCTTCTGGAACAGTTTCATGCCTTGCAATTAGCGCTTGCTTCATGTCCTTGCATACCCTATAAACTATACCACAGCTCTGGTGCATTGATGTTGACTTCTTCTTTTCTGTATCACCATCCAACATTGTTGGCACAGCCACCTGCATATCTCTTTCTCTGTTGATCATCTGTTACAACCAGGACTTTGTCCCGGTCCCATAACTGGCGCCCATGTTGCTCACACTGAAGCCGCCTAGTCAGAACGGGATCAAAGGCCCCCATGAATACTCTATTGTCCGCCAGTCCATTCCAACATCGCGGACCTCTTCCACTCCCCCAGCTGCTGAGCGCACAACACCGCCGGCATCAGCAAAACGAGCACCAGAGCGGACTATGGATACGGTGCGCAGAGGGCTTCCTCCGCCGTCGTCGATGACACTTCCTCCACCGGACGCCAGCCTGCCTGCCATGGCTCCTTTGGGCCAACTGCCTCCGCCGCCGCCTCAATGGCAAAATGCGGACGAGTCGATGCGCGATTGGCTTCAGTCAAAGGCAGAAGAGGAGCGAAGAAGGCAAGAAGAGGAGAAGACACGGCAGGAGAGCATCAGATTAGAGCAGCGCAGAATCGAACAGAGTATATTGCGGGAATCTATACAGGCAGGGGTGCCACCGCATTTGATTCCGCTGATATTTGCCGGTATCGCAGGAGGTGGCACCTCACATACGACATTGGAATTGATACAGCAGTCCATTGCCCAGACCACGGCCCAAACGCAGGTACCGCAACCATCACAGCTTCCACCTACTCAGCAACCGCCGACACTGCCTGCACCACCTCCTGCGGCGCACTCTGCGCATCAATCACCTCTCCAGCCAGAGGTCCGTCGCGATAACCGAGCTATTCCTCCCAATCCATATGGAGCACAGGCTATTGGCAGTCTCTCTCAGCAGACAGTACCAGAATCGCCCCCACAGCATCTATACGGTCATAGTCGCCCGTTGCAGGGCGCCCCAATGGATCCGCGAACCCAACCGACATCAAGTCTGTCACGCCTTAACACGGCTGAAATGCACATTCACCCTCCTCCTGCAAACGTGGGGGCAGTGCAGTATCCGCCAGTTCCTCAACATCCAGCGGTTTCAATAAAGCAGGAATCGCAGCAGCAGCGACAAGCATCGCCGTCCATATATTTCCATCATTGGGTACCACCGGGCCAGTCGCAGCCAAATACGCCATCTGGGAAGAGTTCGCATGAATCTCCCTACTCATCACATGCGCATTCGCACCTCCGTTCGGAATATCAGAATTCTCCCGGACGGAAACGAAAAGCTCAGGGGGGTCACCAGCCAGCCCCGCCACCTTCATCTCACCCAGCTGAGCCGTCTCCGGCGACGTCACACAAGCCTTCTAGACAGACAACTCCTGGGAGCACTCATCGCCGGTCAGGCTCGGCCGGTCATTTGCGACAAAGAAGTGACGGTCCTGCAGTGTATGAACCGCGCTACGAAGAGTTGCGCGAAGCTGAAGAGAGAGCACCAGCTCCTGGATCACCCCCAACTGGAGAAACGCGTATTGAAAGAGGGCATGCTAAAACGGAGCTGAGAGACCAGAAGCGTGAAACCGAGATGACTGAAACAGAAATGCGCGGACATCGTGAAGGTGGAACCGAGGTCTCACAGCAACCTTACTACCCGGAGGCCCATCATCGCGAGCAGCCGCCCAGTTCCTACTCGCCTTATTCCTATCCTCGAGACCCCTCTGGGCCGCCGACAGCGACTTCAGCAACTGCTCCGGAGAATCGACCTCGTGAAGCACCTCAGCAGAATATGGGACCCCCTACCACGAGATGACATTAAATTCCATTCGTTATCTTTGTTTTAACAGTCAGATTTGTTTCTTTTCCACTTCCTATTGCATTTCTGTGGGCTCCTAAAGCCTTGTCATCTCTTGTTTTTTCTTGTCAGCATAGATGAGTATATGATACCTCTCCTAGACACTTGATGGAAGAGATAAAATTTTGATAGCGCTGTTTGAGCGTGTGATGTGATATCCAGTTGGCAGTCCTGCTCTGCCTGATTGTTTGATCTTTTCCATTTTTTCCTTATATTTTGACCTCAGTTGGGAACTTTGCATGCGCATTTTCGTTTTCTTTTTTAGTTATGCTATGTAGACGCCATCGGCTGGATCGATGTATCTGCATTCATGTCAAGCTGACCCTTTGTCTTTTCCTATCTCTGTAGCATGAACAGTATCTTGATCATGAAAATACTTAAATAAATGGTCACCACTTTTTCTGCATAGTTAAATACTGTGTCAATGACTAAGCTTTATATTACAACCCTCTAACATAGTTTCTAGTCCGAGGAAACGGATTTTGTTATTCGAGGTTGTAGGTTTGTTTTTTCAAGGAGCGATATATAAAAATGAGTACAGGTAACTAACACCTAACACTCTTCAGGTCTTACTCAGGAATAGTACGTCTATCGGGCAGAAAATATACAAGTATGAAAGTTTCTGATAAGATCTCGATGACATGTCTATTAACTAAATTTCTCACTATTCAAAGTGAATACTAAGGGTGTGGTAAAGTCCGCAGGTGCAGAAACTTGACCCATTCAAATTAGCAAACAATAAATAAACAAGTCTACTAAGAAACTCTCAACCTTATACTCCACTCTGTAGTTTCATATTGATATAAACAATAAACAATAGATCGAATAATGCATGTGTCAGAAATGCAGGACTATTTATCAGTGAGGCCTGACAGATAAACATAGTTAACTGGCAGCCATTTACATTATCAATATTCTGAGAACTCGATAACAAGCAAAGAAGAACGCCCCTAACTCTCCGATAATCCCTATCACTAACCGTGGTTCTTAGCTTTCCATGTATATATATGGCTTCATGACGAGGCTGCTACACTACTCACTGGATCGCCGTTAGCCTTGAAATCAAAACGCGTTTACCTGGCATATCATCAAAGGTGAAGCAGCTTTTTAGTCAAGTGCACACAAATTATGTTCTACGGGCAGATAGAGCCGCCCGCAATGTGACAAATATCGACAACCAGGAACTGTTGATGTCATGCAGAATGTCCGTGCAGTGCCCGCGCCACTATTCACATCTTACATATCCCACATCTGGATGCAAGTGTTATCTATACTCTAACCGACCATGATCCCTTGCATAGGAAATGCATATATCACTTCGCACACGCCATAACCACATGGAGGGAGGTGGATTTGCCGTCTCCATTCTCGGAGATTATTTTGACATCTGTGGCTGAAATTATGCGCGAATGCAGCTATGTCATCATTCCATGAAACAGGGAAGATGTCAAATGACTGTGATAGAGCATCGGGGGTCTTGGTGGTAGTGTGTATTTCATTGTTGGTATGGCGCGTAAACAAATCTTGTGTTTTCTACATATTGGGAGCAACTATGGATCTAGATCTAGCCTAGAGTTTGGAGCTAACTTTTGCTAGTGAGATGTGCCTGATGGTGGAAGGGGTTTCTTGCAGACCCTCCTAAGACTTCGTAAAGTTGGACCCAGAATGGACCTGCCTTTAACACGACGCGATTCGGAATCTACGTTAAATCGCAGTCTGGAGCTCACCATGACTGAATAATTGGCATACATCCTACGTGAGACAGAATCAGGGTAACAATAATATACAATTTGATTAGATTGTAGTTAACCTCGTTGGGGTATTATATGCGACACATGCTATAGGCTCATGGAATAACAACAAAAAGAAAAAGTCAAGACTATGTCCAAAAAAGCATTCGAAAAGAGAAACTCATGCTTTTGTTTCTGCTTCGTTCTGGCCCTGCGTGGGCTCAGTCTGAGGAGGTTCGTCTTCACTTGTACTTTCACTCATAGATTTTGTCTTTTCTTCACGTTTGACGCTCTTCCACTCGAGGAAGAGCGTTGACACGAACGCGGCCCCGGCTGTGGCAATGCATGCAATCAGGACTTTCTGAATAGCATCATTGTAAATACCAACGAGAGCAGGGAGAGCACGGGGAGGGACGGTAGAACGGAAGCGTGTAGCACCTGCTGCGATGACCTTGGCGATGTCGACTCCGGGCAGTTTGTTTGATTCAGCAGCTTTGATCATCTCGCCGTTGAGAATAGTGTTTCCGACTGAAACGAAGACGGCACCTCCCAAGCTCTGGAAGCAGGTCACGGCAGCAGTCGCAATAGGGACCTGGTCTATGCGAAGCACTCGCTGGACAGCAATAAAACCTTGCTGAACGGCCATACCCAGTCCAGCTGAGGCAAGGATCTCATATCCGACCCATTTGGCCGTAGACGTGTGAGGTTGCAGAGTACTCAACAGACCGCAGCCAACCGTCGCAATTGCGCAACCAAGGATAGCTGGCGGCGCAAAATATCCCGTTACTGTAACGACGACACCGGTGATAATTCCGATTATAGCGTTTGCCAAGGTGTACGCAAGCATGTCGACACCAGAGGAAGTCGCAGTGGCTCCCTTGATGGCCTGGAACCAGATGGGAAGGAAATATGCGTGCATCAGCATTGTCGCGTAAATGCAGAATGCGGCAGCACAACTGGAGAGGACACTGCGCTGCAGCAGGATACTTGGGACCATCAGAGCGCGGTCTTGCATATACCACTGCCAGCCCAAAAACAAAACGAACGAAACGCCAAAGCCAGTTAACAGACCAATGATCCTCGAATTGGACCATGGGATGCCCTCGTCATTGTACTGAAGGGCCAGGAATAACATGATAAAGGTACCCAAAAGAAGCACATTTCCGACAAGGTCGAGCTGCAAAATTCGTCTCCAGAAGGGTACATTCTGGGACGGGCGTTTGGTAGATTTGAAAAATAGCAAGATCGCGATCAGAGTAACGCCGCCGACAGGAAGGTTGAAGTAGAAACTACCACTTGTCAAAAGTGCCCAGAAATATTATGGAAAAGACGGGATACAACTTACCACCAGCGCCAGGTCACCAGCCCCGTGAAAACACCACCTAGAAGTGGACCGACTGCGGCACCGATTCCAAACCTGTCGCCATGTCAGAGGCTGCTGTCGATATTTGTGATACAGGGTACTCACATCATTCCTACTGCAGCAGTGTAAAGAGGCCGCTTTTCCAGAGGCACACTATGGGCCACGACGATGAAAGACCCCGTCAAGATACCAGCACTACCCCATCCTGCAATTGCTCTTCCCACGATCAGCGCGGGCGAGTTTGGCGCAACAGCGCATATTAAACTTCCCAACTCAAAGAGAACGACTGATTGCAGAAAAGTCCATTTTATATCGAAAAGAGTGTATATGCGTCCGTAGGTGGGCTGCAGAGCACACGCCGCAAGCAGGTAAGCAGACCCATACCAGCCCACAGAGCTTGTCGAGTGGAAGTCGTTGGTAATTTTAGGGATAGCCTATAATAAAAAGTGAGTGGGATATTATCAAAGAACATAGGTGAGATCTCATACCGTTGTAACGATCGTTCGGTCTAAAGAGACGAGAAAGACAGAAAGACAAATGCCGATAGTGATCAAACCAAGAGCGAGTGGTCCTGGATACTCTTCTCGTTGCTTCTCGTTCGCTTCCTCAGTCTCGTGAGGTGAGACGCCTCGTTCCAAATCGCTGTTGCCAGCAGGCTCCCTCTGCTCCTTAGACGCGACAGGCATTAAGGTGGGTGAAGACGACGAGCTGTTGTCTATTTCTTTGACTTGGTCATCGATCTTCGAGTCTCGTCTGGATGGCCCATCAAGCTTGGGCGTAAAGGGGTCTAGCACAGAGTCTCTCTTCGAAGCGTTCTCAATTTCAGTCGGAGCGTCATCAAACTGGCCCTCTTCCCACTCATATTCTGAATTCTCCTCGACCGGTGTCAGGTACTCTGGGGACTGTGACACTTGCCCATCATCCAGAATGCGTCCTGTACTGGTACCAGCCCCACCAGATACCATGATGAGGTCCGTCGCAGTGGATTATTATTATATTATGGATGCTTGAAAGAGCAGAAGGAAACAGAAGCAAAATCAACGAGGCTGGCTCAGCTCATCCAGCGGTGGAGTATGGGAAGAGAAGATGCACGAGGGACTGAATATGAGTTCACACGGATCGAGGGGCATATACAAAGTGAGAAGTATAGGGCTACGCGAGGAGCAGGTAGATCACAGGGAATACAATGCCCTGCTGACTGCTCTCATTATTGGAACTCGAATTGAATTTTTTGGGACGGCGCAGATCCAGGTGAGCATCGCCACAGAAGGAGCAGGATCGTATAATACGCTGTGCAGGCAGCTCGACGGGCATCGTGAATGTTACAGACCACCCAGGGATGTCATAATAGCTCCCCACGATATACCCCAAAGGGTTATGCAAATCAGCCATGACGAAGCAGGCAGCCAGATCGAACCAGGAAAGCCATGATGAACTATTTGCAGCTAGATCTCGGCGACCCTCACATCACCACATCAGCGCCCAGCTAGTATAAGCCCCAGAACCTCCACAGGTTCATGTTGCTGCAAGGGAATGACAAATCCGACAGTTCGGGGTGCGTCCTGCATCGGCTTTCCGATGATGATTTACGTTTAGGTGTGGAGGTGTTACCTTACCTAGCCAGCGTGGCTTCGCGCGCACGGCCGGGAAGCCTTTCCAACGGGTGGCTTAAAAAAAGAACTAGGAACCACGATCCACCGCACGCGTGTGCGAACCAGGAACCATGGCTCTGTCTGAATATCCGGATGTACAAGAGGCCTAAAAAAATTAGCCATGAATAAACAGGGAATCCCGATGGAGCGTTCGTTCGGGAGTCCACTCCTACGGCGGAGAGAGATCCTATCTTGCTATCACCCCCCGGGGACTCCGAATCTGGACTCGATGAGGACCATGGAAAGGGTGGATGGGCAAGGACGGGGATTGTAAGACAGCCATATCAGATTACCCAGCGTGGCCGTGAAGCGGCATTCTGGGGAGTTGGTGAGATCTTGGGGGGTAGAAGGGCCAATTAGTGGCAGGGAGTAATGCAAGGCTGAGGTGATGTCGAGATAAGGCACAAACAGGAGTTTGAGCGCAGGAGTTAGTTAATCGCGGTGATGTTCTTTTCCCATGGATCTCGCGTCGGATGCTGACCGTACCGATACAAGCGTGTATGGTAAGATCGATGTCACATTGTTACCGTCAGTGGAAACCTTACACGGTTCCTGACTAGGCGTAATTGAATTACCGAGTCGCTAACTCATAATCAACAAGCTGTTTACCTGGCCCAGCGTGCTGGTATTGATCTACACAATCACCGCGTGCTTGTTGTCATCCATCCCCCTTCGATCGATGTTCCCCATCGTCACCTCTCTGTCGGGCCCGCTCTCGTCCAGTCGCTTGAAATACCCAGTGTTGGACAGACCAGGAAAAGTCAACTGACTTGACTATGATATGAGTGTTATCATCTTTTTTTTCTTTTTCTGATTCTATATCACTTATCGCGGAGTCGACATCAACAAGGCAATCCAATTGATGCCATTCTAGACCCCCATTTCGTATACACAGGCCGGATACAGCCTAGGCCAATGCGTAGTCATGCAAGGTATCCAGGAAAAAGAAGACTTGCATTATCAGCAGATGGACAACACAAAATAGTATCTCCATCTGGGGGCACCATACGAAGTGAGAACTTCCCGTGCAATCATCCTTTCTTTCCCCCTCGAACCAGAGCCAGGGCCTTACCCACGCTCCACAGGAAGGGATGTGGATACAACTGAGCCTTGGTTGACTTCATTGGCGTCCAACGTATTAGCACATTTGAAGTAATCGACCAAATGGGTGGCCTGGATCTAGACGTCCGACCCGCGTGCTGACGCCGGAGGTCCCGTTTGGCATGTTATCCCTATGAGTTGTGGGCCAAGGATTGTGAATGTCTCAGTGATGTATGCGCTCCGCTCATAATATTGTTCTCGCCTTGTTCGATACGGAGTCCCCCAGGAGAAAGGGACTTTCCTGAGGAGTGCCCGCAGCTAGAAAAAGTAAAGGAGAATACCTGATGAGAACTCTCCATGGGGTAGAATCGGGACCTTTAATCCTCTTCCTTCGTTTCTCAGTAATGCTATAGCATTAGAGGCTGGCTACCGCACCAGTATACAGGAGCCCATCATGACGCTCACCACAGAGCCCATCATCAACCTGGGCGCGTTCTTTGAGATATCGTTTTTATTGAAGTTGGCACTCGTTTTGATCATCCTGAATAACTTCAAGTGTCTACCATTTGTGTGGCATGTAAGTATACTTGCTGGGATCTATGGATGTTGTATACCAAAACACACGCATCTCTAACTTCTTTCTAGATCCGTCTGCTCAGAGGCTTTCGATTCGTGTTGCGTTCAAATCGGTACAAAAATGCACCAGGTCCAGCACAGCTGTTCCAGCCTCTTATCATATCATCCGGTGGCTCCTTGATGGAGATGGATTACAACTTGCACAGTGAGCGATATCGAATCCAAACCAGGCCCAAATAACTAACGCGTTTTCAGAGTCCAACAGTACATACTTTGCCGACCTCGACGTGGCCCGATGCCATCTAATGTGCACTCTCTTCAACCGTGGTGTGGACTACGCGCGCAACACCAAGTCCGTCGGCCTCCTGGGCAGCTCTAACGGGATGGTCGGCCTCGCGCTGGGGGCCGTGAGCTGCACATTCCGGCGGGAAGTGAAGCCGTGTCAGCGCTACGAGATCTGGTCGCGAGTCCTGACCTGGGATCAGAAGTGGATGTACATCGTGACGCATTTCGTCCGCAAAGACGCAATCAAGCCTCGCTCCTTCACCCTCCTTCCCGGCCAGGTGCGCCGGCAGGGGAAGCTCAAGGACCTCGCCAAGAAAGAGGATGCGATCTTCGCCTCGTCTCTGAGCAAGTGTGTCTGGAAGAAAGGCCGGAGGACGATCCCGCCGGAGCTGATGCTGCAGGCGTCCGGGCTCCTGCCCCCCAGAGCTGATCAGGAGGACTTCTTCGCTGCGCTGCGCGAAGAACCACTCTCCAAGCTCAAGCTGTCGCGCCAAGCCGAGGAGGTCTACGATATCCCGTTCAAGATTGCGGAGAAGATCGAGGAGACGTATGATGCGCTCACGGCATATCTTTCCCCAGAGTCCGACGATTCTGAGGGCGGCTTCTCGGCCGGCCCCAAGGAAATGCGCAAGCAGGCAGAAGACGAGTGGACCTGGGATCGGATCGAGCGCGAGCGCCAACGCGGGATGGAGATCGCAAAGTCTCTCGCCGAACTGGACCGACTAGACGGCGAGTTCAGCGCAGAAGCCGATGCGTTGGGATTGCGTCGGGATCTATGGTGATTTGATACATATGATGTGCCAAACACATTATTAATACCAACGCAACTTTACATTTAAATCATCATGTGCCACGTCCTTGGACCCTCCTTGTTATTCCCATATTTGGGACTATTTCTTCATGATTCCCATGACTGTATTATGTACGGATACTCTATTTGAACGAATTAAACCACTTCGATCTGCATCGCTACCTGACGCAAACGCATGGACCCCTCCAATTAACTAGGAAGCTTTATTTTTATCTAGTCTGTGTGACAGACCTATTATGCTTAAATTTGAAGATCATGCAGTCTCTAAGAAAAGCAGAGAAAGGTAGAATGATGATCATCTTGAGATCATCCTGCAGTCCTGATCGTCGCGTACCCGAGCGCACGGGTGATTGCCTATGCATATGTAGGGTTCGCAAACTGTGGGAGACTATCCTGCAGACTACTTAGGTCACTGGAATCGTTGTCCATCCGAAATAACCAGCCAACTAACCGTTCTCAGTCGTCCTGGTAAGTAATGACGAGATAAGACCTAACCGAAGCGAGATGGACTAGGTATTCTTATTCCACGAACAGTAATTCGCCTTCCAGGCAACAACCCGGTTACTGAAATCTCACTCAGGCTAATTAATAAATCATGAAGGATACGCTGAGTCATGTCGTCGAGGGTGGTCGTATAACCCAGATCCTTGTAGAACGAGTAAGATAAGATGGGCTAATCGGAATTCAGTATCAGATGCAGATCCCCGTACGGGAACGCTAATGACCTGCATCCCATCCGATTCAGAAATCGGTATTGGCTTGTTCCAATAGCATGTGCTGCAGTTCGTCGAGTGAGAATTTAATTCCAAATACTATTGATTTCTTGCGTCTCAAAACATGCAGCGGTGCATGTTAGTAATTGGTACCATGTATTTAATTAATTATTTGTCTCTGGTTCCTGTTTTTGTTTTTATCTGTGCTTTCTTATTTGCCACATTTGTTGCTTCTCACCGCCCACGGCTTCTGGATATAGAAACTAAAGCGGTTAATGCCGCAAAACAGAATCCCGAAAGGGGAAAGACCCCTAACAGTGTACATATGACATGTCTGATATTGGCAAAACATTATGCTGCCTGCCCTGCATACACTGCCATCGTGTCAATGGCTGCCATGGCGCCCAACCAAAAACAGTGGCAACGCCTGAGCTTGGGTCAAGATACACATCTGCTGTACTATGTGTTCGTAAACGCTGGCTCTAGAAGCTACTTGTAAACCTAACGATTCCATCCGGCTTAATGTGGCACTGATAATAGTCCAGACCAAGTACCACTGCGTAGGCCCTGTTGGTGTGCGGTGTCATGGGGGATTCTAGATGCCGGCAGGGGGCCTGGGAGCCGTAATCCGGTCAGAGAATAGCCCAATTGACTACTATATATGAAATGCACTGCTTGAGAAACTTCATCTCGGCGACGTGTCTATATGGTTCAGCAGTACTAAGTTAAATGTAGAGGGCGTCAGAAGGTCCTCTCTATGAACTTGCCGATTTCTGCTCACCGGTATCTTGTAAGCAGAGTACATTAGGCGTTAGTTAGTGGCTCTCACGGAATGAGTCGGGGCATCCACAGAAGTCATGGAGAATCGAGACAACAAGGACTATTGAGCATTGGTAAGTCCTGGACCTTCAAAACTTTGGTTTGTTGGGGACAGTGTACAAGGATCCGTTGGATAGTTTGCCTATAATATCCATGTACACCCGTAGCGGTACTTGCTCGATTACCGCCTAGGAGTAAATGGCCCGGTGATCAATGTCCTGAGGTTTACAGCACCATGAGAGAGGACCTTGGCTCACTTGTAGGTCCCATTTACTCTCTTCCGACTTCTCCGGCGAGCCTTTTCCGACTGTCAGAGTAGAGAGAGATACAGAACAGGATAATGCGCCGGCTAACCGATCTCTCTCTGAGGTCAGATAGAACAGGAAATAAAGTGTGGCTTGTACGAATAGCCATAAGATATCCGCATTAGAAATGCGCATATGATGCAACCCCTGTGCTCAGATCAAGGATGCAGAAAGCAAGGTATACACAGAGCAGAAAATTTTCTGGATCCGTGGCGGTGCAATCCGTGGATCTGTTAGGGCTTGGTGTTTTCCCATGTGCTATGAGAGTACTCCACCAGTGGCTGAATAATTGTAACTTACTCGTTCGTCCCGCACAATCGGGTCTGCATGGGGCCAGCCCGAGTCGGGAGCCATCGGCGAGCAAGATACAATCGCAGTTGAGATAGAACCCCTCCACAGATCATCAGTAGGTTGAACATAGCTTCCTTTCGTCTCTTTCCTGGAAGTTCAGATGACTTTCTGAGTCCTCGTCCTGGTCCACTATCGGTATTTTCACGCGAGAGTGCACTCACAGCCACAGCCATGTGCAAGATCATGATGCCATACCATTGTGACAGGTGCCATCAATAGGCAAAGGTGTTGGCACCACCAGCTGTCCAACTGTGGCCCAACCTGCACACCGATGATATACTCTGAAGTTGTGATGCCAGAAATGGCCTGCAAAACGAGCAGCTCTCGATGCAATGGGCCGGAAAGACCGACCGTACCCCTCTGGTTATTATGTCAAGTGTCTTGCGAAAGATCCCCACGGGGCCACCGCACAGGAACCACAAGTGGAACAATAATCCCGGACTTCCCGAAGGGAAATACACAAGAAGCTCGATCAGATCGAGGTAGCTGTATGTACCATAGACGCCTTATGGAACGTATGGAGCCCTCACAGAGTGTACCAGCAATTGTACCGACGTGGACATGATCTCACTTGCCCCAGTCGCATGGCAGATCTATCCGAGCCACAGACGTTGGCCAAAGCTGGCGACCGTGACATCCGATCTCTGATCTGTGGATAGGCCTAGACTGAAAGAAGAAACTCAAAACGCCTGAAGTGTGCAGAGAAAATAAATAAAGAATGTGATAGTAGACAAAGTCTAAAGGAGAACGAAGATCGCCAGGGCCGCAATGTCAGGAAAGCTTGGCTGTACCAGAAAAGAGCAATGGAACGGAACGGCATTGTCCATGAGGTCCCGAATCTCGATTCATGAACGCATGGGGGCTGCGAACTACCAGAAGTTGTGGAACAAGAGAGGAGTCTTTTTTTTTTTTTTTTTTTTTTGCTTCAAGGACCCAAGGTTCATTGTGGCTGGTATATACTTGGGATAGTACGGCCTATCCGGCCGCCAAATTGCAGCTGAGAAAAGAAAGCATTGGAGGGGAAGTAATAGAGAGAAGCAAAAAAAAAAGGGGGGGGGGGGGGGGGGGGTCCCAGTAAAAATATAATGCCAAAAGGCCACCCTAAATTACAAAAAACAAAAATTGTAAATGATAAAGGGTAAAAAAAAAACGGGATTTTGT